>JAHLJT010005437.1:539053-972728 GCA_031308135.1 Acheta domesticus | reverse complement strand
AGGAAAAAACAGGATTCCTAAAGATTGCATGTTACCATCGCATGAACAAATGATGAAGATGGATCGTCGGGATTATTTCGAAGACCACAATAGAGAAAATGATGGAATTCTGTTGGAATGGATGGACAATAATTGTGGTTGCTGTTGCAATCAAATTCGCTCGGAGAATCTCAATCAAAGAATGTTAAGAGATATTCTTCGAAAGAAAAAAAACAAATAAATGTCCCTCAACCAGCATTATTTACCCATACAACAAGACCACATGGGTGGTACAGATCGAAGGATCAAGACTGATCAATCAAGTACCGTATATCAATCAGAGGGAAGAAATGGTACTGGGCCAATAAGACAATGGCTTTTAGATGCAGCTATAAATAATGTTGAAGTGGCTGATTTCAAGAAGAATGGAAAAAATATCAATAAGTGGAAGTCAGAAGAGAGATGGCTATCACATTACCTCACGAGGATACAAAACACTGTCAAATCTGTGGGTCCAACAGCTCTGTCGCGAAACAGGTCAACGCGAGTTTTAGACGAATTCGCTTGACAGAGCTGACCATCTACTTGGTGAAGTTGAAATAAAAAGAGAAGAAGGTTGTGCTAATGATGGACGCAAAAGGGTCGTTGCTTCAAGTGCACAAAAATGTGACGTAGGTTTATGCTTGAATCGGCAATTTGTACCATTTCATACAAAAAAATGAACACTATTTTTGCTGTGTAAGAAGTGTAATAATGTTACTAATGATATTGTAGTTCATTGACTAGTCATTTAACCGTATTTGCTTCGAAAATAAATGTTTCCTCGTTAAAAGGTCTCTCTTTCAACCCAGCACAGTTATCACCCCCAAAGGACGAGTGTGAAGTATAATGTCACACCCTCCCACGCTCTCGCTGATCATTAGAATATTTGTTTCAATATTTTTGGAGATAAACTAAAGAAGTTAAATTAAAAAATTTTGCGAATTTTAAATTTTTTGATAAAAAATAATTTTCGCCCTCCTTGGAGGTTAACTCTTTCAATTTCATGAAGAAATTATTGAGACAGAAATAATTCTGAATTTAGAAATACTTGCTTAATATGTTGTGTACAAGAAACATCCTTTTCCATAGTTAATTTTGAACACAGTAATATTTATAGCTTTAAACTACTTGTTGCATCCTGATCTTCACTTGTTTAAGCCCACATAAAAGATTGTTGATGTGCAATTTCATTGTGAATGTGTGAATATACATTTTTAAATGTTAAAACTTAAATAAGCGAAGCTGGATGGAAAAAAGATTTCATTTAGGACAATTACAGGGAAATTAAAGTAGTCATGAGCTAAATGCAAATATTGCAGCATAGAAATGAAGGAATCTTCTCCTAAATCAAACCCGCTTGTCCGCTTTCACACAATTGATCTTACTAATAACAAAGTGAATAATTCAAATGTTAATAGCAATGAACTTACAGATGTGTACCATTTTTAACCTCAATGTTTTTAATTGTTATATATCTTAATGTAACATATTACATTAAATAAATATCAACAACTTAAAAGTCTTTTATATGCAAACTAATATTTTTTACATAATAATATATATTATTTAATCAGTTAAATTAATTATATAAATTGCAAGGAAAACAAATTTTATTTGTTTAAAATTATAAATTACAGTATTACAGTCTCCTAATATAGCAACATCATTTGATTCTAATCAACCAACTGAAAGATCAAGAAATCATCTACTAGCAATATGAGCAATTTTATTCATGTCACTACTAAGCAAAAGCAAAGGGAATTGGATTTACAGGTTACTTGGCTCGCTTACACTACAAACAGTTTCATAGAATTGAACATCCTGAATTTATAAAATTCATTACAACTTGAACGCCAGGATAGACATCTCCTAAAAAGACAAAAGAGGAAATGATATCGAATTCTGTGTTTGAGGATGAACAAAAGAAAGTTGTTTCTGTTGTAATGGATAAGTGTATTCTCAGCAGTCAATGGTTGATCCAATATTTGACATGAACCAGTAATAACTTTTTGTGTTGCTGACAAAAATGGAAAATCTTATTTAGTAAACACCATCATTGCTACTTACTTGAAAGAGGCTGTAACTAAGTCAATTGAAAAGGTGCAACATTTTTGCAAATGTAATATTATTAGTGTGTAACAAACAACGCTGCAAATATGTCTGCAATACAAAGAAATATTTTATCCCTAGAAAGCCTGAGGCAAGTCCAACGGTATCACTTCCATCTTTCAATGCTCGTAAAATTATTGGAAATTGGATCTCTGCTCCTAGCATCAGGTATTCTTTTAAATATACCTCCTAATTGTTACATGAAAATCTCTCTCAATTTTTTTGTATTTTTTATTCACTTATTGCCACAAATATAGTTTCAGGTCACAGAAGCCTGTGATGAGTCTACCAGACTGATTTGTAGTTCTTGTATTTTTACTCGTTACGTAGTGATGAATTTTATAAACATTTATCGCTATTTTCAAAACTTATATTTATTGCACAGACCATTCTTAGTTTATCCAGTGTTGCTTCAGTGTGTGATTATTCTGAGGTTCTGTGCAGTTTTGTTATAGGTGGGTAGTAAATATTTTCAAAATTGAATCGTGAGATTTTATACCTCTTCATGAATCAAATACTTTCATTTGTGTAGTTACCAAGATGTCTCAATGAGTGAAGGTGAGATTCAGGCGTACCTCAACTTAGATGATGAAAATGTATCTGATGGATTATTTTGGGCAAGAAAATAGAGATTACAACCCCAAAAATAATTCTAGGGAAGAAGGCGTCAGAAGTAACTATAGTGACATTGATTGTGAAGACACTCCTTAAAATATGCACAAAAGAAATTAATCTTCAGAACACTCCATGCCGGATAGAATGTTTTCAGTGTAAAAGAGCAAATTATTTGATCTTCAAAAATGTAATAAATAAATTAAGTTTGGCAAAATGCCTTTTTATAATTGTTACGATTTTATGACTTAACAACAAGAATCACTTAATTGTACTTCTGGAGTTGTTTTAGTAGATTTTCATATTGCCTACTTCAGGCATTTTGCCTTATTTGTGCCTTTTCTTCCTTGTGTCCTTTTCTGCCTTTTTCTTAATTTTTTTTGCCTCCTGGCACCAATCTCTATCAAGTTGGGAGCATATCTGCTATCCTGAACATGAAAGCAGAGTCATATATAGTCTTTCTGTGGACATGGAGACTCCAGTGTCAGATTGTGTTAAAAATCTAAAAGAGAAAGGAAGATGATACCAGTGAAGATTTTTTTTAAATTTCCATTGACGCTTACAGATTTGTTCACTCACAAGAAATCTCATGCAATGTTTGTGTATGGCCTCGGATCCCTTTTGAGAACAGAACTGCCTGTACATGATTATACCCATCTCAGTTCCTTCTTGTTCACTCTTCCCTTCTGACAATCACACAAGTGTGAAGAACGAAATCTACAATTCAGTTTTCACTGCTACCATTTCAAGATACAAAAGGGAGTCCACTATAGCATTTTGTAGAGACAAGGTCGCAAGAAAATAAACTCGCAGGCTACTGGATGATCAAGTATGATCAAGATTACAAAGAAATAGGTAGTTTTCTGCCACGTTTGTGCTAATGTTAATATTAGAGTTAAATAAAAATGTAAACGATTTAATTATTAATTTTTTACACTGATTAATTTTAAATTGTGTTTTTTTTTGTGTCCTGAGTTTTGCCCCCTACTTTAGCCAGAATAAATGCCTTTTTTGCATGCCTATTTTAGTAAAAATAAATGCCTTCTTGCCAGCCTATTTTTGGTAAAATAAATGTCTGAACTTCCGGGCTCTAGTAATAAATAGTAAGAAAAGAGTGCATTTTCATTGTTGTCTGTTCCAACCAAAAACACATAGCACATTATTGTTTACCCCACAAGAGTCAACGGACTCGCCTCAGGCTTATTCAGTTGAAAAAACACTTGGGCTTTCAAGAGTTAAATAGAGATCTGGATATAATAATGTAAGGATGTACTGCAAATTCTTTTTAAATTTAGTCAATTTGAATCAGAAGTTACATGCAGGTACAATATCATTGTCAATTTGATCCTAGTAGACAAAAGTTCATGGAAATTTCTGATTAAGGATTTAATTTTGCATTTTTTTTTACTGACAGAAAAGTTCAAATGATTAAAGAAGATTGTAGTTTTGAATTCAATTTTGAAAGTTCGAAATTTGTACAATGGCGATGTAGTGCACACAAGTCAAATTTTAAGGATTTGGTTTGCATTTTAACTTTTTACAATTAAAGATTTTTAATTAACTATGGGCAAGCAGTAACTAACAGTCATTTTGTAAGCTCTTTGTTAACACTAAAATATTATCTTGAAACACGTATACCTTACAGGAATTAAAAAAAAGAACAAGTATTTGAATATTTAAAATCACTTTATGATAATGTTGGTATAGAACTCGCAACAAAAATTGTGATATTTGAATTGCAAATAGCTCCTTTTACTTGAACACTTAAGATTCAACAGTTATGAAAGAACTCAGATACATACAGGTGGAAAAATGAGTGCATGCCAAAAAAAAATATTTTTACAGAAAAAGAATGAATATTGTAAAACAATATCATTACTATCAGCATCTTCAGCTAGTAAGGAATGAATGTTTCCCACATTTGGACTTGACCAATCAAAAATTAGGAATTGCCAATCAGAAAAAGCATCAAAAATGGTGTTCCTTCATAAACAATTAAATAATTCATAAAAGCTATTATAGCTCATTGTTTATTAATAAATAAATACTATAAATGTTATAATTTGTATTTCTTTTTTTATTGCCTAAACATTTTTAATCCTTCTGTGTAAAATTTACAATAAATTATATTTTTGATTTAAATCAATGATTTTGTGAATTATTGGATTTCAATTGTGATTTAAATCAATAATATAAAACACTTCATTTAACACTAGAACGCCCAGAGGTGTCACTTCGATTCCTGGCGATCTTTATGTCCTTGTAACTTCTTTGTTTTTCAAAATAGGGTTTTGTATTTTGTGCCTTTTCATCATTTTCATATATTTATAGTATGCTAAAAATTGAAACGTGTAAAAAATATATTTTATGAAAAGTTAGCAAATTTACCTAGAATGCCTGGGAAGAGTCATTTCAACTCCTTCTGTTTTGTCCCTATCCTGAAGCTTTTGTTTCAAATATTTCAATGAGGAAATTTTGTAAACGTCTCTCCTAGTAATTTGGATACCTTCTGAAGAAATATGCAAGCATTGCTAGTCCTCTTATTTCTAGTCCTCTTGTTCAATACATTCATGAATCATGAATCTTGTTCAATATATTGTTGAAAACTCAGGAGTGATTTCGTGACAGTAGCAAAATATATTACTAAATTTCAAAAACAAAATTGTCATAGGAAGGAATAACAATGTTATCACATAAAGGTTGAATGAAAAAAAATATTTCTTCAAATAATTCAGAAAAAGAGAAATGGTCGAGTATAAAATATATCTTTTGTGTACAGGAGGGCATTTCGGACTCCAGATGGTATTGATGTGGTCAGATATTCTTTTTATACACACTCTTGTTTCATGATTTTCAAAATAACAGAGGTTTGGAAACAAATTACCGACAAATTTTACTGCTTTCATCTGAAAAAATATTCTGCTTTAGTATGAAGCAATACCTTTACAAATTGTAGCAATATTATGCATTAGAGGAAATGAGTTTATATGCAGTCTTTTTCCTTCAAATTTGATGAATTTTCACAGCTCATAGCATGAAAATCGAACAAAAGCAGCAAACAATTGTGATCACTGAAAATAGTGTACAAACGTTCTTACATACACTGGAAATATTGGAGAAGTATTGTGAAAGACAATGAGAGAAATGCCTGGAAAATGTACCTATGAATCATGCATATGGAAACAAAGTATGTGTTGATGAAACATGTGTAGTATGCTACAAAATGTGCTCCCAAACAAGCATTACAGTTTTAGATCTGCAACTATATATATTTATATTATACAACATGCCTAGTAAGGTCAGAAATGTAGAAAGAAAATACAATGAAAACCTGAACAAGAACTACTCCCACTAATTTAAATGGGATTAAATTTCTTTTAGAACTCGGTCATGTAACACCCATCAAGTTTCTAACAGTTGAAACAAACGTTTGAGGCGTCCAGCAAGAGAGGGTGCTAAACCACAAAATTCAAAATATTGCTTTCTGATTGTATTCGATTACGAACACGTTGAATATGTCAATCAATCGATGTTTTCAATTTTGTGGGTTAGCTCCCTCTCTCAGTAGATGCCTCATTTGTAAAATATTTCAAATAAATTTGACTTATTATGAGGCAGTATGAGAAGTGCAATGCAAGGAAACGTATTTGTGTCAGTGTAAAAGTAATATTATTTAAAATGTCATGTTTATAACATTTTTCTGTTGATATTATCACATCAATATTATTAATACTATATTAAAATTTACTTTTCAACATAAAACTTTTGACCATTTACTTGAACATTCCATTCAACATATTACTTTTACTTCTATTTGCAGGACAGTAATGACAATAAAATATATTTCAGTTGTGGCATAATACTTAAATTATACATTAAATTATTGTTTTTAATAATGTTATAGTGGCGTAGATAAATATTTTTTCAATATTTCCTTTAACCGCTTCCCTTACTAGTATTTTCTGAAAATTCTTGTCAAAATATTTTTTATTATCTCATTCTTATCACGTCAATGAAATTAACTTTCCTATTAAATATCGTGAACATTTTTGCAAAACTTTTGGAGATATTTCAATTTGCATATTTATATAATAATTATCCCGAGTTATCTCGGGCATGATGTGAATAACATTTACGTAATTATTTCAAGCAATGGAATGCATATAACAAAACCTAAAGAGATACAATTTAAGTTTATGTATTGTGCCTTGTTCATACATCGAATACAATAGACAGTTTGAACCAAAAAACTATTAAAAAGGTCTTAAATGTTTCTGTGTGGTAAACTAAAGCACAGAGTCACGCAAAGAGGAATATTACAATCAGGGCAGTAATACATACTTTTTCTTTGTATTTTCTTGTTCTGTGCATTCTTCACACGACTGGACATTGCACACTGTCTTACAGGATTTGTCTTTTTTCTGTATGTGGAATAAGTTCTGGAAAATGACGATCTGTCAGTATAAGTGAAGTCAGTGTCTTCCCAAGTCTTTGTTATTTAGGAGAAATTACATTGGATTTGTAGTTCTTTATTAGCATTTCCACAAGCTCCATCCTGAAGAGAAAGGGAGTAGTATCGCTTTTTACTTTTTGGTGAACCACAAGTTGGAAGTTCTGTGAGACAGCCATCATCACAATATTGGACAAATAGTGCGGCCTGTTGGGCTGACCCAACAGTAAGAATGGCTTTAATCAGACTGATGTATTAAGGTGCTGGCTTTATGAGATCACAAGCCATAGGTCAAAAATGAGGCAAGAGAGTGATCATCTTCATTCCTTCAGCAAAGAGCAGCCCAATTCTCCTGTCCTGTCACATTTGTTTATTTACAATGTGGTATTGTGTAACAACTAATTACACAGTATTCAAACATAAACAGTTACCCACAGATTGTACCTATGTAATGGTATAAGTCAATTCAATGCAAGTTGTTTCTTTCTGTTCTGTCGTGTTATGTATCTTTGTAAAAGTAATAATAAAAGATAATCAGTCATAACAACCAGTCTGAGAGCAGAGCTGCTAGTTAAAATACTAATACATAAGATGTTTTAAGTTTCCTCAACAGAATAGAGGAATTGAAGAGTTCATTGATTACAAAAAGGTAAAGAATGGTTGATGTTTATTTTTTAATGATAGAGCATTTGTTAGGAGCCTAACATAAAGGAACACAACATAGAAAGTTTATATGAGTAGAAGGCACAGTCAAGAAAAAATTATGTATACGCAATTAATATACCCAACTTGTCTAAAGAATAAGCGTTATCATGTAAAGAAATGATGGATGTGAAAAAATTGGCTATTACTAAAACAGACTCGTGAAGGAGAAAAGATGATTCAGTTAAAGATATGAAAAAGTAGTGAAAATAGGGAGAAACAGTAGATGCATCTTGTCAGAAGTTGTGTATAATTGCGGAAATGAGAAAGCTGGGTGCAATCATTGAAGAGGATTATCAGACACAAATATAATTCTTGAAACTGATAAAGCAATTGCCAAAAACCATGTAAAGGACTTCTTTATTAATATAGGCCTAAAAATTGCTGAAAATTTTGATCAATATGTATTAGATACAAAGATTGATAATACCCCTGTAAATGCTATCATTATGAAGCCTATAAATCCTAATAAAATATTGAAAGTCATTTGGAAACTGAATAGCAAAAAGTCAGAAGTAAATCAAATCTCAATTCAAATCAAACATATTGCTGAATCCATACAAACTCTAACCATACTTAACAAATTTATTGAATATTGAATTGTTCCAATCACTTTGAAAAAGCTGACAATGTCCCAATCTATAAATCAGGCAACCAAGATGAAGCTACAAACTTCAGATTCATACTGTATTATCCAACTTGCTAACGTTTTTGAGAAAGTGATAAAAATAGAATGATTAACAATATTGACAAACACAAAATCCTGAACCATTACAAATTCGTTTCCAAGAAGGCAAAGAGGTTTTGACTGACAACATTTGTGACGCAATTGACAAAACAAACATTGTATATCTGTTTATTTAGATCTTGCCAAAGCTTTTGACAGTCAAACAAAATATATTATTCGATAAATTATATAAGATGAAATTTAGAGGCTTAACTTCAAAATTATCTAAAAGACAGGAAGCAAATTGTCAAAATAAACGTCAGATCTGAAGGGGAAGGGAAAAGAAAAAAGAAAGAAAGAAAAAGAAAGAAAAAAGAAAAAAAGGAGTCATATGTGGAGTCCCTCAAGGAACTGTCGAAGAGCCAATTGGTATTTTTTGTATATATAAACAACATTTCTGCTACATTGCCAGAGGATGAACTAGTTTATTTTGCGGATGATACATGCCTCATAGTGAAAGGCAAGATTTGGCCTGAAACTAGAAAATGCTCAAAACAAAATTACTATAATTCGAGTGGTTAAACTAAAATTTCCTCAGTCTAAACACTGTGAAAACTGTATTTACTACCCATGGCAGCTGTGTGGAAGCACTC
This sequence comes from Acheta domesticus, assembly GCA_031308135.1. Classification (NCBI taxonomy): domain Eukaryota; kingdom Metazoa; phylum Arthropoda; class Insecta; order Orthoptera; family Gryllidae; genus Acheta; species Acheta domesticus. The sequence continues at coordinate 963,514 of JAHLJT010005437.1, read as the reverse complement.
ACAAAAATTGTGATATTAAAATACATGCAACTATTGCAACTAAATCCATTTGTAATTGTTTTAGAATAACTAGAGTGACATCCACAAAGTACCTGGGTATGTATGTTGATCCCTTTCTCACATGGAACTCGCAAATTTCATATAGTCAAAAGAGTCATGTATCTAATTAATATACTTTATAAATTAAGAAACACATTAACTCACAAGCAACTCCAATGTATTATATCTTATTTTGGTCCATTGCAACTTTTGGTATAATAACTAGGGGAGGGACATTCAATACTACACTCAAACCCCCTCCTAATTTGATATTCAAAGGAAAATAGTAAAAGTTACATTCAAAAACCCGAAATCTCATTCGACCAGAGCACTCTTCAAGAAAAAACTCTAGTTACTATTAATAAAATGTTTATACAAAAGTGATAATTTTTAACTTCATAAATAACCAAAATGAATTTTGACAACTTGCCAACCAAAAAGGGCAGGTAGTTTTATCAACAATGCAATTCAATAAAAAAAATATCGAGAACAAACCATAATGGATCTGTCAAAAGTTTTTGTTTTTTTAAATAGATTTATAGTCGCATCAACATCTTGGTTATTAGCGACTATCAAGTATTGTATTACATTGGGTGCGATTACAGTTTATGCCAAACATTGTATAACAGTTTAACTTTACAATATACTTTAACTGGTCTTAATCATACGTGGGAAGAACATTTATATAAGAAATGGGATTAAATTTCATTAAATATGTTGATAGATTTACAAAATTAGATTATTTTATCTTGGTCTTCTGATGAATGCAGGATGGCTTCGTATTTGAATCCAAATGACTGCCTCTGGTAGTTGTATCTGGGGCATATTTTAAAGATGTGATCTAGGTCAAGTCTGGTATTGCAAAGTTCACATGTCAGGGGAAATGATTTTTGCAATACATATAGGTGGCTTAAGTTGGAATGTCCACATCTTATTCTTGAAAGGACTGTTTGGTCCACTGCGGCCAATTCTTTTTATTGATAATTGCTGAGAAAAATGCGCTCGTTTACTGATGGATGTTGCTGGATTTATATCTGCGCCATAAGCTGTTCCAGTGAAGGTTTAATTTGTGACTGTTTTCCCAAAAATCTTAAAATTTAATTGTTTCTGTTGGATAGATCTGGTTAATGTTTGTCCCAGCAATTTTGGCTTCTAAATCAGCAATTTCATTACCAAAAATTTCTTTGTGAGCAGGTATCCAACCGATTACGATTTCCCCCCCTGCTTTTGTTATATTGTAGTGAATTTCATGAATGCAGTTGTTTCTTTCCGATCTTGATTTGCAGTTTATTTTTTCAAGTGTTGTGAGGGAGTCAGTAAATATGATATACTTTTGATTCTCATGGGATATTTTAATCTCTCTTAAGGAGAGTTAATATGGAATACAGTTCTGCAGTTTTATATAAGTTATTGGATGGAGAGTCTATTTTAATTTGAAATCTTGCGAATAAATGGCTGATCCGACTCCATTTTTATTTTTTGCCCCATCAGTGTACACATCGGCTTTTATTTTCTTTACAACTGAATTGAAAAATTGAGATATTGATAGACCAAAATAAAGAAAAATACTGAGAATGTGGCTAATAATTTTAGAAGATAGAATTATTCTACACCAATTGCTTCAATAATTAATTTAATCCAAAATAGGAAAAAAAATTTTCTTCTTTTTCACTGTATATTTTTTTTTTTCTAAATATAAAATATTTCTTGTATTCATTAGTTATTTTGTTCAGAATTTACATTTACTCTGTATAATTAATTTTTTTTTCTTATTTAATGATTTTGTATTTTAAAAAAATGCAAAACTCAAAATTAGTATTTAACTACAATTGTTTTCAGATTTTGCACACAGGTTTATTATCTGGCGAAGTAGTGAATACATGCATAAATGTTGTTAACTATTGCATATTTATACAACCTGTCACATAAAAAAAATAAAAATAAATTACCTACATGTTACAGCAAGGTTTTCGACAGCAATTAATTCTAACACTGGCACAAGCCATGAACTTATGAGAGAAAGCTTACTTGAATTTAAAAGAAAAATGTTGTTAAATAAATATGGTAAGGACATTGTAGCATATAAAGCAAGAGAAGAAAAATTTCAAATGTTGCAACTGTGGTAAACTACGACACAGTGCATGCAAAGAACTGCTGAGAAGAGAATAAAAATAATTATGAATAAAAAGGAACTTTTAAAATAATTATTACAATAATGTTAATTATAGAAATCGAAGATTAAAAGAAAAAAGTACAGTAAGAACAAGAATTCTTCAAATAGAAGGAATAATACTGAATACATAATGGGAGTTATGGAAAATCGAAGCAATGAATCGTGTGAAGATACAGTTTGGATCTTGGATTCAGCATGTACTTCACATACAACACACCAGAACGAAATATTACATTAAGCAAAGTCTGAAATAGTAGACATTTCGACAGCACATATGGGAAGACAAATATCTTAAGAATCATGAGGAATTACACAAAGGAGTGGAATTTAAGGAAGAGAACCAGTAAATATAAAAATCAAAAGGGTGTTATACATGCCAGAAATTAGTGAAAACCTATTTTCAATGTCTACCCTAGTAAAAAAAATTTTTAAAAAAATGATGTTAGATGAAGAGGAGGCAAAGGAAAGAGTGTTATATATTCAATCAGGTAATGGAGGAGAACTTTGTGGAAATACTTTGAATGGCATGTGATTATGATGAAAGAAAGGGGATAAAACATGAAATCCAACAGTACGTGTTCCTCAGAGCAATGGGATAGCAAAGAGCCAAGTGGACAATCCTAGAAGCAGCAGGTACAACACTGACTGCTGCAAATTCATCAGATAAATTCTGGGAAGAAGCTGCGGCACTAGCTTCATATTTACTTAATGTGTTACAAAATAAGAAGAGAAATAAGGAGTCGAAAGATACCATCAGTAAAAAGTAATTTGAACCCACACATCAAGAAACAAGATGAAAGAGAAAAACCTGGAATATTTACTGGGTATTTAAGAAATACATACAGCGTTCATCGTTCCAAATTCTTTCTAGATTTTCAAATTCCCTGACTTTTCCACGTTTTCCAGTCACAATACAAAATTTTTCCAGTTTTGTTTATAAATTATTTTCGTAATAGATAACTAACATACCCGTGCGAGAACTCTCACATCCTATACCCCACCCTTTCCTTATTTTTCCATCTCCACATTTAGCCTGTAATATATATATTTTTCTTGAAGATTCTCTTATTTCACTTGTTCTATACGTCACCTTGTAATTGATAACAACATACAATACAAACTATTCTTATTTAACTTTATTATCAAGCAAAGAGGTACACCCGTGTAAATCAATCGCATAGAATACCAAGTAAATAGTAATTTCACATACAGTGGCAGGTTCTACAGGCTCTGAAGAGGTGGGGTAGAATCGAGAAGCGTCGAACCAGCAAAAATGTAATAGAATGGTTGCAATGATATAAAGCAATGAATATTTAAGGATTTAATATTTAACGTTAATTCTTTTTTCTTCAAAAGACACAATATTATTCTACTTTAAATTCTAGACATTTTAGAAGTGCATTATACAAAAGAATTTGGATAGCTTTTAAAATAAGGCTGCTACAGAGATTTGAAAATGTGTCCGCATATTTCAAAAATCCCTTGTGGTAGTTATCGCAGTAGTGGGCAAGGAGGCACCGGCAGTGAAAGGGTAGCTATTTTGATCAGCATTTCCAGATGAGTAAATGTATATCCCAGTACCAACCTTCTAACATCCGGAACTTTCCCTAAAATTTCTGGTATCACTGACAATGAATTTAAATTCAGAAATTGTTCATGTTATAACCGTTAGATTTTTAACGCGCACAGGAAGTTTGTTTAACTTAACTCGATATCAATTCATTCAATGAACTAAATGAAGACTAAGAAATTATTTCCTCCTCTTCTACACCGTGTGTAAGTTATGTCACCCTTTATGTATCTACGGCTGTTTTCACTAATAGCATAAGTTATTTGTAATATTAGTGTTAGTTTTAAATTATGGAATAAATAGTGTTTATCTTAAATCTTACATTATCAATTACGGTAAACTTAAAATCCGGTATTTAAACGTACGAGGATGTCTTCCTCCTGGTAGATGGTATCTTTATTACAATCCTAGTAAAAGCAGCAGAATTCTGGCACGTCTGGCAACACTGATTTGGATGTATCAAATTTTATATTTCTCAGATTGAATATAGCTAGCGACAATCCACAGTATACTTCGATTTATTTTGGGCTGCACTTAGCAAGTAGTCAGCTATTATGGTGTCATCCAACCAGGAGCTTACAAATCACTGCAGTGACGTAACTACGGTGACACTCCCTAATGAATGACACAGTAACAGTTGATTTACGTCAAGTGCAGTTATGTTTAAATCAGATTCAGTGTTTTTAGGCTGTGACACTATACAATCAGTCAATCACTAAACACTAAACAAATATATCTGCAATACAAGCAATTTTTATAACAAAGTTTTGTAATTATAAATTTGAATAACAAAATGCGCTTAACATAATAATACAACTGTTTCTATTGTTGTGAATATTATCAAAATAAACTACTAAATATTATTTATTTGTCAGTTTCATAGTTTTAGATGAAGATGTCATATTTGAGTATCCAAATCTAATAGATGGCGTCACTTTCAGTTCATAATTAAATATAAAATATTTATAACAAAACTAATTAAAAACAATTAAAAATTCATATTTATGTCTTTCTATATATAAACATTTCTCACAAAATATGAACAATTTAACAACCATCAATTTTTTATTGACCAAAAAAAATTCCAGGAACTGTATTTACGTATATTCCCTGACTTTTCCACAAATTAATATTTCCCTGACATTTCCAAGTTTTCCATGTTTTCCAGGTTTGTATCAACCCTGTACGTAAGCATATTGAGTATGCAATGAATATACTAGAAACATAGATGAAACAACAGAAGTCCGTTTTGATGGAAGAGAAGATTACAGTGTAAAAGAAAAATATATTTATAATTCAAGTGTGTGCGTACAGAAGAAAATAATTGTGTGGAGTCAGAAGAGAATAATAGTAAGAGACACCAAGAAGATGTTGATGCAGTACATTCAGAGGACACAATAGAAATTGAAGCTTTGTATCAAGCTGTTAACAATGACGAAAAAGAAAATTAAGATGAAAGAATAATAGAAACTGAAAACAAACAAAATCAAAATATCAGCAAGAAGATCAACAAGGATCAAGAAACCAAAACAGAGGTCCTAAAAAGTACAGTAAGAGAAAAAATCCACAAAATTATCAAGAAGCAATTGAAACTACAATGAACAGGAAATCAGATAAAAAAAAAATACAAGACTTGGGGGAGGTTGTGACACCGGAAATAGGCAAGATTTTAAACAATAAATGGGAATACAAGAAGCACCAGAAGGAATTAAATTTAAAGCAACAGTGGTAGTGGATGGATCCAAGCAGGCAGCAGGAAGAGCCTTCGACGACGGCTACAGTCCAGTGATGAGGGTGGAAGCATGCAGAACACTGTCATTAGCAGCAATGGAAAACTGTGAGGGAACATTTAGTGATGTGGAAACCACATAACTCAGTGTCTCATTAGACAGAGTAGTGTACATGAAACCACCTGAAGGACTGGATACAAGCGGTACAGTTGTGAAACTAGAAAATTTATGCAGTCTTCCAGAAGCTGGAAGCTGTTGGTATGACAAACTATGTCAAATATTTCTTCAATGTGATTTAAAATTTTCAAAAAGTGACCCCATTTTTGTTCATCAAGGGAGAAAATAAAAAATTCTTAGCAATTGATTTTGACATGATGAATGAGTAATAATAGGCAATAAAAAAATAGTGGACGTATGAATACAGAAGATACAAAAATATTTATAATTATCAATATAAGTATCATTTTTAGGAATAAAAATAGAAAGGGATACAAATGAATTTCTGTTAAAAAGAACTAACTAAATAGAGAATATATTAGACCAATTTGGGATGAGAGAATGCTCCACAGTAAAGACGTTTATTAATAGTTGGATCAATGCTAGATGATTACAAAAACCTATGGAAACTTAATACAGAAATATACCAAGAGGTACTAGGAAGTATCGGTTATTTAGTAACCAGAACATGGCCTTTGTGTATGTATACAGCAGAACATAGGAGTATTCTAAAAATGCAAGGGAAGTACATTATGTATCTTTAAACCCTTTGTGCTCCACGATATACTCAAAGTCCCACAGGACACTGTAAAATCTCCCCACCGCCTGCAGATCACTGTTGACTGAATTAATGATGCAATTAAGTTGTGGCCATCATTAATGTTTTCAATTAAACAAATTCTCAATTCTTTGGAAGTTTTTCCATTGTTTTACATTATCAAAATTTTAATTTCTTCCAAGTATGGTAACTTTGGAAGCATTCTTCTGGGTGCAATGTTGACTGCCTGAAACGTGTTTCACAGAACAGAACAGTTTCTTCCTGTTTGAACACAGCAGTCCTTATTCTTAGTTCCTGGAAATTAGTTTCTCACATGTAATCTTTCATTGATTAGTTCATGATCAGAATTTGCTTGGCGCCCCATTTCTCACTTCCTCTTTGCTCTTTCCCCAGCAATTCTCTGATAACTCTTCTGCAAAACAATGTGAGACAAGCAACACTGATATTGTTGGAGTTGCAATTATTTTTGTACAACTTATAACTCTTCTATCAGTCACAATCTGACAGAAAACATTGTGTCAAGACAGAAAAGATTGCGTTAAGAAGCATTGGGAGATGCAAAATGAACAGAAACGCTGTGATGAGTGGGACTCGACGATGGAGCGGAAAACAAAAAGGTTAATGTAGAGCCCCACTCGACATAGCACTTAGGGTAAAAAGAACGAGATATTTCAAAGAAACAAAAGAATTGAAATTAAAGGGTAAGCACAGAAAAATGATGTTTAGAAATGAGTTCAGTCTGAAGTTGGAGTTTTACGAATGACTGCAAGTCTTTTACAGGATTTAATATAAAATTGGGGAAGTCCTTAATAAGCAGGAAGTCGAAAAAGCGAAAGATTGGGACACTGCCAGCAATGGAAGTAGAATTGATATGAGTTAGCGAAGCAGTTTGTGAAAGTCAATGGCTGACACCTGAATTGGGTTTTCCAGATTTAGTACAATTATCAATCCAATTATGTACAGATAGTAAAACTGTGATGGACTAGTCAGAGCGTAACAATAACATCCAAGAATAAACACATGGCAAGAAAATATCATTTTGTTAAGGTCGAAACAATGGCAAATAATATCAAATTGTGTAACATCAAATTTACTGAACTAGACACAACCAGATTAACCAAAGATGTGAATTATGATGATCTGTTTAAGCATATACACAAACAAATTTGGAGCGAAAGCAACGAGATAGTAGTTACATGAAAGAGGAATTAAGAGTAGTTACAAATTAGAGAATCAGAGTTAACTACTGAGTGTTTTTAAATTTTTAGTCTAGATTTATTTTTGCTTGTCAGTTTTAATTACAAATTTGGAAACAAAAACCCATTAATCAGAAACCATAATACAGATTCAAGCATTTTATTAAAATGTTCATATAATTTTGAAGTTTTTTCATCTAGACATTTCAAGGACTACTTTTCCTCATCTTCAGGAGTCTAAATTTAAGGGAACCCAGAATGGCCTATCTCGCCAATGTTAAAGTAGAACATTTTCTCAGAAATTATTTAATTTACATTCTTGAAATTGAGTGTACATTCGTGAATACTTTAACGAAGGTGTTTTAAAAAAATATTATTCGATTTTTAAATTTAAATTTTTGTTTGCTGTCATCGGTTTTGTTCTTAAAAATACTGACATTTATAAAAATATTGTCTAAAGTATTTGACATTTTATAAATCCGCCCCATTAAAGTACGTATACTGGTGTGCTACATGCTCTGTTAAAATGTGAGCATTCTCCTATTAGTAGTTTCTGAATGTTCCCCAAAAGATGAAAATTTTTAACTCACAAGAAATAGCTCCCTATGTTTTCAGTACATTCCTGGTTCATGCGCTGGGCAAACACAAACACCGGTATTTTCGAGCTATTCCACCCTCAATTGTTACCAGAAACTGTGTGTACAACACTAGAAAGCAAACATTTCTCACAAGGAAAGCACAAAGCAACATCCACGACATTCAAGTAACACCCACGATGTATCAAAACGGCCACGCTCACTTCTATGCTACATAAACTTCAAAATAAAAAAAATAAAAACTTGGAGATGACATATTAAGATGAAACTCGGCTAATTTAACACAGAAAACTATAAAGTAATTAATGATTCAAAAAAGTGAAAATGTATATTTTCATAACTTTTGTCCATTCTGGCTCTCCTGAAGATAAACAGAAGTTGTTGTAAAACAATGTTAAATTTTCTAATTTCAAGATTATAGTCAAGGTTACATATTAAAACAACTTGAAATTATTATAAATATGTACAAGGTACAAATGATCTCACCTCAAATTAATTCTGTCTTTGTTTTGGTTATTTCAATTCTATATACGAAAAAGTTCTTACATCATTAATGGAAGCCATTTCTCTCCTTCTGTGGCATCAGAGACCAGAATGAAGCGAATCGGTTATGTGTCGGGAGAAGAACAGTAGAAGTGTGGAGGGGGACAAAATAGTTACAGAAGAACATAAGGAGACGTTAGATATTTGAAATCAAATAAAAAAAAGGGGGGAATTTGAGAAAGAAATTTAAATATTTTGTACTAAAATATTTATATTTTGTCTTTTATTTTAATTAATACATTGTCGTAAATACTAGAAATTTAACTACTTTCAACTTTTCATTGTGTAATTTAACTGTATATGTAAATTCTCTGAAATCATTCTGAGGTAAATCCTACTCATGGTCATAATATATAATAATGGTCATATATGTAATAAGGTCGTATATATAATATAATATAACATGGTCATATGAGCCATTCCACGTCAAATTGCACAAGAGTTGACACGACTTTTTTTAAAATGTATATTTTTTTTCTTAAATCTGGACATCAAAAAAAGAGACACGTATTTTTTTATTTGCCTGAAAATTGATTATTTGTTTAGTTATGCCTATATTAAATTTTGGAATTTACAGGTACTTCACAAAATAAGATCAATTGTTGCTCCGAATGTACTAACTATAAAAATTTCTGGTTTGTTTCATTTAATACTTTGAAATGTGTATTTTATTCCTCTGCAAATAAATTTTTCAAAACTTTTTTTTCATTTTAAAAAATTTATTTTTTTCAAAAAAAGTAAAATTTCTATATAAACTCAATGAGATAAAAATTTGAAAAAAATATAAGCATGTTCCTTGTTCAATTTACTATAAAATGCAACAAGAAACAAAGTGGGCACTCCACTCATACAGTTGTAAAAAATCAATTGTAAGTATGAGGGCGCGCTCTGCTTACACATGCACTAACGAATTGTGTTCGGTCAGTCTCTGATGCAAGTGCTGAACTAAAAAAAGAATGACCGTCTGCCTGATTAGAATTTGAAGAGTTATTTGATTTGCGAAAGAGAGATCCTTTTCGGAAGAAAGGGAATCGGTTTCAAAAACAGCCTTTTGTTGTTGAAGAGAGCGTCGAGATCAGTGACTCCCGAGGCATAAACGAAAGTAGCGGAACGTCCAGTGAATAAAGTGAAAAGTGTGGAAATCAAGAAAATGGCAATTTAGGCTCTTCAGATAGTTCGTCAAATGTATGCAAAATGAATAAAGAGAAGATAAGGGTTTAATTGCAATAGGAGAAACCCCTGCCAAGAAAAGAAAATTGGAACAAAAACGGTATTCCCATGAGAAATTTCAGAAAGTAAGAAGTGCCAATACAGATAAAGATTTCACATTGAAGATCCTTCAACGTCCATCGAAAAATCAGACAATAAAAATACTCTATTGAAACTTATCGATTCCTTTCACTCAATTGATGAAATGATGTTAAAAATTTACATTTTGACAATTTTTGAAAGTTGGACTTACAATAAAATTAAATGACGTTTTCCAGCAACCGAACGCATGATAAAAGTGTCTAAAAAGCTGGCTGGAGAAAATGGAATTGTCTCCAGACCTGAAGTAAATTCAGTAGGGCATTAAAACTGTGCATTGTGACGAAAGTTCAGGAATTCTATGGTAAGCGAGTACTTGTATTTTAAATGCGTTTTGAGGGACCGGAAAATTTCAAAATGTCAGTCAAAACATGAGTCAAGAATACGTCATTTAATTATTTATAAATTGTTTATAAATTAATATTATTTTCATATATTAATATACATAAATACTAATATTTATAAATTCAATAGCGAAGTTTCATCACCTCAAGAATTACTTAAATTACTGCTTCATCTAAAGAAACCAATGGCCAGTAACGCAAGAAACGCGTATATTGCAGCAATCTACTACACACTGGTCCATAAAATATTCATATCTTTTAAAGTTACTGAGAGCCCACTTTGATTTTTTCTGGAGTTATCTTCAATACTCTTGTGCATCTATAAATATTTTTTAAAAATTTTTAGCTCATCGAGTTTACAAATATATTCAATTTTCAAAATTTAAATTTTTGTTTAAAAATTGAAAATTCAGGAAATTAAATATTTTGAAAAATCTTAAAAATTAAAGATGTTTTTAAGTTTTGAATGGAATTTGAATGGAATTTCTATAATTAGTGTACTCAAATACATGATATTTTTAAGTTAGTAATGTGCGTCATTTTTAGCAAACTTCATTATGCAATATTTCCAAAAATAATAAAGTTAGAAAAAAATAAAAATACACGTGTTAACTTATTTGATCCATACAAAACATAGAAAAAATTAGAAAATAATTAAAAATATGAAGGTCAAATTTTGGTATTTTTTGTGCGATTTGACATGGAATGGCTCGTATATATAATAAGTAAATTCTCAAAATTATAACTGTGATCAAGAGCAATTCTATTTTCAGTTAACGAATTTTATTTGTTTGGATGCTCGTATATTTGGTTTTTATGCTCATTAATTTGATTTTTCAAATTACTCTGTCTGACCTACAGATCTAAGCTAGCAATTTTTACAAGAAATCTGATACACAATGTTATCTTAATCTAGAATATCAAACTTGTCTAAGATTTTTAACAATTCGATTCATTTTAGTATGCTTATGTTCCATTTTAAATTAAATTTGTTGTCCTATCAAATGTCCGAAAACCTCATTAGTAAGGAAACTAATATTAGGTGGTACAATAAAAGGACCTTCATCAATCTCGTTCTCTTTTTTAACATCAATCCTTATGTTAAATATTTGTTTGTTAAGGTACTGTTCTTCCCCAAAATAATGTATTTACGTGAAAAATTGGATTGTTTTATTTTGATTATTTGTTGTGCATTGAGATGTGTCCTTTCTTTCATGCTTAACCCAGCAATTGCACACTTATTTTTTGTTACATAATCTGCACATTGTGGTCTCATGGACCCCAAAGATTTTTATTGTTACAAAAGATTCAGAAAAATTGTGTATGATTTAAAAGTGTGTTATTGTATTTTATTTTCATTTCAGTATGCAATACACATTGGGTTCCAGTAGGCCCTAGATGCACCACTGACAAATTAGCTTCTGTCCTGACAAGTATTGGCATCAACTGAGACTGTAAGTAGTACGAGGGCAAATTCATGGTATAATTCAAATTTATGTAAAGCATTATGTGGCTGTGGTTAGGAATTTCCACTCGATGTGAATTTGAAATGATGTTGGGGTCCAAAAGACTCCAGTGTGCAGTTCTACGGTTAAAAGTATATTTCTTAGTTTTTTCATTTCTTTGTACTTTTCTGAATGCACATGTGTATGCCATGTCCCTTGGCCATTTGCAGTTCAAACAGCCATGATTGCAAAAAATTAAGATTATTTCATGGGAAATTTTAAAAATGCAATTTAAACTAATGTAAAGTCATTACGTCGTCACATCAAAACCAGAATATCCTTTGGGTAAATTCATTCTTGTTGTAAAGAAATTAGTGTTCACAGACAACCACTTTAGGGGCAATGATTCTTAAACTAGCTTTTCTTAAAGTTACTTTTTCTCTTCTTTGACCCATCTTTAAACATCTTAACTCTTCTAATGTCAACATTTCTTCGAGATTCGTTTTTTAATTAATAGCAGAAAGTCAATTCTTGTGCTTAAACCTGAAACTGTTGTAGAAAACGAAAATTAGCAATAATAAATTCCTCTTAATTTTTATTGTTACCCATGATTTTTAAAATTTATATTTCAAATCCCTGCAAAGTACAAACAAGTCCCTTATGAATCTTGAAATTTACATTCAGGAATGGAAGTATAATCCAAGTAAAACCTGCACAACTGCAAAAATCTCCTTATCTCAGAGATCTTATAGGTTCTGCTAAGGGACCCACTTCAATACACATAAAACAGTTAAAAAAAAAAAAAGCTTTGTATGTAAAGATAAATTAAATCCTCATTACATCTGTATGGAATGGGGCAAAGTGGAAGAAATGCAGACTTCCAGAAAGAAAAAAAAAGGGGGAGAAAAGAAAGCAAGAACCATTTTCACTGAAAGCAGCACAGTTTTGCACAGACTTTCTATATGTTGTAGCAGAAAGTATCTAATAATTTTTGAAGTATGTATCAATATTTTTTAAAATAAAATGCACAATGTATTATTGCTACAAGCTTAACAGTTCCATTTAGTCACACATTCCCCTACTTCTTCAGAACCATACTTTCCAACAATTCCATAATAATCTCTGAAAGCACGCTAGAGACATCCTCAACTAGGAGTACCTCTCGATTGCAGGTGTGTTTTATTGTTGAATTTAAAAGTAATATTAAAACAGTTTAGTTTATTGATTGATAAAAACTCGTATTTATATTTCATTATGTGATTTTGTTTCAACTGTGGGTACAAAACAGGTTTTTGAACAACCCATTTGCGTCTGCGTTCCATTTTAATATATGATTGCCTATAATCCAAAGATACCAAATATCAATAAAAATACTATTATATAACAAATACCTAGTGGTAGAGATTAATCTCTTCTTTTGATGTACTAATCTCTAGATTATTTTCATTCAATAAAATTTCCGTTCTTTGTAAAAATAAATAATGTATGAATGTGATTATTGCCACAACATCCACAGAAATTAAAATATGTGTATTGGAAATAGATGTTTCCATTCTTCTAACAAATTCTAACAATTTTTTACACAATATTCATATTCACTATCTAAAACTACAGGTTTCAATAATTTAAAAGTTTGGCATTTGATATACTGGAGAATCTATTATAGAATCTACCAGGTGCATGGGGTAATCTCCTGTACACATTTCAATAAGTCTGTATGCATTACCACTTGCAGAATACACAATCTTAGACGTCCTTTCTTCTATGTATTGTCTTTCTTTCCATCTCTTAATAATTATTTGTAAATTTTTAATTTATGTTACTTTTGGTTTAACTAATTATTTTGTAACTGTTACAATCCTTCAACTGCTCTTCAACCTTTGTTGAAGCATAACATTCTAGTCGCACAATAGCCATGTTCTCTCCTCCTTTGTCAGTTCTTAAAAGATACAGGGTTTCCAGGGAGGAAACATCAAACCTTTGAAAATAAGCTCTTAAGACAATTCTAAGCATATTTTGTCTAATAAACTATCCGAATGGTTGGGCTGCAATGAGCACTGAAAATTTGGTTTGAAAAAATGATTTTGAGGCAAAAATTTTCATTATGGAGGCATATAAACACTCCAGAAACATTTAAATTGTTTATTATTTACAAAAGAAATGGATACATTCACTCAGACAGAAAAATTAAGCGAGAAATAAAAAAGCAGTCGAATTGTGTAAATTCGGTGCTTTTTTTATTTCTCGCTTAGTTTTTCTTTCTGAACAAATAAATTCATTTCTTTTGTAAATAATAAACAACTTATATACTTCTGGAGTGTTTCTATGCTTCTATAAAGCCAAATTTTGCCTAGAAATCAATTTCTCAAACCAACTTTTGAGTGCTTATTGCGGCTCAACCATTTGGAATATCCACGTAGTTTATTAGACAAAATATGCTTAGAATGGTCTTATGAGCTTATTTTTGAAATTTCGGCATTTCTTTCCCAGACACCCTGTATACATTTGGTTGCAATCTCTTAAATCTACAACTATTAATCAATTTTTCATTAATTATAAAATCCCTTTTACACATTCTAATTGGATTACAAATATACTCATTCCAAACAAAACAGAAGGATAATTTTAAACTTTGCATCAACAACTTTCTTTTTCTTAAAATTGGCATTATTTATGGGGACAAAGGGGCAAAATGGACAAATGAGACAGTGGGAACAAAGGGACACAATGGGTATATGTGGCAAAGAGACAATGGGATAAAAGAAAAATTGGCAAAATGGCAAGGACCAATGGGGACAAAACTGGGCAAGGGGACAAACGCAGTAGGGGGAAACAAGGGACAAAGGAGAAAAAGGGTCAACAATTTCAGAATTGATTTCTTTCAATACAAAGAATATAAATGTCATGGATTCAAATGGTATTACAATCAGTGGTAATTATAAAAACTGTATCTTTAATATATGTGTGTGCCTAAACATTTCTAAAAATAAATTTGGTTTATATTTATTTCTAATAGTTGTTTTGTGTCAATGGTATTTATCCACAGATTTATGAGCACTGATAGTCCGCTAAAATATTTTTAATGGACTCTTGAGTATTTTGACAGCTCTTGCTATGGGCGCACTCCTAATGTAAAGTGAATGGTTGAATGCTAAAGTGCTAAGCATGTTTACCAATTTAAAAACAAAAAATTCATTAATGAAACATAGAATTGACCTTGATCACAGATTTGATTTAGAAAACGTATTTATAATAGACCATGAAAGTAGGAAGAATGATTTCAGAGAATTTACTTATAAAATTGAATTACATGATGAGTACAAAAGTTGAAAGTAGTGAAATATCTAGTATTTATGACAATCTATTTCATAAAATAAAACTCAAGTTGTATAAATTTCCTTCCCAAATTCCCCCCCCTTTTTTTTTTATTCAAATTCAAATATCTAATGTCTTCTAATGTTCTTTGTTCTTTTTGGAGGGGGCAAAATGTAACTATTTTGCTCCCTCCCTACTTCTATACATCTTCTCCCAACATGTATAACCGATTCGCTTTATTTTTGAAATGTATCCTCATTCTGGACTCTGTTACCATGGAAGGAGAGAAATGGCTTCCACTTATGATAAAGGAACTTTTTCTCCCATAGAATAGAAATAATTTTTAAAAATGCCAGAATTA
This sequence comes from Acheta domesticus, assembly GCA_031308135.1. Classification (NCBI taxonomy): domain Eukaryota; kingdom Metazoa; phylum Arthropoda; class Insecta; order Orthoptera; family Gryllidae; genus Acheta; species Acheta domesticus. The sequence continues at coordinate 948,119 of JAHLJT010005437.1, read as the reverse complement.
ATTTGAGGTGAGTTCACTTGTACCTTGTACATATTTATAATAATTTGAATTTATTGAAGTATGTAACCTGAACTATAATCTTAAAAATTAATCTTAGAAAATTTAACATTGTTTTATAATAATGTCTGTTTGTCTTAAATTTAGACTCCTGAAGAGGAAAAGTAGCCCTTGAAACACAGATGTAAAAACATCAAAATTAAAAGAACATTTTAATAAAATTGTTTAATCTAAATTATAGTTTCGGATTCAAGTGTTTTTGGTTTCAAAATGTTTAATTAAAATTGACCATCTAAAATAAATCTGGATTAAAAATCTAAAAACACAGTAGTAAACTTTGATCCTCCAATAAATGGCAAATAATTTCTGTCATCAATGAAACTGGCTTCCTGAAATTATATGAAATAATTTTCTTTTGTGTTTCTTGAAGGAAGAAGTTCCTTGTTACTTGAATCAAGATTCTCAGTTAATAAGTGAACAAATTTGTCTATTTTTAAAATTTGGGAATTCAAAAAATGTAGATACACAAATGTCAAGAGGGAGTTATCTTTCATCGATATTGCTTTTTATCCGCTTTCAAAATTCAGACCTTTTTTTGGGCAATTATAAAAATTTTGTTTCTTCTTTGTCCAATACCCTGCTGCACAGCATGGAGAAAAACAAATAGTAGTTATGTTATCAGTTTGTCTTTCACAACTCACTACTCTCTGGAATGATTCACTATGCAGTTTAGAGTGAATCTCTTAACAAGACCCTTTAATAATGTTACCTCTAGCTATTTAAAAATCAAAATAATTCTATTCTATTCATAAGAAAAGAACGTGAGCATATCATTTGCCCTTTCACAATCAATAAGGTTGGCCATTTCCTGAAACAAATTTCCCTGACTTTTCTTGGTTTTCCAGAGCATTTGAAGAATTTTTCACTAATTTAATTTGCACAGTATTTCACTCTATTTGAAGAAAAACATTAAAGCAATTAAAGCAAGAAACTTATTTGTCAGCTCTCAGATTTTGCCACGATGAAGAACAAATTAAAAATACACCAGCATTAGAGATTGAGTGAAAAATAATTCTGTACCTTTTGATTCGAGAAATAGTATTAGTTTTATAACATCTCAAAAATTTTCCTGACTTCTAATGATTATTTCACGATTTCCCTGATTTTTCCAGAGCAATGAAATTCCCTGAATTTGCCTGTTTTCCAGAAAGTGGCCACTGTCAACAAACAATAAAAAGAGGTAACATCACCTCTTCACAAAACATTCAAATCAGAGTAGCAGCAGAATCAATCGTGCATTGACCCTCGAAACCACTGAAAATCAATAACATTCACAATAGCGTATCACAAAAAGTGAAGCTTTTTACCCACTACTCACAATAGTGCTGTGGTGTTTCCCTTTCACACATCACAAGTTTAAGAACAGGACACGTAACTTATCATAATAGAATTTCATGGAAATCTTCACACTAATTTCTGTTCATTAAGCAGTGAAAATAAATAAAGACAACAGAGTATTTCAATTCAAGGGAAAAAACTAAAAAAATTGTTTGTATTTTTGTCCTTAGTAATACTAGAGTTCATGAACTGTCTACTGGCACAGATTTGGAGAAAGATCAAAACTAAACAATTGAAGAATTTCAAAAATGAGTTATGGACATTTTTTCTGAAATATAACTCAAGTTAACCAACTCAGTACTGAATGTTAATTAAAAGTATTTCAATTTGGACATATGTCATATTGACACACTGTTTGAAAATCCCTGGATTAGATAAATGAGGAATATATGAAATTTAAATCTGTGAATACTACACTATATAAAATTGTAAGGAAGAAAAAAAAAAAAGAAAACTGAAAGAATAATAAATGTTTACTTCTGTATGATGATGCTTCAAGATTTGTAATATTGAGTTATTATGAGCAAATAAAATATTATTATTATCCTTATTATTATTATTATTATTATTGAACAATAATAGAAATTGTCTTTAAGCAGCTATATATTATGAAAAGTTTTTGAAAAATATATTAAATTTCAATAAAAAATAAGTTTTGTTGCATGCTCTGTACAATGAAACAAATTATTTGGGACCCACATTCCTTAACTGCAAGTACTGAAAAACTACTTACCAAACTCCAGAACTCGAGGCAGATGGTTAATATCAAAGGTTCACCATTCCAGATTAATCCAAAGAACACCAGTTAATCTGCAAAATTGTCAGATTTTTTATACTCAATTTTGAAAATATTAACAAATTTGATTTACAGACCTTTTTAACCTTTAGACTCTGTTTGGGATCTTTTGTTTCTCTGGAAATAATAGGCTTATTCTTCAATATTTAGTATGATATAGTAAAAAATATAAATAAATACCATTATTTTCTCAACTAATAATTCCAAATAACATCCGTGCAGAAAATAGTTGTAAACTGTTGTGTAAAACGTGTGGAGTCAAATCTGATCCCAAACGGAATCCACGTAAATAATAGAGACACAGAGTCAAAGAGTTACACAGAAATTTACATTCAATTTTGGCATCACTGACACCAATGTACTACACCTTCCGTCATTCTCACTTTAAACATACAGTTCACCATTTTTTTGGTTTTTTGGCCATTCATCCAACAAATTGTTGGCTCGATATGCAAATTCGAATACTTAATTCAATTAGCACATTAGGCCACCAGTTTGTTTGCAATGCTAGCTGGGATGTTTGATTCTTGCAACATTTAGAGACAGTAAAATGTTATTTTTATTTCTTAGTTTGAATGTGGTATAAGTTATAATAAGCCTGATGATGGGACATATTCACCCTTCAAACGTTACATTGTTGAAATATTAATAAATGGATATGAACTGTAGTATTATGTACAATGGTACCCTCATGTATTAGAGACAATCAAACAATTCATATTTAATTAATTATATTTTATTTGCATCTTGTGAATTGAAAAAAAATTAACTGCAGTAATTTTATTCAAGAATCTGTTTGTCAAATAAATGACCAAACAAATTTTTCTTGTTAATTGAGAATGACGAACAAGAATTTTAATAATTTTTTGGATTTGTTCCATCCGATTAACTCTTTTACATTCTTTCTATGAAAATAGCAACATCTTTTGAAAATGCAATATATCATTAATTATTCCTACGTTGATATTTCAATACACATGAATACGATTAGGGCTATGTAAGATTTCACCACCTCTTAAATTGTTTCTACTCATATTTACATAATGCTCCACAAAATTGTTTTTTGTATTCTAGAAGGTAATGTTTCTGTAATTCTGTACTCTGAAAAGAAAGAATTTACCACTTGTAATATAGCTAAGCTCTAATAGTGTGTAGTTGCAGAAATCATTCTAATAATTTCATTGCCTTTTTGTCATGATTTTGGAGATAGAAGTGCCAACCAGCTCAAAAGAAAAGCATGTAATACAAACAAAATGCACAGAAAATCACAATACTGATGCTAGCAGTCTTGGTGTTCTATATTTCAGAGTTGTAGCATCGTCCCAAACAGTCTGAAGTTCATGAATGCAGGCATATTGTCATTCAGACAAAAATTTTGACAGACATCCACCGCTTTTTTCAATTTGCACTGAGCTGCCCATTTTCTCTTTTTATCATAAATAAATGGCCAACCTTCATTTAAGTTTACTAAAAATAAACTTTTATTTGTTGAAAAAAAAATTTTTTTTCTACGAAAATAACACCAAATGGATTTAACACAGATCATTCCCAGTTACCCATCAAAAGCACATGAACATTCCCAGTTACACAAAATGATAAAACACAAATGAACATGAGGCAGCTAAAAGCCATAGAGAACACCGAATAAGAACATTGTCAATAGAAAGCCATATGCATTGGTCAAGCTGTGAATTTGGTAAACTTATTGAGATGAATTATGTGCAAATAGCGGCACAGCACATCAAATGGAGTATCTACACAACAACCTGAAGTTCTTACATTATGTACAACGGTCACTGCACATTTCAAGAATTGCAGTGGAATACAACAAATTCAAGCAAAATAATCTAGCCTTTGGATGTTTCTACTAAAAAATAATTAAAAATTAATATTCATAGAGAAAGTATAGACGAAACAATAAAAATGAAATTACAAATACTTCCACAATAAATAATTTCAAAAGTGAGCTCTCAAGGATCCGTTACAAAAACAATCAAAAAACGTACAAATTTTCCTCATTTTTTTGGTTGTATTACCACATGGAATTTAGTTTCTGTGGCTCCAAAAATACTTTTTGAAAAAATATCTACAATTTCAATAAATACAAATTTTGTAATACTATTTTGCATTCTAAAATAGATCATACATAAATTGGTATCAAACTTACCATAAAATGTAGCAAGTATTCTAATGTCAATGCTCAATTTCCAGGTTCTTGGTTAATTTTGTGAGTTCACCATTACAGATGAATCTAAATAACTTGTCTGCAAAATAATAAGACTATTTTACTAAATTTCAAGAATATTATGTAATTAAATATACAGAATTTTTTAAGCATACATTCAGTAATTTGCATTGAATTTCTGGCACAGCTGATACTAAATACTACTGACCCTCTATCTCTTCTGCATAAAATGCATATGAATCTATTTTATAAAAGTAACTACTCCAATTTGGTTACTCTACATCCTGCAAACGTGTTCTTTCCATTTCTTTTGTGTTTCTTCTATTCTAAAACTCATCTGGAAATATAATAAATGAATTGGAAAAGGAGACATTGGAACACCTTTAAAGAGATAAAAAAATCAGGAACACCTAGAAGATTAATCTCCTAGGTCTAATGAATCAGCACAAACAGGAACAGGATCATACCTAAATGCCTGCAGTTCATGATGATGCTGACTGTTCCAATTTTTCCCTCTCATTTCTATCCATGTTCTCGCTTCTAATACCATATTGTCCTCCTTATTTTCAATTCCAGCACATTTAAGTCACTAAAATAAACAACAAAAATTACAATAATGTATTAATAAATTATATTTTAAATTTACATAATAATATATTACAATTAATTATTATTACAAGCAAACTCAACTACTCTCTTAAAAAAAAACCTAAATGAAGTAACATAGAAACCTTAAGGAAGCCCAAAGTTTAATGAATTACTTTACAGAGCAGTAACAATATATTCTTCTTCTTCTTCTTCTTCTTTTTCAGAAAAATATAGAAAACAAAAGAAAATTAATTCACGACACAAGGTAAACATTGAAACCAATGAAGATAAAGTGACAATTAATTACCAATATTTTCACTAAATTCACTTATTAATTTAATTTTATTTGTTTCATTTTCACAAATAAAGAGAAAAAAAGTGTATGTGACATGTGGGGAAAGTATCACCTGCACACGATTTCTTCAGCTCTAGTATACTATTAATTATTATTACTTTATTATATTATTTAATTACTTTTATTAGAAGTTCATTTACTTGAAAGAAGTGGAAAGTTTGCAGTGTTTTATTGCAAAAATTCATTTGAAGAAAACTTACTACTATACTGAAAACATGTAAAACAATAAAATATGTAAAACAAATGAAGAAACCTACTTCACAATTCCAGGTTTTGTTAAAATGTCTGAAAAATTATGAACAGATTTGCTATTTGTTTAATAAACTTCCACATGAAATAATAGATCTACCTTTAAATTTATTTAAAAGTAAGTTGTACAATATATTAGTTAATACTCCTTTTTACTCCATACACGAATATCTAGAATGTGAAGCATTGCACTGACATTTGATGGGCACTGCATTTTGATTGTCTGGCATCTTGTCCTTACTCATTGTGTAGTTGATTCACATGGAGTGTGTGTTTTGCACTGTCTTGTCATTCGTTTTCTTAGTTTGTAATTTACTCTAAGCACTACTGTATCCATCGTAGTACCTTTTAAGTGTTCATAACACACGGTTCATTCTCTATAGTCTGTAATTTGTTTTTTGCACTTTTGTATCCATGCCTGACTTTGTCAATTGCTGTACAGCCTAACGACAATAAAATATTATTATTATTATTATTATTATTATGAGATAATGCAGCCATCTTCACTCTTTGTTATTTTATTTAATTACATTGAATTATATGGTTCTGGCACAAATCTTTTCAGTTTGATGCCATTAGGGTAATTTCAGTTTGATGCCATGAGGATAATGCAATGAGGGTAATTTAATTATTTTGGGACAAAATAATGTGAATCAGTGGCAATATGTTTGGGCCCGCAATGCAGGCAGGCCCAGATAAAAGTCAATTTTTAGGCTGAATGTTTGGCTATTGTGAGAACTTCTTATTATTTGATACTTTCTCTAATACTTTGCGATTGTTGATTCAATCAAAGATTAAAAAAAGCATCTTCCAAAACAACAATTTTTTCCCCTTTTCCTAGCTTATGTAATCCTGTTTCTAAATCAATGAAGGTAAGCAATTCATTTAGCTTTTTTAACAGTATGATATTGTTCAATTTTATAAAATTTAATAACAATAGATTTTTCCACAAGTGGTTATAAGCAGTTTACCATTGTCACACCATACAATCTTTCAATTATTGTTGTTGTTTAGCTTTGAGCTTTGCCATCTTATGTGACAGACTGATCAATACGACTTTATTAAAAGGACATTTTTATTATTTAAGGTACATGTGTTTGCTACACACTTTCATAAAGGGGGGCCCAGATAGAAGTTTTGCAGACGAGCCCACACTTTACGTTATACTACTGATGTCAATGAATCTCCCTCCAGTCCTGAAGACTCTTATTAAAGAAACTGAAAATTCACAAAGCCCCAGGATACGATAATATTTCCAATAAAATGCTTAAAGAATTAAATCTACCCATGTGAGCAAAATGAACTAACAACTTCATTTCCATGCTTCGGATATCATATTTCCCCAAACCATGGAAATTAGCATCTATACTTTTCATTTGCAAACCTGGAAAAGACCCTCATTCTCCTATTAACTATCTGACCAATTAGATTATTATCTTCACAATTCAAAATATTGGAAAAATTATTATTGAAACATTTAAATGATTATTTTCTCTTAATACAAGTTCTTCCACATTGTCAATTTGGCTTTAGAACTCACTCCTCAACAACTCACCAGTTGCTTAGGGTTGTGGAACTAATTGCAAATGGTTTTCATATTAAAGAACACAGTATTGGTCTATTTCTTGACATTTCTAAAGCATTTGATTAAGTCTGGTATCAAAGTCTTCTCTACAATTTACACGACATCGACACCCCATTATATCTATTCAACTGACCGCCTTTTTCCTGTTAAATTCAAACATCTTTCTTTACAACAACCAATAACAGCAGGATCCACACTCTCTCCTTTGCTTTTTAATATACATACATCTGACATTCCTTCTTCACCTTTTACTACACTTGTCCATTATGCTGATGACTGCTCAATTCTCAACTCAAAAACATTCTAATTGCTAAAATGCTATACAGACTGCAAAACAAAAAAATGGAAAATGGACACGAACTTGGAGAATTCTGGTAAACCCTTCTAAAGCTCAAGTCAAAATCTTTACACTTTGTACACCAATAAATCCCCCTCCATTAACAATAAATAACACAATCATACCCTGGATGGAAAATAACCTTCCAGTTAAATATTTAGGTTTATATACTGATAAAAGATTGACATGGAAACATCACGTTCAAAACACATCCAATTCAACTTGGAACAAAATTTTAAATGATATCCTTTATAAATCATTACTCTAAAATACACATTGTCTGCAGCTTGTTATTAAATAAATCAATAATTCGTCCAACCCTAGCATATGCATGCCTCATTTGGTGCAATGATTCAACAACACACAAATAAAATACAAACAAAATTTCCTGAAAATTACTACAAACTGAATAGTTTATTTCTAACAAACAAATACACCATGAAATTCAAATAGACAAAATTAAAAACTATTTCAATCTTCAAACTGATACATTTCTTTAAAACTTCCGCTCCCACTTTCCAACCTTCCGCGCACACTTCCCACCACTACAATCTAGGTTTAAATTATAATTCTCACTATATTAAATCACGTTTTACCAAAATGTTTACCACCTCCCTTAAATTCAGTCACACATACAATATACACATATTCCCAAACTTTTCAAACATACCATTTAATTATTTATTTCAACACAGTATTTAATTTAAAAAATGTAATATAATGAAAATCATAAATATTCAACCAAAGATTAAAAAAAAATACATACCTAACATAAATCACTGGCATTTGCCAAAAAACGATGTAACATAACTTTTATTCAAAAATTATAAAAATTGAACAGGTAAAATTTTTTTTTTTAATTATGAACAGATTTCACTGCACGATAATTTTTAAATAATATTACAAGAGACTCTTTGCTATATTATTTAATTGCTAAATTGAATTCTACGGTTCTGATATATATATCCATTCAGTTTGATGCCATTGCACAAGAAATGTTTGTAATTGAATATAAAGACAAAATAATGTAAACGCAAACCTGAATTTCATTCCATTAATCGGAGGGCACAGTGTTACTCCTCTGCTAGCTTCTTACACTAACTGTGGAAACTTTCTCTTAGAGCCATAACTAGATATGGAAACATTTGTTGCTGAATTTGTCATCACAAAGCATGAGATTACTTAATGACTGCACCTTGTAATTTAATAGTTTCCGCGTTACTCCTGAAACAAAACAGTGCACCAATGACAAAAAGTGGAAAAAAAGACTTGCACTTGCTACAGCTAGAATAACACATCAAAAAATACAGAGCATTATCTAAATTCTTTCTGAAATTATATCTGAAATAACAAAATACTTACAGTAATAATCATTATTATTATTATTATTATTATTATTATTATTATTATTATTATTATTATTATTATTATTATTATTATTATTATTATTATTATTATTATTATTATTATTATTATTATTATTATTATTATTATTATTATTATTATTATTTTTTTTTTTTTTTTTTTTTTAACGAGGGGAAAAATGCATTATGCACCGTCAGGGATAAGGTGGGCTATCCCTGGTGTGTGGGACCCTCCCCCACTAAAAACCCCTCTCCTCTTGGGCCCATGCCTCTCTCCACGGAAACCGTCGCGAGACATTACTTCGTGGCAGAGAGACAGGCGGTTAGATGGGCTGCAACCGCACTTAACTACGGAGCCTTATTATTATTATTATTATTATTATTATTATTATTATTATTATTATTATTATTATTATTATTATTATTATTATTATTATTATTATTATTATTATTATTATTATTATTATTATTATTATTATTATTATTATTATTATTATTATTATTATTATTATTATTATTATTATTATTATTATTATTATTATTATTATTATTATTATTATTATTATTATTATTATTATTATTATTATTATTATTATTATTATTATTATTATTATTATTATTATTATTATTATTATTATTATTATTATTATTATTATTATTATTATTATTATTATTATTATATTATTATTATTATTATTATTATTATTATTATTATTATTATTATTATTATTATTATTATTATTATTATTATTATTATTATTATTATTATTATTATTATTATTATTATTATTATTATTATTATTATTATTATTATTATTATTATTATTATTATTATTATTATTATTATTATTATTATTATTATTATTATTATTATTATTATTATTATTATTATTATTATTATTATTATTATTATTATTATTATTATTATTATTATTATTATTATTATTATTATTATTATTATTATTATTATTATTATTATTATTATTATTATTATTATTATTATTATTATTATTATTATTATTATTATTATTATTATTATTATTATTATTATTTTTATTATTATTATTATTATTATTATTATTATTATTATTATTATTATTATTATTATTATTATTATTATTATTATTATTATTATTATTATTATTATTATTATTATTATTATTATTATTATTATTATTATTATTATTATTATTATTATTATTATTATTATTATTATTATATTATTATTATTATTATTATTATTATTATTATTATTATTATTATTATTATTATTATTATTATTATTATATTATTATTATTATTATTATTATTATTATTATTATTATTATTATTATTATTATTATTATTATTATTATTATTATTATTATTATTATTATTATTATTATTATTATTATTATTATTATTATTATTATTATTATTATTATTATTATTATTATTATTATTATTATTATTATTATTATTATTATTATTATTATTATTATTATTATTATATTATTATTATTATTATTATTATTATTATTATTATTATTATTATTATATTATTATTATTATTATTATTATTATTATTATATTATTATTATTATTATTATTATTATTATTATTATTATTATTATTATTATTATTATTATTATTATTATTATTATTATTATTATTATTATTATTATTATTATTATTATTATTATTATATTATTATTATTATTATTATTATTATTATTATTATTATTATATATTATTATTATTATTATTATTATTATTATTATTATTATTATTATTATTATTATTATTACTACACCAAATAGCTCATAAAATACACCGGAATCACGCACAAACCAACGAATTATAAGTAGATTACGAGCACGTGCACATCCAGATCATACTTGTGGGTTGTACATCCGTTCTTTGCTAAAGGAAGTACCACTGCAGTATCCGGAAGGATGCCAAACTTCGCAACATCCAGTGTCCGACGTTGCATTTGAACGAATATTAATTTTTGAATTCGTACACAAAATTCATACCTTGCGCCACGGAACTGCCACAACAGGTTTCCAGCTAGCCAATCATAGCACGCCTTACTAGCCACTGAGAAGCAGCTCTCTTACTCTGCAGAGAACTGCTCTTGGCGCGCTGATTAAAGATCTTTCTGGCGAGTGATTGGATAGCTTTAAACGTGATGATGATAATCAGATACGAGCAAAATACCTGAAAAAAGTATTTCAGATACAAAATACTTAAAAAAATATTTCGTGGAAAGTATTTTTGATACCAAATACAAGATACTTCCATAAAAGCATATTAGATAAATACAAATGGTATTTTTTTAAACTTTTGAACATACAAAATACAAACAATAGTGATCTGTTTTACAATTTACTTTTCAAAACTTGCTTGTAATTTACAATTGCGTACAATTTGACACATTTCCCTTCAACAGTACTAGTTTTAAAACATTGTATTTCTACTTGTAATTGTAATTAATAAGAGCCTATTTCCATTAACATAGAATTTTGTAACAAGATCATCAAATTTTGTTTCATCGTTACCGTTTTCCTGTCTATTGAAGAAACCAAATGTTAAAGATGTTGTAACGTTATGTCAAAAATTCGATTAAATGTTGCATCTAAAATTATCAAAAGATTAGATGTTTATACACGCTCTTCCAAAATATTAAGCTTTTCTATCACATACTTTACAAGATAATCTCATTTGAAATCTTACGTTTTAACGTAGTAATCATAATCACCAAGTGCCAGTATCAACAGCTAACTACAAAAAATTCACATACAAGTCATGTGCATTACTCTACAACACTTTGCCAGAAGACATCAAACGATTAAATTCGATAGAAAAGTTTAAGTCCCAAGTAAAATCTTTTCTGCTGCATAACTGTTTCTACATAATTCGAGACTATACCGAGCATCAAAAAGGAAAGTAGCATTAATTTGAACAATGATAGTTAATGTAATTATTTATCATTTGGACTGTATAATTCTCAAGAACCTGTAACAAGTATTGTACCACAGTTTTTGGGTTGATGGCCCCCATCTCGATTAGGTTTTTCGTCCAGTTTCCCTGATCCTTGAGCAAATGCTGAGATGGTCCCTTGTTTTGCTTCTGGACATAAATGTAACTTCATTATTTGTGCACGTCTTCTGAATTTCAGTGGGAAATATAGTTATTCAAATTATCGTTTTTCATATTACCGCGGCAAAAAGTATTATTCTTTCATGAAGAACATGAGGGTTCAGGGCAGGAATTTAAAGCTAATTTACCTTTGAAAATATATTTTATTATATAGCAGCGAATATTTTGTCAACAAAACTCGAAAAAAACCTCTTTTCTGTATTCAAAATTCGACTAGAATATGGTTTAGGATAGAGACCACAGAATTATAAAAACGTGCACAAAATTCACTTCTCCCCATAGCTCGTCACACGCAGTTTTTAACTGTTTTTGACGTAAATAAATAAATAAATAAAATAAATAAACCAGGGTTGCCACATTAAGACGCTCAATGTAGGACAATAGCAAATACTATAGAGACAATACAGGACACTTCCCCGTTCTTCCACGCAACCGATGGAAACAAGTTCCCACTAGCGATCCTAGTGTCAGAACCTGGTAATGTAGCGCCAAAAAGAAATGTCAATATGATTCTTACGGAAGAAATAAATATTTTTTTAATCTACCTAACGAAATAAGACTTATTTTTACCTACTCTCGCTGTGATTTAATTATATTGAAGGGCTCAAATTACGGAAAATTATAATGTACAATGTGTTATAATGGACATGAGAACATTGAACACTTAATGAACATATAATTAACATTATTTTCACGAATAAAGTTACAAAGTATTGAAAGAACAGTATTGTAAAATATGTTTTCCAAAAATCGACCAGAAAGATAATAAAATGAAAAGAAATCAAGCAGATAACAAACACCAACAGAGCATTGAGGTTAGGGTGTATGAGTTATTACCAGGTTCTGCCACCAGATGGATGTTTCTCGATATATCGCGAAGTGTCCTGTATTGTCTTTATAGTATTTGCAATAGCAAATACTATAGAATAGTATAGTATTTGCAATAGCAAATACTATACTATGTCAAATACTTTATAGTATTTGACAATAGCTTATATATATAAATTTGTAGGTGATGAAAATGCTAATTTTATTTATTTATTTAACGACTACATTCAATGCCTAAACTTATATTTTTCATCACTCTGCGCCCATTTTCATAATTGAATGTTGTTTCGAACTTTCTCAAAAAATTGTACGCAATATTCTTTACAATTAACGTTTACAAGCAATTCCGCTTTGATTAAATCTACTAAAAACTTATTTCTTTCATCAGTTCATTTTGTAATCATTATAGAAAATACTCGCTTTATAAATGATGCTGATGATGCTGATGATGATGCAGGCATACTTAATATGTAAGACATAATTTTGAACAAATTGTCACTATTATCTGAACGTATATTTTGGAAAATAAAAGTCCATTTGTCGGTCGTACTGTATTTTGTTTGCCAATTAGATGAGTTAACCGTTAACTGGAGCACCTTTTTATTACGTAACTGGAGCACCAGGGTCCTGAAGACCCTGGCTTAAAATTAAGTTTTTACAGGGTGAAATATCCAAATACATAACTTTTTGAACTTTATTTTATTGCAATAACCTAGAGGGGATATTTAGAGACTTTTGGTTATTTAGAAATTTAAAAATAAAATAATACAATGATGGTGAGACTGAAGAGCAGTCCTCACGTTCCGAGCCTTGCCATTTGATAAGGACATTTATTATTATTATTATTATTATTATTATTATTATTATTATTATTATTATTATTATTATTATTATTATTATTCCTCTAAATCACGACTAAAGATGTTATGTGTCGGCTGAATATAAAATCTACTCCAGGTTGCAACCAGCTACCTAAGGAGCAGATCTAGGGACTGTCGGTGCCTCTACAATACTTTGCGCAAAATGTGGGCTGTTCCAAATAAAGCTATTTCTTGCACTTCCCAGTCTTTTGGATTATCTGGGAGTTTAGACAAGTTCTTACACAAATTTTGCGGAACAAATCCCAGAGCTCCGATAACTATCGGTACGACCTGTGCTTTTACGCCCCACATTCGGCTGATCTCGATTTCCAAACTCTTGTATTTAAGACGTTTCTCTGCCTCCTTGGTAACGACGTTTTGATCGCAAGGGACAGCAACATCGACAAGTAAACACGATTTGTTCTCCAAATCCCGGATGACTATATCCGGTTTGTTTGCTGCTATCGTGCGATCAGTTTGAATTTGTTGGTCGTACAATATCGTACACAATCCAACAGACGTCAACGGTTTCGGTGAGTGTTCGTACCACTTGGGGCTTGTGTTCGGAACTTCGAGGGCGGTACAGATCTGCCAGTGGAGGTAGCTAAACACCCTGGCGTGTCTTTTCTAGTATTCGGTCTTTGCTAGAATTGTATAAGCTGAGACGATATGATCAATTGTTTCTACTTGTTCCTGACAAATGCGGCATTTATCATCTTGGGAAATTTTGAGAACCGCTTTATCATAATGTGTTCTCAAGGCCTGATCTTGGGCAGCTATTACAAGTGCTTCCGATTCAGGCTTCATTCTTCCCCTTTTAAGCCACATAAATGATTGATCTTTATTGATCTGCACCTTGTCCATTCTTTTTAGATATTGTCCGTGGAGTGGTTTGTCTCTCCACGATTTCTTTAACTTTTTTTGTGTCTGAAATTGCATGTTAAGTAGCATCAGAAGTTGAGTGTCTCTGTAATTCTGGGTGTCTTGCATAGTCTTGTTCGCAATGCTTCTTGCTACACTTACAACGCCTCTGTTATTATTATTATTATTATTATTATTATTATTATTGTTATTATTATTATTATTATTATTATTAGAATAAGGCACTGTGGGCCACATTTATTTCAATTGGTTCTTCCTTCCTTCCAATTTCTTCTTTCTCCAAAATTCGCTCATCCTCTTGTGATATTTATCTTTTCTCTCTTCTGTCCAGGTGACTCCAATCTTCATTTTAGGTTTCTCTAGAAAACTTTTTGACTTGACTAATTTGTATTTCAGGGCGAATGGTTCTGAATATCTTGTGGTGTTATGTTTAGTTCTAGTTTAATTTTTTCCACCCCTGCCAACTTTGACCAAATGTTTCAATTTTTTACTTGGGGAGTTGCTACTGTACCTCAATCTGACATTAATTTTGGTCAATCTGACATTCCCTTAATTTTGGTTGTTGAAACTCGTTTTAAAAAAATGTTTTTATACGTGGGGGCAATTTTTGTTTGTGGACATTTACTCATCTTGTACTCAGCACATACTTGTTCTAGCGATTTAAACTAACAAGCACTGGATTCAGCACACCCTGGCCTACAAATCAAAGTGATATTTATCTACATAATATGTTTTTATTTTCGTAATATTTTGAGCTACCAAATCTATCGAACGTGAATGAATGAATTTCGATTTTCAGAGAGCAATTATCTAAACAAGTCCAGAGTTACAGCCTTAACTTTTTCTGTTTTTACAGACGAGAGTAGTGACGTTACGTAAAATATTAATGACCAGAAGTAAACCACTTAGAAATTACACCTCCTTAAAAATTGGAATTTGGGGTTATTTTCAAATTTTCAACGGTAAATTCTCTGTTGAGGGACTAGATAAAATTTTGAAGTTTCTACACCTAAAAGATCTCTATTATGACAACCTAGAAAAACAATCCGTCTTCCAGATTTAAATGAATGTGAGATTAAGAAATGTGAATTTCCGCGAAGATTGCTTCATGTCCATATTGGGGACAAGTGGTGACACGGAGTAATCATATTTTACAGCAATTTGGAACTCAAATCTTGCTTTACAATAATCATTAATATTCTATTACAAAAACACAGAAGTTTCGTACTATATAATTTTGAATATTTAACTTCCAAGGCAATTTTTTCTATGAACGAGTTTTGTTTCACAAACTATTTAAGAATGAAATATGCACTCACTTTAAATTAAATGATATAAAAACTACAAAGAAATTAGGGTCTAAATTTCATAATGTAATTGTAAAATGTACTTATCTGTAGATGCTTATGACTTTGATGGCGATGCGACGATAAATAAACTATATATAAAAAAAGATGGTGTCTAAAATATAAGAATAATTATATTTTAAGAAATGCAGGTAATCTTAGTAAGAAAAGAATGTTGAATGCAATTATAATTATTGATCACATTCATTTTCAATTCTTCAAATAAAAAAAATATTGTTCTGATGGCATTAAGCTTGAATTTAAATGAGAAGAAAGTCTGTTCAACATCGTATTAGAAGTAATAGTTATTTATTACATAAGTGCCTCAAAGTAGGTGTTTAGAATACGAGACTGGAACATTGCCAAACAAGGCCGTTAGGCCGAATTTGGCAACCAATTGAGTATTATATTCAGATGTTACGACACGAATACAGTACAACGTTTTATCCACTTTGTAAAAATTTGTTACATTGTGAAATTTCGACATACGCCTTCATATAGTATTTACATTTTTTCTCTCCTGTAAGCATTGTTACTCAACAAATCAAGAAAGAAATATGAGCGTGAGTATTTAATTTTCAAACATTGGTCTGAAAAAACACGTTCATTCCATATCGGAAAAAAATGTGATTGCTTGCTTTTCCCTGGACGCGAGAGGAGTGAGGGTCAGTTATTTCGACGACAGGACTATTGTTTCAAGCCTGTTGCTCGTTTTTCGATGTAAAATAGTTGAAATTTCTATTACACGGGAGCGAACATATCTCATAATGAGATTTTGTGAACAACGCTCGTCGCTACCATTTACTCTTAATTCAACAAATGTTAGAAAATCAGTGGGGGTAGGTATTTCAGGGCTCAAGAAAACGTGCGGGTATAATAGTCTTTGGATCCACCACTCTATGTTAAAGAATACATCACTTAATGACAATATTGATATCAGTTAGTTTACTCAGTTATTAGCGTTTTTAAAGAAGAAAAGTGAAGTATACAAAACAGAGAAGCGCAAAATATTGTCAAAGGAAGAGTGGGAAAGTATGCCATTTCTTTACTGCTCTAGTGTCGTAATGAAATACTTAGCCACACTAGGGCGGTAAAGTACTTCATTACGAAACTGATTACAATGCCATATTTGACTTTACCAAAGTGGATAAATTAAATATCATAGACCTCTCCGGGATGTAAAATGACAAAGTATAGCTTAAAGCAAAATATATTTTAGTGTATGATACGTAATTTCTTTATGTTTATTTCTGCACTATGAAAAATGTTTGAAACATGTTTTTGCGATCCTAAGAAATTCTGACAAACCGTTATCGCTGTTACAATGTCATTCTATCGTGTCATGGTCTCCGAGCTGTGAGGACGTATTCCCTAAGCGCTCCGAGGATCACCGCACGTAGTTTTCAGTGAGCGGCGCAGCAGGTAGATTATTCAGCCGTTTGTGAAGAGCGCCGCACACGCCAGTGTCTGCTTGGAACAAGTTAACGCTAAATGTACCGAAAAAAACTTGTAGGAAAATTCAATAGATCGCAGCACTATCAGAAGGAATTTACTTTACCGATAACGTCTGAACAAATGGTCCGATTTTCGATCTGTAAACGGCATTTGACTCCTTTTTGTAATAGAATTTACGCTACGAAGCCTTTTTTTTTTCAAAAAAAACTTGCAGAAACTCGATTTTGAAATTTTTTTCTCGTACTTCCGGGAACAATTTAAAAAATGTGGGCTTATAGCGCGATGGCGACAAGCTTCCAGAATCCAACGCCGTGTCAATCATGCAAATCGGATGAATAGGAGCGTCGTAAAGTCAAATTTGGAAAAACACCTCACCCCCCCCCCCTTCCACGCCGCGCCGTCATGCCATCCGCCCATGTACCCACGCGCTCCCTGCGCGGCCACCGGCAGGAAGTCTCTGGGCAGGCCAGTCTCGGTTGCCTGCACGCGGCTGCCGCGCGCGAGGCTGGCAAGCCAGGCAGTCATGCTTCCGTCATTTTCCATCTCAATATATTTTTTCCCCATAAATGAAACTAGTGATGTTGTAACAGAGGTAAACGGCCTCATATCATATTTAATAGCAATTAGTTCTTGTTTCATTTTGATAGTAGTATAGATAGATAATTTGAATGGTAGTATAAAACTATCTTGTTCACATACTCCCGTCTTCCTTCAAATATGATCAAAAAATTGTTTGAAGTATTACTCAAAATATCGATTACCGTTTGGAACCGATTTCAAAAAGAAAATGGAATGTTAGTGATATTCACACAATTAGTTCCATCTCCTCACATATTATTTTAGATATCTGTTACTTGTAAGATCTTCCGTTATCATTCCACTATCGAAAGATTGAGCAGAAATTACGCACGAGCTCTTTTATCTTACGACTCGATTTTTACTTTCCCGTATATGTACGTATATATGGAAATGTTTACGTAGTATGGGGAAAGTTATGTTATACTGCGCGAAAAAACGGCGGATTTTCGGAAGAAAAAAATTCATTGCAAGGCCCTGATAAAGAAAAAGAAATAAATCTAGTTGCTAAATTAAGAAAAAAATCCCGTAACACGTGGTGTAGCCAGAATCCCTCTTTTGTGGGTCCTTGATACCCAAAAACCAATTGAAAGCAAAACGTTTGTCTGTCTATCCGTCCGTCTGTGAACACTACTAGCGCCTAAACCATATGTATGTTTTTGTTGGTGTTTTTTTTTTTTTTTTCAAAATGAAGAAGCCCCTGTCGATCTGGCTCGAGTCAAAGCTTTGAGATTTTGAAAAGGAATCTATAAAACTTAGCGGTATTTTACATGAAACCCCCCGCACATTTTCGAAATTTTCTCCAAAACGGCTCCAAATTTTTTCTTTAAATTTCTTGTAAGAATAGAGTAAAACACACTTATTAAGGTGAAATTGGTCATAATTTCACGGTTAACTCTGAATTTGCGAAAATTCTAAAAGTTTCAACTTTTTCGGCCTCTTCCTACAACTACAAAATTGCAGATAGAGATTTTTCCTTCAAATAAAATTTTTCCAAAGCGTCATTACGATCATGTACACTTTTTTGAAAATTTTAGTATTTTTCGCGCAATATTGCTTGCAACATGTGCAATTTGAAAAAAATTATAAAAAACAGATTTTCTCAAAAATTGTTCCAAATTTTTTCTTTGAACTTTTGGTAGGGATAGTGCATAATGTAGTCTATGATATTACATAAACGCCATATTGCTCTATTCTTTTCTATTTACAAAATTTACAAAAATATTTGTTTAACGTCTCTCACTTAGGTAATATTTACATTGGCGGCGATTTGTTTACATTTTTACATTTATGAGTAGATGTGTTTTAAATAATGTCATACAAAGTTTCTCGAATACTCAACCGTTTTCTATGAAAACTAGCTCAAAATTCGGCATTTTCAGAAACGCTCAAACACCTTTTTCTTATAAAAGGTTCCAATTT
This sequence comes from Acheta domesticus, assembly GCA_031308135.1. Classification (NCBI taxonomy): domain Eukaryota; kingdom Metazoa; phylum Arthropoda; class Insecta; order Orthoptera; family Gryllidae; genus Acheta; species Acheta domesticus. The sequence goes on along the minus strand of JAHLJT010005437.1, from coordinate 928,755 downwards.
TTTTCTTCGTGCTTTTCGAACGTTTTGTGCAAATTGCACTCTTTAATATGGCGTGAAGTTTATTTTGTATTTGTGAGTTAATGTGTTTCAAATGACTTCAAAGGAAGTTTTTCGGAAACTCAAAAATTTTCTGTGAAAAAGAGCTTCAAATTTCGCATTTTTAGTAGCACTTAAACGCCATTTTCTTAAAAACAGCTCCTAATTTTTCAAAGAAAATTCCCATTCAGATCGAGGTTTTACTGTTCTTTAATATTCCAAAATTGATATTTCCGTTCTACCAGCAGGAATTCGAAAACTTAAGAAAATATTTAAAAAATGTACTTTAGGCGACGATAGATGGCAGCTGGTACGACAGTGTAGCAATTCCGAATAGCTAGCCCAAACCCAAGGAAATAGAAAACTAATACGGGAAAGTCTGTGCCATTCTGTAGCACCACAAGTTGATCTCAAAGCGGCTTGTCTCCTTGATAGAATTCACCTGGTTAATCCCATTTTCCAAGTAAAGTAGCTGAAGATAATTTTTAAAAATGTTTTCGTACTTTCGGACAAATTTGAAAAAGTGGTGCAACAGAATTTCACCGACTTACTCGTAGTAAAGTATTGTAATTTCCTTGTTCTGTGCCAGCTTTACCATCTTGCCCCATCTTCTTCCCAGCTGTTATATATCGCCGCCCACAATACATTTCTTAGAGTTTCCTCATTATTCGGTTTCCTAGTAGTAGATCCGTAATATTACTTTTAGAATATTAATGAAGAGTAAAACATCCTCCTATATGGCAATTTTCATTAATAAACTTGGAGCCACTGTTAAGAAAATGGCGTGTAAGCATTACTGTAAATGCGAAAATTGAAGCTCTTTTTTACAGAATATTCCGAGTTGCTGGTGGGAGATACCTGGTTAGGAAAGAACCCCGCAAGCCGACAGGTAGATAGATCGGTGATTTAGAGCTTGTTCCGGCTGGGGCGGTGCACCGCTGATGGCAGATACCTGGTTGGGGAAAATCCCGCTAGTAGACAGACGTTCCGCGCCGGATCTCGCCATCTAGCGGGGAACATCACCTCCACCTCCCGATTAAATAAACACGCCCTACACTTGCGGTACTAAAGACCTCAGTAGTTGACGTGCCCGAAGTCACTACCAATCAGTCAAAAACGACTCCAAATGTTTTCCTTAAATTAATTGTAAGAATAAACTAAAATATACTTACAAAGGTGGCATAGATCTCATTTTCATTATTGACTCTAATTTTTGGAAAATTGCAAAAGTCCGAATTTCTTTCGGCGTCTTCCTACAACTGCAAATTTGAAGATAGAAATTTTTCCTTAAAATGATATTTGTTCTCCATACTTAGTTCTTTCAATAAGGTCATGTACATTTTTTTGAAACTTTTATTTTTCGTGCAATATTGCGTGCAATATGTGCAATTTTTAAAGAAATACAAAAACAAGGCTTTCTCAAAAACCGCTCCAATTTTTTTCTTTTGGAAAGGATAGTGCTCTATGAGATGACATAACGCCATATTGCTCTATTCTTTTGTTTTTTCAAAAATTACAAAAATGTAATACTTTGACTAGCCTTTCATTTCGTAAATATTTTCAATAACGCCGATTTGTTCACATTATTACATTTAGGAGTATATGTGCTTTACATTATGTCTTAAAAATTCCTTGAAAATAGATGTTTTCTGTGAAAACGAACTGAAAATTCGGTATTTGCACAAATGCTTAAACGCCATTTTCTCAAATTGCGTTTGCTCTAGTTTCATTTGCGGGGAAAAAATATATTGAGATGCGAAGTGACGAAAGCATAACGGAGTGCCTGCCTTGCCTGCCCGTCCGCCGCAGGCCCTCGGGATTAGCAGTGCCGGTGGTCTCCGCGTTGAGTCAGCGGCCCCTCCCCCACTAGGCGGATGAGGGGGGCGGTGTGGAAGGCGGAGTGGGGTGAGGTGTTTTTCGAAATTTGCCTTTACGACGCTCCTATTTATCCGATTTGTATGTTTGATACGGCGTTGGATTCTGGAAGCTTGTCGCCATCGCCCTGCAAGCCCACATTTTTGAAATTGTTCCCGGAAGTACAAGAAAAATTTTTAGAAAACGAGTTTCTGCTAGTTTTTTGTTTTTGTTGGAAAAAGGGCCTCGTAGCGTAAATTCTATTATAAACAGGAGTCAAATGCCGTTTACAGATCGAAAATCAGACCATTTGTTCAGACGTAATCGGTAAAGTAAAATTCACTAAATTTGGTGCTGCCACGTGGTGGTGACAAATTGAACTAGTGTCGGTACATTTAGGCTTATATAAAACCTATACATTTTTAATATACTGTTTAACATTTTTAGTTTTCTCCTAAAAATATTTTCTTGTGTAAAATAAGTTTTTATTTCTACTTATTTCTTGTGTAAATATTGTCTCTATTTTGAAAACATGTCTACACGCAACACCAAAGCCAGCTGTCTCTGCTTCTCTCATTGAAAGCATCCTGACTTCGGATGCTTTCATGAGCAAATTATCACAGGTTGTTGCTGAAGTGATGGAGACGAAATTGGAGGCGTTAGTTTCTCGGTACGAAGAGAAACTCTTGCAGCAGACAAAGGAGATCGATGATCTCAAGCTTCAACTGGCAGAGCGTACCGACGAGCTCGAGCAGTACCAGCGTCGTAACTGCCTTAGGATCTTCGGGGAGCCCGAGCGTGATGGCGAGGACACCGACTGCATTGCAATCAATGTTGCCAAAAAGAGAGATGTTCAATTAGAGCTTAGCGACATTGATTGCAGCCATCGAGTTGGCCGTAAAAATAGTGGTGGTACTCGTCCTATAAAACTAAAATTTACCAGTAATAGGAAGCGCCGGGAAATTTTTCAATCGAGGAGAAACCTGAAGAATACGGGTGCCACCATCCGGGAGGACCTGACGAGAGCTCCGTAAAGTTACAATCGCAAAGTTGTCAAATAAATTTGAAATTAATCTCCAAAATTGTCGCTTTTTTGTTGCTAATTTGTTACGCAAAACAAAAATTTGTCGCTCTTCATTTGACACTGCTATAACAAACGCTGCTAACTTGATATCAAGTTAGCATCGCAAAAACAAGGAAACCAAGAAACTACACAGATAAATTAAAAATTAATTACATGGGAATTTGTCGCTTTTTTGTCGCTCAAAACTTACCATAAAACAAATTTTGTTACTCTTCAAACAAAGTCAGAAATGTAATTTCCCAAAAACGCTGTTTTCCAACGCAATGTCAGGAAAACCAAGAAATAACAATAATAAGTAAAAAATATTTACATGGGAATTTGTCGCTCGAAACCTACCGTAAAAGAAATTCTTTTACTCTTTAAACAATATGCTAGAAATTGAATTTTTCCCAAACGCGATGCTAAGTTGATATCAACTTACAATCGCAATTTCAAGAAAACCAAGAAATAACAATAATAAGCAAAAAATAATTACATTAATTTATTAATTAATGTAATTAATTAATTTAAATTAATTAATTACATTAATTTGTCGCTTTTTTGTCGCTCGAAACTTACCGTACAAGAAATTTTGTTACTCTTTAAACAATATGCTACAAATGGAATTTTTCGCAAAACGGGATCTGATGTGTCGTCAAGTAAGAATCGCAATCTCAAGAAAACCGAGAAATAATCTAAATACACAAAAAATTTTTACACGGGAATTTGTCGCTTTGTTGTCGCTCAAAACTTAGCATAAGACAAGTTTTGCTACTCTTTAAACAAAACCGGGAATGTAATTTCCGAAAGCAGCGCTTCTGCACCACAGTGACAGGAAAACCAAAAAATTACTTTAGTAAATAATAAATAATTACATGGTAGTTTGTCGCTTTTTGTCGCAGTCAACTCACGAAAAAATTAATTTTGTTTCCCTTTGGACAATTCCAGAAATGGAAATTTTCGCAAACGCCTTTCTCACGTTACGTCAAGTTATCAAAGGAATCTCAAGAGAACCAAGAAATTTCAGATATAAAGAAAATGTAGGTCCATCAAGCTGGCCCGCCCACTATAGCAGAATCAAACCAAACTAGTACCAGAATTTTTAACTATTTTATTACTAATTTATTACCGCAAACCCGATTTTTTTACCACCCATCTTCACCCAAAAAACGGGTGGCGGGCCAGCTTGATATCAAGCGGCCCGCCCACCATAGCAGAATCAAACCAAACTAGTGCCATAATTTTTAACTATTTTATTACTAATTTATTTCCGCAAAACTAATTTTTTTACCATTCATCTGCACCCCAAAATATAATTTTTAACTATTTGGTTACTAATTTATTAGTCATGAGGGCGGCGAGCCCGCCCTCTCCCTTATAGCGTCCGGCTCTAACAGTCTTGCTGGTTTTTCCAAAGCCTGCCCGAGGGTTAAATACCCGGCGGGTCTTGGCTATTTTTACCTGGGGCAGGTATTACCAAAGCTTTGCAAATGGAATTATACTCGTAGATACTTCGCCAATGGTTTTGGTATAACTAAAATTATTTATGGTCGTTGATGTTTAGTTACTGGTCCAAAATGTCCAATAATTGCAAATCGAGACTGCCATTGGAAACATTAAATAAAATTTGAAATTTCCAGATATCTCGAGGATTCTGGCATGCGATGAAGGATTCATTCGTTGGTTTTGTTTTGTTCTCCTTAAGGCTGCATTACACGGTCATGTTTTCATCCTTTCTCGTCGGTACAGAAAAGTTACAAACCAGACAGGATGTAATTTGTACGTAAAAATGAAGCATGCTTCATTTTTACGTCCAGTTTTCATCGTTTGACTGTGGCGCCCCTGGTGTCACGTTTGGGAACCAGGATTGCTTCCGTGGGCGCGAGTTCTTTACGTATTCCTATTTATATCTCTGCGTTTCAGTCCTGGTTTCAGTCGTGTGAGTTTGTGTTTGATCTTTTGTGTGTGCTGCGAAGCGATTTTGTTGCTACTTCCTCCAGCTTATTTTACTTTACATAAGTTTGAAGGTGAGTTGAAGTTACTATAGAAAATTAAACGTGATATATTTCTATAATTTAATTTTTTTTGCAGGAGTGTTGCATTCGTGTGCACTATAACTCTTTTCAACTGTGAAATTTATTGCGAGATACCTGTACACAGGTGAGTGAACATTACTATAGAAAAATTAACACAACATACAGATGCACCTCTTTCATGTATTTCTATAATTTAATTTTTTTGCAGGAGTGTTGCATTCGTGTGCACTATAACTGTTTTCAACTGTGAGATTTATTGCGAGATCTCTGTACACAGGTGAGTGAACATTACTATACAAAAATTAACACAAAATACAAATGCACCTCTTTCATGTATTTCTATAATTTAATTTTTTTTGGCATTAATGATTCATTTTGAGCAGATATTGCGTTTGTGAGATTTCTGTACGAAGGTGAATTGAGGTTATGATATTTAAATTAAATTAATGTGAACTACCTATTTACCTCCAATCTTTTAATTATGGTTTATGTTTATTTGCTTACAGTATGGCATCGTGGCACCCGGATACTGTCATGTGTTTGATTGAGATGATGAAGGACAAGCCGAGTATTTATGATTCAAGCCTGGAAGGCTACAAAAATAAGGTAGAGAGGGAGAAGACATTCAAAGACATTGCAGATGTTTTATCCAAAAGTCGGTGAGTACATAATAACACAAATTGAGTATATCCTGTACTTTTAATACTTTCTTACTCCAGTACTTATATTTTCTTCATTATTTTGAGGGTAAAATTTTGGTTTTCGATGTCCCAAATGCACTCTTCTGCTACAACACTATTCCCTAATTTATTTATTAAGAGTGGGTAAATTAAAGGAATCTGTGGAAGGTGGTGTTGCAGACTAGTGCATTTATGACTCCAAAAACCAAAATTTCACCCCAAATGAATCTAGGAAATACATTGGACTGAAAAGTACAAGACCCAAGGAAGATCATATAGTGCATGTAGAAATAAAACCTCTGCGAAGCATTAAAACAATAGTACAGTATAATCTTCTTGCATTGCAGACCCGGTACCACTCCTTTAGAAGTAAAGAACAAGTGGAACGCATTACGGTCCACCTATGCGACTCAGAAGAAGAGGGTGGAGGATAGTAGGAAGTCAGGGTGTGGTACATTGGAAGTGTATAAGCCCACCCTATATTATTTCAAGGACCTCAAATTCCTCGACCCAGTATTGAAGTTGAGGGACTCGAGGTCCAGTTTAGAAAGAGTCGAAAGTGACAATGCTGTATGTACAGACACGCTTGTGTTAGAGGATGGCTATGAGGTGATAGGCACATTTGATGTGGGTGAGTCATGCTTATCACTTGGCACACAATTAAATTTGGAGACAGTGTGCAGCAACAGTGTTGTTGCATCGGAGCCTACATTGAGCAGTAATGTTGCATTAGAACCTGCATGCAGCAACAGTGTCCCTTTGCAACCTCTGTGCAGCAACGAAGTCGAGACTCCACAACACCGCAATCCTTCTGGGTTGCGGAAAAGTAAGAAAAGGGGAAGAGAAAACGATGACATTATTGCAAATGCTTTGCAGAATGCGTCATCAGCATTGCAGCGACTGGAAGAAGACGACTCTGCCATGACATTCGGGAAGTATGTTGCGAGCAGGATTCGTGAGCTCACGGACGAGGAGCGGGTTGAGGCTCAGCATGAAATTGAAAATATATTTTATAATATAATCAAAAGCAGGAATAAATAAGTAAATAAATATTTTATTAGCATTTAATTTTCTTTAAAATATTCCACTAATCCGTCCCTCATCCTCTGTGCTGCCATAGTACTTCTCTGGCCAGGATCAGCAGCTAAAGTATCGACTGAGACCAACTGGTCACCTGCAACAGTAAGGAAAACCTCTTTATTTTCAAGTAATGTCTTCATTAGTGTACTTACGTATTCCAAGTAATTCACGTTTGTACCTGATGTATCAGTGTAATTGGATTTGTTTTTGCATGCCAAAAAGTTGTCTAGTGCAACTGTTGCCAGCACCAAATCATCTACTTTCTCAACATCCAAATTTATGGGTGATAAGAGCACTCTGAATCTATTGGCCAGTATTCCAAAAGCATTCTCTGCCACTCTCCTGGCTCGGGATAGTCTATAATTAAAATTTACTCTGTCTGTTGTTAAGTTTCTTGCTGGAAATGGCTTCATTAAGCGCTGAGACAGAGCAAATGCATCATCAGCAACAAAATGATATGGCACATTTACACCAGTACACAATGTACCACATGGAGGGATTTGTAACTTCTCCATGTTTTTGTAAAAGGATGTGCGCCTCCAGATTCCACCATCTGCCATTTACTCCCACATCCACATACAAAAATTTGCATTCTGCATCTACAATTGCCAGCAGAACAATGGAATGTGCCCCTTTATAATTAAAATAGTATGATCCTGCAGATCTTGGTGCTCTGAAAACTATGTGCTTGCCATCGATGGCACCAATACACATTGGATAGTCCCAGAGCTCTTCAAATTTTTTGGATATATTTATCCACTCCGCTTGAGTCTGAGGACACTAAAAGAAAAACGTAAGTTTTATGTCAATTACAATTAACAATTACTGTGAACATAATGCTTATGCTTTATAAACTTACTTTCACATACAATGGTCTCAAATGTGTGTAGACGGCTCTACATACATCTGGCACAATTTTGCTAATTGTACTTTCATGGATTCTCGTGGAGAACATGAGAGACCTGTACGTTTCTCCTGTTGCAAGAAATCGCAAAGTCACAGCAAGCCTGCAAAAATTCAATATTTAGCTAAAACAACCCATCAACAAAGAACGAGCCTATGTAGTTTAAATATTTCGGTCGTGAATGGCCATTATGCGTGCATGCAGAGCTTGATTTATAAAATTTAGGAACCGGAACACACCCGAAATTAATAAGCATTTTAATAGACATAATTATATTTTTTATAACTTAATTTAATAATATATTCACGACGTACAGGAACGCCGTTCCGCCAGAAATCAAGCCCTGCATGTATGTACACGAAAAGTATACTTTCGTAATGTACCATACCTTTCTCGCGGGGAAATTGCAGCTCGCATACAGGTGTCCTCCTTCTTAATGTCTTCAATTATTAAGCTCAAGAGCTCATCAAAATTTGCTTCGGTCATTCTCATGAACTGCCGATAACAATGAGGGTCTTCCAGGCGCAATTCATTGTCTACCATGTGTAGTAGACCCACACCAGTCTCTCTCTTCTGCACCCAGGATTTCACCCAAGTGCAACGTTTCTTTCGCTTACGTCCAGCCATGACAGCTGAAGCCACAATAATGCTAGCTGCCGCCGTAGCGATTACTGTTACTCTTCCCATTTTAAACGAACCCAACTCTCACAAACCACAATATCAACCTGCACACGACTGTCTACTGACATACACTGCGAATTTGTAACCCGTTCGTTTCATTCCCGCGTATTTCCCGCGCAATTCATTTGTTTTCGTACTTGCGATGTTCAACTGTTAAACTTCCAGCGCTTTTTGCGGTGTCCGGGAGAAGTATTTTCATCATGATTACGTACTGACCAGAAATGACCGTGTAAAACGCTTCATCCAGTTTAGGCACGTGTAGAAACGAACGTCCTGTTTCCATCCACTTTTTGTACAGAAAAATGATGAAAAAAGGATGAAAACATGACCGTGTAATGCAGCCTTTACGAAGTTCATCGTAAGAAGAGAAAGTTATGCAATCGTGCACCGGAAAACGTAGAATTTTCCGCAGAAACACTCTTATTTATAAAAGTTTATTAATTTCAAACATTACGTTGTGTACGCTGGAATTCCACATTTCCTGAATCATCCTGACGGTAAAGTATTGTATGAAGAAAAACAGGTGTTAACCTTAATAAAAGAAGAAGAAGACGTTGTTGTACGATGATGAAACGGAGATCCTGTAATTGGAAATCTAATACATCTACCGAGTATTATTTTCTGTGCGTACTTCACGAAGAGAACTTACCAAGTAAACTATCCAATTTAAAATGCGTAATATAAAGAAAGTTATGTAATTCCGCCACAAAAAACGGGAATTTTTCGACACAAAAACTCGTTTTGTGTCCCTGATTCGGAAAAAGTGGACAAATCCTATTACAATATGTAGTAATTTACTTTCTCTAACATATAGTGAGATTTCACGAGCTGCGGTTCCTTAATACGTTTTTTACTTTCTTGAATACGTATGTATGTGTATACGGAGTATTATACGTAGAATACAGAAAATGATGCTGCGGAATATCAATTTCGAGATCTAAACGGAAATACAGGTTTTGGAGCTTCCTGATACCGAAAAAGTGTTTTTTTTAATACGTCCGTCCGTCTGTCTGTGAATTAGAAGAACAATATTAATAATAATAGTAATAATAACAACAACAAACATTTGTTCTATTAATCTGGAATTATTAATTTATTAATATTTATTTACAACAGCAAGAAAAACTGTGTACATTTCTGGAGCATATTTGTTGTGATACTAAAACAAGGAGAGTGTATTATAAAATCTATCTGAATGTATACTTCATTTGGCAAGCTTATTTCACTTTTAAACAATTTACGAAGAATTCACTGTTCTTGTCAATACAATTTTCTTTCGACGCCAAACACGCAGGCGCGTGCCTTCTCTTTAAACTCGTGGTCTCGACGGTCACAAGAGTTTTTGGGTTGGAAAATCGCCGATTTACGCTGCCCCATCACAATAATTTGTCTTTACTAAGTACGTATTAATGCGAGAAAATAAAAATATCTGATATGTGTAACGCAGATATTTTGTTTTCATGTGCAACATGGTCTTCAATTAGCTTTTGAGTTCATTTCTGTAAAGCGATTTTTTAAAATTATACTTCGAATTTCTTGTTGTACTTTCTAAATTATGTAATGTGCTGAGCAATTGAATATTCCTGTCTTCTTTTCTGAAGCAATCCTTTACAGGTCCATTGGAGCGTCTTAAGGATCGTCCACACGATGCGTCTTTTCGTTCAATTTTGCGCATGCGTCCAACGCATGCGTCTAGCGCACGTAGCGCATGCGTTTCGGGCATGCGTCCTTTCGTCAAAACGATGGACGCATGCAATAGCGCAAGCTTCCCAGAGCTGACGGGAATCTCGTTCGTCTTTCTCGTGCGCTTCCTTCAAAGAACGTGTATTTCATAGCGAAGTCATCCGGAATACCGAGCCGGAAGAGTTCTTTGCTAGTCTTCTGAGTTATTTTGTACCGTCCGTCTGTGTTTTAATGCGAATTTGTTGCAGATTATTCTTTTATTATATATTTACGATAATATCAATTTTCAATACACACATTTATTAAGATAAATAATGGAAACTAGTAAAAATGAACGTGTGATTATTTCCATTTCTATTAGGTGTGTTGCAGTGACAAGAGAAGAATATTTAGTTCTCCCTAATTCTTATTTTATTTTTATGGTAATGCCAATTTTCGAAATTTACGTAATAAGTTATATAGCTAAAACAAGTAAATGCAATAGCTTTCATTTAAGGTTATGTATTTTCAGAATGTCTGTTGAAAACAAAGAACTCACTCTTCAGTTCAGTCAAGATTATAGAGAAAAGGAAGTTTTTCTCTACTCTTCTTTCGACTAATTATAATATAAGCTGCCGGAATTGCCGTGCAAATAGCTGGATCCATTGTACAGAATAGAACAAGCACGGCACAGTGTTGCACCGTGTGGACAAGGTAGCGCACGTGCGCTGTGTTGAACGTTCGTCTTTCAACTTTGTGCATGCCATTTTATTCCTGTGACGCACAGAAAAGACGCATCGTGTGGACGCGCCTTTAGAAATATTAGTGTATGAATGAATGCTGTAAAGGCACTTAGTGCCTGATCCGCTCCTTCCGTTTCGGCTAGGGGGAGGGTCATAGAATTCACCCCCAGGTAAACAGCTTGCCTCCCTCCGCCGGGAAAATCCCATTCCTTCAGAGTGGACGGTGCAGGCATTTCCTTTCCAATCTGCAGGCTGCGGGGCCAAGTTATGGAGTTCACTCTCGTTTCCCGAAATATTTTTTTATCCGCCTAAATAATTTAAATTTGTTCCTTACTTTTAGATCATACACTTTAAAAAATATTATTATTACCGCTATTTTATTGTTAAAAAACATATATGGCTGGTTAATGAAATATGTCCTTTAGTGACTGATTTTGAAATGTAATATACGGTTTTTTGAGCATTTGAGTAGTTTTCGCATAATTATGCTTGAAATATACAGGTCATTAGGAATTTTTTAAACAATTTTTTCTGAAAAACAGCACCACTTTTTTCTTTCACTTTTCTCCTCGTATGCATTACGTATGCACGTGTGAATTTCTGTGAATTGTTCCATTGTTGGGACATGAATTAGCTGTGTAAAATGCACTATTAATTGTCGAATTTGTGTTGATATTTGTGTGAAAATTATTAGTTTTCACAATTAATGTTCTATAACTTGTAATTAGTTTTACAAAAAAAGATGACATATGTTAATAAGGAGAGAAACTTCCGTAGAATTGTATGACGTAGCCATTACTAAAGGCGAGAAAGTATGTACTGTTTAAACAGCTGAAGTTTTTTCTCCTAACACTTTTGTAATCCATGGTTCGACACAATTATGCAAGGAAATGGTTGGAGTGTTATTTTTCCTCTTAAAACGATATAATAACGTCCTCGCCAAATTACGATGTACGAAAATGTATGTTGTATTGTTTGCTTACGGAGAGTTCTAAGCAAGGTGCCAAATATCATGGTAAATATTTTTCCCCAAATATTATTGAACCGTGAGCAAAATCTTGTAATTTCACGAAAGAGTCAAATTGGCCCGATAAATTTGTTTTTGCCCTAAATCATAAATTATTTTGCGGTAATAAATTAGTAATAAAATAGTTAAAAATTATGGCACTAGTTTGGTTTGATTCTGCTATGGTGGGCGGGCCAGCTTGATATCAAGCTGGACCTACATGATGGACCTACATTTTCTTTATATCTGAAATTTCTTGGTTCTCTTGAGATTCCATTGTTAACTTGACGTAACGTGAGAAAGGCGTTTGCGAAAATTTCCATTTCTAAAATTGTCCAAAGGGAAACAAAATTAATTTTTTGGTAAGTTGACTGCGACAAAAAGCGACAAACTACCATGTAATTATTTATTATTTACTAAAATAATTTTTTGGTTTTCCTGTCACTGTGGTGCAGAAGCGCTGCTTTCGGAAATTACATTCCCGGTTTTGTTTAAAGAGTAGCAAAACTTGTTTTATGCTAAGTTTTGAGCGACAACAAAGCGACAAATTCCCGTGTAAAAAGTTTTTGTGTATTTAGATTATTTCTCGGTTTTCTTGAGATTGCGATTCTTACTTGACGACACATCAGATCCCGTTTGCGAAAAATTCCATTTGTGGCATATTGTTTAAAGAGTAACAAAATTTCTTTTACGGTAAGTTTCGAGCGACAAAAAAGCGACAAATTCTCATGTAATTATTTTTTACTTATTATTGTTATTTCTTGGTTTTCTTGAAATTGCGATTGTAAGTTGATATCAACTTAGCATCGCGTTTGGGAAAAATTCCATTTCTAGCATATTGTTTAAAGAGTAAAAGAATTTCTTTTACGGTAGGTTTCGAGCGACAAATTCCCATGTAAATATTTTTTACTTATTATTGTTATTTCTTGGTTTTCCTGACATTGCGTTGGAAAACAGCGTTTTTGGGAAATTACATTACTGACTTTGTTTGAAGAGTAACAAAATTTGTTTTATGGTAAGTTTTGAGCGACAAAAAAGCGACAAATTCCCATGTAATTAATTTTTAATTTACCTGTGTAGTTTCTTGGTTTCCTTCTTTTTGCGATGCTAACTTGATATCAAGTTAGCAGCGTTTGTTATAGCAGTGTCAAATGAAGAGTGACAAATTTTTGTTTTGCGTAACAAATTAGCAACAAAAAACCGTCAATTTTGGAGATTAATTTCAAATTTATTTGACAACTTTGCGATTGTAACTTTACGGAGCTCCTGACGAGGATGCGACTGGACGTCCTAAAAAAAGATGTGGAACGTTTTGGCCAACAGTACGTCTGGACAACCGATGGCGTCATCATCGTAAAGATGAGGAACAAAAAAGTTCGCATCAGAACTATAGCAGAACTGGATAGCATAAAGAATTGGGAGCAAAAGACTATGTGCTACTTTTCTAAAAACAAATTTAATTATAAATTTAATAGATTTTTAATTATAAATTTTTAAATAATTTCTTCTCCAGTAATTTGTTATTGTGATATTCAATTATTATTATTATTATTATTATTATTATTATTATTATTATTATTAATATTTATTATTAACACTTCTACTTTTAGTCTATTATTACAAATATCAGTAGTATATTTTTAAATTACTACAATTAATTCTTCTATTGTGTACTAATACTCTCATTATTTTTTTGTGTCACATTTTCTATTGTGTACTAATATTGTCATTATTTTTATAATTATAGTTAACTATTATTCCTATAAAATAACAATTAGTTATAAGAAACTTACATTACTTAAACTAATTCTAAGTAGTTAGTGTCCCACTTGTGACCATAAGCAACTTATTTAGTTCCGATTCCTTACTGTTCATTGCCACTTTAATTTTCCCCCCGCATTTATCTCCTTAAATGTGGCAAGGAAGTTTGACACCGACTTTTTCTCAGTACACGCGTTCCAGGAATTCTATACCTGCGTCTAGTGCTCCACCCGGCCCCTTGGAAAGCCCCGAACCCGCTCGAAGTAGCCCGGCCACCCTCCAAGATTTACAGGTCTCTTTGTCCCAGTTTCCTCGTGGCTTGTCTGTTTTCCACGTAAATGCACAATCACTTAAGCAGCATTACTCTGAAATTTCGATTATTATAACTGAAACGAAACCAGACCTGTTAATAATTAGCGAAAAGTGGTTGAAATCTACAATAAATTCAGGACTCGTATCGGTATCTAATTATAAACGCTTTCGCAATGACATGTCGATAATTAAAAGCAATTCAAAAGAAAAGGCGGGTGGTGGGGTTGCATTGTTTGTTCGTGATGACATTAAGGTTAAAGTAGTCGCTCACTCCACAACCACATTACCTGGCATGGAATATATGTTTGCGGAAATTCAAATTGAAATGAAACGTATACTTGTTGCCGTTGTTTACTGTCCCCCGAAAACGCGCGTTTTATCCGAGTTAGAAGTTCCCCTTTCGCAATTCGTAAATAAATATCAAGATATCATATTAATGGGTGATTTCAATTGCGATCCGCTTACGAACTCGGCCGAAAAGTTTATTGACACTTTCAATTCATACAATTTACAAATATTAGAATTTGGCCCTACCCACCTATCGTTAGGAACTGAAACGTGGATAGATCACGCGATCGTTTCAGACACCTCGAAAGTATGACTACATGGTCAGTTTTCTGTTTCCGGAGTATCAAAGCATGATTTGCTATTTATGATGCACTCTATCAAATGCCCCAAATATAAACACAAAATGATCCGCTACCGTGATTACAAACTAGTGGTGCTACAGAATGGCACAGACTTTCCCGTATTAGTTTTCTATTTTCCTGGGTCTTCGCTAGCTATTCGGAATTGCCACATACTCTTTCTTGCCAGCTACCATCTATCATCGCCAAAAGTACATTTTTTTGTCATTTTCTTAATTTTTCGGTTTCCTATTGGTAGAACAGAAACATTAATTTTAGAATATTAAAGAACACAAAAACCTAGCCGCAAATGGCAATTTTCTTTTAAAAATTATGTGCCGTTTAAGAGAAAATGGCGTTTTAGCACTACTTAAAATGCGAAATTTGAAGCTCATTTTCACAGAAAATTTTTGAGTTTTCAGAATACTTTATTTGAAGTTATTTGAAGCACTTACACTCACAAATATAATCATCTTTACAAATTGCGGATAATGTTATATTAAAGATGTGAGAGATCTTTCAAAAAATTTACATTTATATAATTTTTGAAAAAACAAAAAAAAAACTCAAAATAAACTTCACGCTATACTAATGAGTGTAATTGGCACTATCCGTTACAAAAGTTTCAAGAAAAAAATTGCAGCCATATACGAGAAAATGACGTTTGAGCATTTCTGAAAATGCCGAAATTTGAGCTACTTTTCACAGAAAACGGTAGTGTTTTCGAGAAACTTTACTTGACATTATTTAAAGCATATATACTCGTAAATATAATAATGTAAAAAAATCGCCGATAATGTAAATATTAACGACGTGAGAGACAAGTAAAAAAATTTACATTTTTGTAATTTTTGAAAAAACCAACCGATAGACCAAAATGGCTTTTATGTCATTGATAGAGTACATTTACCACTATCCCTACCAAAAGTTTAAAGAAAAAATTTGGAGCCATTTTTGAGAAAATTTTGTTTTTGTAATTTTTTAAAATTATTGCACGCAATTGCGTGCAATATTGCACGCAATATTGCACGAAAACTACCAAAAGTGTGAAAAACATTTACATGACCTTTATTAAAGAACTCAATATGCAGAACAAATTTTATTTGAAGAAAAAATCTCTATCTTGAATTTTGTAGTTGGAGAAAGACGCCGAAAAAAATTCAAACTTTCACAATTTTCGAAAATTCAGAGCTGTACGTGACAATCGGACCTATGCCATGTTAAAAAGTGTATTTTCCTCTATTCATACAAGAAATTTAAAGAAAAAATTTGGAGCCGTTTTTGAGAAAATGTTGAAAATCCCCGGGGGGCTTCATATAAAGTACCCCCAAATTTTAAAGAATCTTTTTCAAAATCACAAAGCTTCGACTAGAATCAGATTGACTGGGGAATATCAATTTTGAAGAAAATCGACCGAACGGTTTAGGCGCTAGCGTTGACCACAGACGGACAGACGGACGGAATGCCGTCAATCGATTTTTAAGTATATAGAAGCAACAAATCATGGATTTTGACCACACCACAAGATAGAGGATTTTTTTCCTCTAAATTTAGCAACTGGTTTTATCCACTTATTCGTTTTCACGGCCCGGCAATTAATTTTTTTCCGCCGAAAATTGGCCATTTTTTCGCGCAGCATTACATAAATTTCCCTATCACATTAAGGCTAAATGTACCGAAAAAAACTTATAGGAAAATTCAATAGATCGCAGCACCATCAGCAGGAATTTACTTTACCGATAACGTCTGAACAAATGGTCCGATTTTCGATCTGTAAACGGCATTTGACTCCTGTTTATAATAGAATTTACGCTACGAAGCCCTTTTTCCAAAAACCTAGCAGAAACTCGATTTTTAAAATTTTTCTCGTACTTCCGGGAACAATTTCAAAAATGTGGGCTTATAGCGCGATGGCGACACGCTTCCAGAATCCAACGCCGTGTCAAACATGCAAATCGGATAAATAGGAGCGACGGTAAGTGAAATTTCGAAAAACACCTCACCCCACTGCCCCTTCCCCTTCCACGCCGCCGGGACATTGTTGGCCGGCGGCGCGGTCAAGCCGGCACGGGCGAGCCGGGCGGCGGCCGCCGCGGCGCGGCGACGGGCAAGAAGGCTGAACTTTCGGGGGCAGCAAGCCAGACACCCCGTCACTTCGTTGATACTTCCGTCACTTCGCATCTCAAGATATTTTTTCCCCACATATGAAACTAGTGATGCTGTAATAGGGGTAAACGGTCTCGTATCATCTTTAATAGTAGTATAAAACTATTACCTTATTCACATATTCCATCTTCCTTCGAATACCATCATAAGAATGTCTGAGGTATCACTCAAAACACCGATCCCGCTTTGGTGCTGATTTCAAAAAGAAAAAATCGAACTAATTGCGTAAATATCACCCATATTCCATCTCCTCACATCGTATTTTAGATATATTGTACTTCTAAGATCTTCCATTACCATTTCACTACCGGAAAAAATAAGCGGAGATAACGCAAGAGCTCTTTTATCCTACGATTCGATTTATCATTTCAAAACGGCGTTTGTCACCTTGATAGAATTCACCTGGTTAATCCTTTTTCCAGTAAAATAACCGAATCGAATTTTTAAAATGTTTTTATACTTGCGGACATATTTGAAAAAGTGGTAAAATAGCGCGCTGGCGAGATGCACCCTGAATCTAACGCCATATCATACACTGAAATCGGGTAAATAGACTTCTCTAGTCATGTAAAAAAATGATATTATATAAACTTCTCTCGGACGCGCCCCCACGTGTCAACGCGAGAGCGTGGCCGCGCGCAGCCGCCCCGAAATGGAGCTGAGGTCAGCGCAACATCCGTCGCCGGCGACAAGTCGGCCCACGCAGCACGTCCGCACATCGCGTTCCTTTCAATACACACGACTGATATGTAGACGTTGGCTGGCTGCTTTTTTGTGGTCAAGGAGCACGCTGTCTACTATGCTATAACAGTGACCTGACCAGCTTGTGAAAAAAAGTAATACTATTTGTAACATTCGTAACTAATCTTCAAATAAAGCTTAATTTCTCGCTTATTGATATATATATATATATATATATATATATATATATATATATATATATATATATAGTACAATAATTTTGACCCTAAGGCTTCTACACGTAGCCTCAATGTTACAAGTTTCATTAAGCAACAATCAGAACGAAACATTTATCATTAATTTGATCAATCTAACCAGAAATGTGGAAATTATAAACTTACCTTGTTTACTTGTATTGGAAATCCAATTGCCGATGCACAAATTTCTCCATCACTAATTCATTGAAGTTACTGGTTTCACGGATAAGTTGCTTCTCTATTGACAGCATTGTTAGGGCGCACAATCGCTCGGTTGTCATTATATTCCTAAGAAATATTTTCATCCGCTTCATTGTTGAAAATGATCGTTCAGCTTATATGTCGAATAAATATTAGGGCTGAATCGTCGACGAAACTCGTTTTGCTGATTTCACAGTTGTTTCAATTTTCAGAACAGGCTGATCCGGACCAAGTGATCATTTCATTCGTGATTTCAAGAATATCATCGTAGCTAAACTTTTTTCCAATAAGATTTACAACTTTGTTCATTTTAGAGAAATGATTGAATACCAGGATGCACAGACACCATAACTACTATTTGAACCCGAGATGTAAAACACATTTTTACACTGATTTTAAGACGGCCTTCACCATCCACATCAGAAGCAAAACTTGTGTTTCGGAGTAACGTGTCGAGGATACTGTTTTTCTGACAGCGCGCCAGAGACTTCGTCTCGAGTAGGATGGCGTGATGCCCGAGTGCTGCGCCAAGAGTAGTTCACGGCGTAAGTGTGAACATGATACGATGAAAGCGCCCTATGATAACACAGAAGCGAAGTCACGTTTATCCATGATCCTTATGAAACGAAGTCTGAGCAAGGTGTTGTTTCGAGAACGTGAACAGCCATATAGACACATCGGTTCGTCAATGTAATACTGGTATGAAAATTATACAAAGAAACAGAAAAAAGTCATACTATTAATGATATTGTAATAACGAAGTGTATATTCTATTTTCTCTCAATTTTTTGGGTGTTGCGTGAACCTGTGAACCTTATAAAGAACCGCCCCTGGCTATGGCTGCAGTAAAAGCGTTGTACATTATGGCAGACAAGTGATTGGCCTGTAATTCTTCGCCAAAAAACTGTCTCCGGCTTTGGGAAGCAAATACGTTATACCTTTGTGGAAATAACACCATGCGTGATACCGCATGTGAGCCATTTCGGGAGTTCCTTTGGGTTTTCTAAAATTTTATTAACAGCCTTTGTTATATGAGAATATAACAGGCCACTACCAACTGTTAATTTTTTCATCCAAAAATTCTGGAACTTATCAATCTCCGGGATTTGCAGTTTCCTATGATCTTATTTGCTTGGAAAAGGTCCTCTTACGAGAATTCGTGAACACATTCCACAGTCTCCAAGAATTCATCGCCAGCATCAATTTCAGATTGAAACTAACATGCTTTGTTGTAGCATCTGCTTTCTTCCCAAATTCCTACCCACAATATTTCGACGTCATCTTTTGAAGGAGGGGCAGCATTGCCATTCGGTTTGGGGTCAGATTGCTATGAAAACTCGGCGCATTTCTTTCAAACAACAACCGATTCTATACGGAAATCTAGTCTACTTTTGTAACTTCTAATGCGTTGAGCCGATGCATGGATTTTCTTTTATTTTCTCAGCTGCCATTAGCCTAGTGGTGTCATTTTGAATTTTGTATTTTTGCTCAACATGGAGTATTTTTTGTTGAACAATAGAGGGGTGCGATGGTTTAGAAGATGCCTCGGCTAAGACTGATATTTCAAACCGAATGTCGGCTATCCGTTTCGTAATTCTTTTCGTCCATGGGGGTACCAATCTGTTTTACTCCATCTGCCTGTCGGTGTTCTTGACTGGCCCCAAAATGGTCAGAGATACCAGGGATCCTGTTGCACATACAATGTGATTGATTTCAATAATATCTAGAGACCGGATTTTTATGAAATTACATATTTTTTGTCTTTCTACTTACCGTTCTTAAAATTGTGATCTAGGCGAATCATAGCCCTCCTAACACAATATTCATGGATGTGATTGAATTTAGCAAAATTAGTATAAATGAGAATGACAAACTTTTGGAATACCAGTATCATTTACCTAATTCTAATAGATACATGAAAATAAAAGAAGAAGAAGGTGGAGGATTTTCGTGAAGAAAATATATAAATTTAAACTTGTTTACTTTGTAGGAAATCAGTGTAAGGTACTAGCAGGACATTTAGAAATAAATAAAAGTAAGTGTGTTTATTGACCATCAGGAAAAGTTTTTCTTCTACATTGACCATCAGAAAACAAAGTTTTTATTCCACAAAACTAGATAACATTTTAAACATTGATAAAAATGTGAAGAAATCTATAATTGGAGATTATAACATAGATATTTGCTTTGAAGCAAAATAATGGTAGATTACCTGGGTACCTTACAAAATCTCAAGTTGGTACATTGTGTTAAAAACAACTCAAAGGTCAAAATAAGAAATGGTAAAGCACTAAGCTCAGTTATAGATCACACAGTGGTAAGTGGAAAAAAATATAATCTCATTCTTATCAGAAAGTAAAATAACAGATCATTTCTTGATTGGAATCTCATGTAACTTAGAAAATAAAAGAATGTAGTTAATATAACTAAAAAATATGAATTTATATGTAAAAGTTAACTTCAAAAAGAGCTAATGAAAAGAAATGAAACTATCCTTTAAAACAAATCAGTTAAAGAAACGTGCAATGTAATCAAAAACATCTTTGATAAGTCAATAGTCTTAAAATAAGTAAACTAGTAGAAAAAAATGGACAAATTCTTAAATTAATTCAAGTACTTATAAAAAACACAGATAACTTTTTAAAAGATGAAAGGGGACTTCAGTTAAAAATAAAGAATTAAAAGAAAAAATAGAAATGAATTAATTATATCTCTTATCACCCTCCACACCGCTCTTACCCTCCCCAGCTCCATCACCTACCTCCACACTTCCTACTCACCATCCCATCCATAAATACAACTTCCGTTGCAACCGAAAACCCACTCCTGTATATAACCTGTAGCAGCAAACATCAGCAGGAAAGCAGACAATACACACAAATAAAAACTATTTTCACATTCTTCACAAAAATGTACAGTCACTGAAAAACAAATTCACTGATTTGGAAATAGGAGTTGAGGAGAAGCTCAACCACATTTTAATATTGTGATTTACAAACCACTGGCTGACCAAAGAACACTTAGATAATACACATATTCCAGGCTTCTCTCTAGCTAGCAGCTCATGTAGAAATATTAACAATGCACATCATACCTATGATAGGACATGTGTTTTTATTAAAGACACAATTAGTATTGTACCCTACTCCAATCACACTCATCTTATAAAAGATAAAGACTTTGAAATATCCATCACTGATTTAACTTCAATAAAAACATGGGTTTTATGCACATTTCACAGCCCTACTGGGAATTTAAAAATCTTAAAAAATCTCAAAGTTATTCTTACAAAACTTAAAAAACACAGACAGTATAAAATTATTATTTGTGGTGACTTCAATATAAACTGCCTCTCACAATCCAATACTGAAAATCTATTTAAAGACCTTCTAAAAACATACAATCTACAACCATAAATACCCCAACTCGATTATCCAAAAATAGTAGCATTGCTATAGATCAAATAATAATAGATGCAAATAACCATAGTTTTTCTGTTGCTACATTCATCACAGGCTTCAGTGACCACACTACTAAGATTTTAACACTTCAAACAGAATCAAAAGTCATTGAACAGACAATTTACCAAGAAACAAGTAACTATTCCCAAGGAAACACAATAAAATTCCAAAACTTACTCAGATTTGAAAATTAGGATGAAGTATATGAAGTACCTGATACAAATGATAAGTTCAACTCATTCATAAATATGTACTTTAGACATTTCAGGGCCATTTTTCCTCAAAAACTTAAAAAGATCCCAAATAAGAAAACAAAATGATGCTCACCAAAGGTATCAAAGTGTCATGTGAAAGAAAACATGTTTAAAATATAACACACATAACAAATGTAATTCCAAGTTCATTACATACTACAAAACATATAATTTGATCCTAAAAAAAGTAATCAAACAAGCAAAAATTATGACATATGAGAAGTACATTACAAATGCATGTAACAAAACAAAAGCTATGCGGGATATTATAAAAAAAGGCTACAGCACCATCTAATAATAACAGAAAAAAATATAGAGCAAAAAAAATATATAACAAAAAACAAACTTAACAGGACCCTCAAGAAATAGCTGACATATTCAATGAACACTTTTCACAAATTGGTAAAAAATTAATCTCTCAACACATTCTAAAATAAAACACACCAACCAAACACCAGTGTTACACAAATCATAAATACCATATTTTTATATGAAACCACCGTTTTTGAAATTTTTAAAATCATTTGACAAATGGAGAATAAATTCTCAGCAAGTCTAGTCAACATTCCAGATCTTCTTATCATACACAGTACTCCATATATAGTGTAACCACTCTCTCATATTTGCAATTATTCTCTAAATAAGGCATATTCCCAGATATTTTCAAAATGGCAAATATTAAAACATTGTTTAAAAAGGGAAATAGCTTTGATCCAATGAACTGCAAACCTATCTCCCTGCTATCAAGATTTTCAAAAATTCTGGAAAGGCTTTTCAACGATAGACTCAAACAGTTTCTCAATGCAAATAATGTCCTCACAAATGCGCAACATGGTTTCAGGAGTAATAGATCCACAGACAGAGCCATCTTCTCCTTTTTAAAAGACATACTTGTTGCACTAAATCAGGAGGAAATTCCCATTGGCCTTTTCTTAGATTTGTCAAAAGCCTTTGACGTTATTGACCATCACATACTTTTAACAAAACTAGAAATGCTAGGGATTCAAGGCATTGCAGGCCAGAGGATCAAATCATTTTTATCACACCGTAGCCAAGTAGTTACCCTCCAGCACATTAAAGAGAACAAAATCTCCTCATACCACTCCTGCCGTCAGATGATAAATTGTGGAATCCCACAAGGATCCATCCTTGGGGCAATTCTTTCCTTAGATACATAAATGCCATGCCTTTGGCTTTAAGGAATAACAAAATAATTTTGTTTGCAGATAACGCAAACATAATCATCAAAGCAAAAACACAACAAACTTTAGAGAAAGAAACTCAGAAAACTTTGCATGCACTAGTAAAATGATTTCAAGATAATAAACTCATCATAAACACCAGCAAGATGGTCTCTCTAAATTTCATGAATCCCTGAACCAAAGAAAAATTCTCACAGCAGATGTTCATAAATAATAACCCTGTAACGATATCTCACGAAACCACCTTCCCAGGTCTAACAATCCAAGAAAATCTAAAATGGAATGCTCACATCTCAAATCTTAACAAGAAGCTCACCAAATCTTGCTATGCACTATACACCCTAAAGTTGAGCTCCAACATTGAGACACTTTGGACAATGTATTTTACAAATGTGCACTCACACTTAAAATATGGAATAATTTTCAGGGGAAAAGCCCCTGAAAGTGCTTGCACATTTATTATCCAAAAAAGAATACTGCCAACAATGACCAGCACTCATAAGCTGGAGTCTTGCAAACTCCTGTTCAATAAACTAAGGGTTCTTCCTCTATCATGCATGTACATATTTGAAATAGTGACAATAGTGAAATAGTGACAAAGAAGATTCTCATGGAAAATAGACACTTTTACTCTAAATTCTGATGTACACAACTACAACACTCGTGAAAAGGATAACCTATATGTTCCCCACTCTGAAACTACACTTTATCAAAAAAGTACCTAATAGAGAGCATTACACTTTACAACAAGCTAGACCATGATATTAAAGACATAAACGCAATATGTATGTTTAAAAGTAAATAGCTTTCTTGCTTAATTCATTGCTTTCAATAGTGTGAAAGAACATACATATCACAACTCTACTTCCCTTAACGAAATATAAATAAACAAAAATTCCTATCCCATTTGAATTTCTGTTTCATGTTGACTGTTCAAGCTGAAACAAAGTAAAAAGAACTGGCATATCCTGTCCTGCCTCCTGTGGTATTAAATTGCAGTGATCAAAATTCTATTTCCTTCACCCAAGAATATTTTAACAAATTATATAAAAACAGCAGACTTGACATTAAAAACATGTGGGAAACAATAAATCAATTACTTAGTATATGAGAAAAATTAAATAGATGAAATACTTATTAAAAAGTTAGGAAAATATAATACAATAGTACTAGGAGTTGAAAAATTTGCACACACATTTCAACAGCAACCACAGAATATTGTAATCTTGTGTAATCTAGCAGTGTCACAAATAAATATGAGAATAACACAAATTAACTCACTTTTACCCTTGGAGCAAGACAATGGTAAGTGCCACAAAGACTGTTTTGAGATATCGTAAAAACAAAATTTATCATTGCTTCTGAATCATGGCTTACAATAATTTAACTTAAAGTTGGTGCAAATTATATCAGATGTGGAAGTTATTACTCAAGTATGCTAATGCACCTTTTTGGGAAAAGACGCTTACCAATATCTTGTGCCAAAATTTTTCAATTACACAAATCAAGATATATTTATAAATGAGAACAATAATTGATATAGCAAACATGTTTAATGACATAATAATGCCATGCCAGGAAAATGTATTCTACGGTTTGGTTAAATTGACTGCCTACTTCAATACAAGTAACTTTTCCTCTTAACGTTTCATATTTCCTCATCATAACTGATTAAAGAATCCTTGGCAATGTTGAAGAATGAGAGGAACAAGTTTCAAATATTATTATATTGGATATAATATTGGGCAACAAACTTACACTTATTGGAAATTAGCAATTCTATAGAATGTGCTGCTTCTGAATCATTCATTAGTTTTTGATTTGTAAATATTTTCTCTGGGCATCGATTTTTACAGATAATTGAATAACACACTGCACATTTGTCATGCATATTAATATTTATATTTGAAATAAATTCTTGATTTCAACAACAATAACTCAGTTCAGGCATTAAATTGTACCTAATCATCATATTTCTGAAATTGTTAAAATAAAATTATGAAATTAAAATTTTTATAAAATAATTCCCTAAAAGTTCTACAACATTCTAAACATTCTAAAAAGTTTGTACTCATTGTAAACTTCTGGATTCACTTTTCATTGAGGTTTCAAATATTTTATAATTCATGAAGTTGTGTAAACAACCTATTGTTTATAGTTTCTGCGGTCTGAGTCTAGCAGTGATATCTTTTATAGTTTGTGCTGTATGATTTTGGCTGTGATGTGTATTACAGCTTTTTTAAGAAAGTTTGATGAAGAGAAAATTATTAAAGATAACAGAGAAGGCCATGAGAACAGAGCTTTGACAATGCAGGAGGGAGGATAAGATGTGGATGTTATGATACATCTAATTAATATTGGAAGAATAGTATACCTTCATTTAAATTAGTAAATTTGTTTGATTCTACTAGTGTATTTAGACATATATATTAGCTACTGAGCTTGGATATCTTTTGATTTCTTTTTCTAAAAGTTGTACAATACAAAAGTCAAATCCATGTCTCATTGAAATTCCGTGTACCATTTATTGCTTTTTTCAGTGCCTATTGAAAAAAAAAAGTGCCGTTTTAGGATCCTAAAACGTAAGTTTTTAGTGCCTTGACATCCCATGTCAAAGTATTCCACAGTGATTCGTTGCAGATTATCTGAATTTCTCGATTGACGTCTTACGAAATACTTCGATGGGAATAACTACCGAAACAAGATGTTTTT
The DNA here is from genome assembly GCA_031308135.1 of Acheta domesticus. Taxonomy (NCBI): domain Eukaryota; kingdom Metazoa; phylum Arthropoda; class Insecta; order Orthoptera; family Gryllidae; genus Acheta; species Acheta domesticus. Next base: position 903,377 of record JAHLJT010005437.1, on the reverse strand, counting down.
GACAGCCGTATGGAAGAAAAACCAATGCGAATGTTGGTAGGGTGCATTTGCAACTTCCGCTTACGCACGTGGCGCCGTCTGGAGCGGAAGCTGATTGGCTGACGCGGGTGGCGGGGCAGCCGGCAGCCCCAAGCTGTATCCCGCACTTGCTGGCGCGTCAGTCGGCTGCAGGGCCCGTCGTGGCGGGTCGTGTGTGTGTCTGTGCTGAGCGGCCGCTGCTGAGGGCACGTGGGGTCGGCGCCGGCGCAGCCAATGTGAGTACCGCCATGCGAGAGCGACTTGTTCAGCGCCTTTGGTTGCTTGCTTTGTAAACTGCCGAAATGAACGCATGACAGTACTGGCAAAGTCAAGTGGTGAATGACTTGCAATGTGTGATTGCCCCATTTTTATTACGTTACGAAAGCATTTTATGTCGTAGAATGCTCTGTCGTGAGTGTTACGTCAACGTTATTATAAGAACTGTTTCTGTAAAATGCTAAAGTGACACGGGGCGTGTCGCGGTTTCGTCTATTCGCAGAGTTTGTTGTCATTGTTTTAAATTTGTCATTCGCGACTTGAAACTAAAGCATATTTTTCTGGATTTGATAATTTCGTTGTGATAGCATAAAGGACAATGAAGAGAATGGTGCAGGTCTCCTTTTCGTTCAAAACCCCCCGATTTTTTGATAGTTAAAATTTTTAATAGTCCGGCCATCGACTCTCATGCTTAAGTCGTCTATGAACTCTTTAGGATAACAATGAATATGCCACATTTCTGTTTTTGCAGAAAGAATCCGGGTGGTTTCTTTCAGGAGAAAAGTAATTTTGCTTTGTGACCTTGGTAATGCAAACCATTTTGGGAAAGTCGTTTATTAATGTGAATTGTGTTCGTGTTATTCCAAACGTTGCGTACGTAAAACGTTGCAAAAATGAGAACGTTTAGTGGAATGATCACCCTGGACCAGCCGATAATGAACGGAAAAGAGGATACAAATAAAAAAATCCTCGGTGCAGACACGCGAAATAATGCAAGAAAAATTTACACAAGACTCCATTTTCATCAGGAAGTCATTTGCACGGGCGTTTTCTTCGATCAACATCAAAAACCGAAAAAGTGGTCGGCCATCTTCAAATCTGTTTGAGAATAATAATGATGATGATAATAATAATGAAGAAATTATTATATTTTAGGCTTACATAAAGCTTCAAGCAAAGTCTGTCTTGAAATTAATTAAAATTGCAGCATTATCTTTCTAAATTATGTGATAAAAATAAACCTAATTGATTAATATAGACAATTACATTAATTTAAATTATAACAGGACTTTCATTCAATTACATAACTTGCAGTAATAATGCAAATTGTTTACCTGATAAATTACAGGAATAATAGGGATGCAAATGCTTAAAATAAACATTAAAGTAATTTACATTTTAAACTACGCAAAGACTTATTATCACATAACAAATAGCATTAACAATAAAGTAGTAGATTATGATACAGTGGCAGATAACTTACAATTAGTGAGTAATTCCCCTTATCTTACAGAGGCAGTTTAACTTACAGTAACTTCAATACATTAGACGTAAATGTTAATTACATTCATTGCATTATCTTGACATATAATTACATTATTTACTACATTACTAAATAATTCATTGCCTTATTGGACTGAATGATCACTAGTACAAGGAGTGGTCAGTCTTGTAGTGGTACATGGTTTTTAAGTACAGAAAGTTAAAGCAATTCAGATATGTTATATGGACACATACTAGTCAGGTGATGTTTAAGTATTCATGATCAGCAGTTTTTATGTTAACGGGGAGATTATTAAAGAGTTGTGCAGCAATGCAGAAAGGATCTTTGTTAGTTGAAGACATGCTAGTGTATATCCTGTGGTAGTCCCAATGTCTTATAGTACGGTAGTTATGTAATACTTTATTACTCATAAAATATTGATTTTGATTATTTCTCAATAGTAATATTACTTTGTATGAGTGGAGTGCTACAACAGTGAGTAATTCATATTTAATAAAGAAATCTTTCCAGGACTGTCTGGGATTCAGTTTGGTTGAAAATGCTTCTTATACATTTCTTTTGTAGGACCATTAATCTATTCAAATTTTGTTGTTGTACCATCCCAAATTTCAATACCATATTGAAGTTGAGAGAAGATTATCCCAGAATATACTGAAATAACTGCATCAGTTTCCAGGTATCTGGAAAAGTATCTCAAGAGGAATATATTAAAGTTTATTTTATTGCTAAGTGTATCAACTTGTTTTGTTATATGTTAGGTTCTACTCTATGAATATAAGAACTTATGACAATCAGTTTGGTTCACTGATTCATTGTCTACTGCCACTTTTATGTTTTGGTGTTGGTAACTGTGATGAAACTTGAAATTGATTAATACAGTTTTCTCAACGTTTAATTTCAATTTATTTATGGACAAATAGCTTTTAATTGATTTGAATGATTGTCATTCATTAATAGAAAGCCATTTTTTTCTTTCGTTTTTTCACGTACGTAGCAAAGGACGGTGAAGATAAAGGTGCTGGTCCCATTTTCCGCGCACTCTGTGTTTTTGAAAAGTGGACAATAGAATTGAAATAGTAAATGTCACATTGCTCTCTGATTAACAAGCATTAACATTTGAGACATAACGTTATTTATGTAAAAGGGAAATTATAAATAACTCAATAATCGTAAAGTAATTATAATGTGCATAAAGTTGGCATTTTTATTCCACGCGATTAGCACTAGGCGTTGGAAACTTTCATAGTATTTGCTACAAATTTATACGTTTATTTGATATTCGATGTGAAGTGAGTAATATTTAACTGCCGTATCTACAAATTTATTTTGTATTTCATTTTCTTTTTCGTATTATTTTAACTTGTTCCAACTTCGTACGTTTCTTTTTGAAAAGGTTTTTGAGGCGAGTTGGCAGATGAAAGGTTTTAGCGGGCTGTTTTGCTACCAACCTCTCTTGAGACAATGACTTAGTTTGAAGTAAGGATGTTTGTTCATTTTATTTATATAACGTCGAAAATAGAAACTGTGTATGTCGTACTACGGGGAGAAGTAATTCTGGGATTTCTACTCTAAGCCCTAAACGTGGAGAACGATAATTTAGAGTACCTATTTCTCACTGAACTGTAGAAGAGGTGCACAGGTAATAAAGTTACATTTATTATTAGAATCGAAACGAGGGGTCAATATTTGCTCGAAGGATCAGGGAATCTGGACGAAACATTTGATGGAAATGAGGGTCATTGACCCAGAAGCTGAGGTACAATACAGTAATCCCTCAACATTCGCGAGAGTTGGGGTCCCAAAAAACCTCGCGAATGTTGAGTCTATTTTATTGAAGGAAGGTGAGATAGGTTCCTGGATATCGAAAAGCTGTTCAAAAAAGAAAGAAAAAAAATCGAACAAACAATTGTGGAAGAACTGAGTAAGTGCTCCAACAATGCACAATTAATATCCCAAAGAGAAGAAATAAAACAATATTTGAAACAAATTTCAAAGTTGAAAGTGATTGAATACAGGATTTAGTTATTTTTTTGGTTCATCACTCTCCTCGTTGTTCTTATATCTAAGCATGAAAAAGCTACTTCTAGTTCTGTATTAAATTTCGAAGTTATTTCCATGTTGGGATCACATTCCAATGCATTTTCCACCAGAGCTTGAAAGTTTAAAAAGCCAATAACAGCTTTGACATTGAAATTGGTCCAGGACGCAGTTTTGCTTCTGTTACTTCATTAAGTTCGAGGTTTTCTTTGCTGATGATTTCCCGAAGCCGCTGCCGAATGGTTGTAGCCAAAACCCTTACCTCTAATTTCACTCAACTAAATTGAATTATTTTAAAATTTTATTATTCTAGAAGTGTGAATTGACATTCCAACTTTGATATTTTTTGCAGAAAGTGATATATTTTTAGCCCAGATGTCTGTAAAATGTGCTAGCTTTCAAAAAAGTACGATCAAAGATGCGAATGATAAAACCGGTAGCATTTCTCAAATTGCGAATGTTCGGAACTCGCGAATAGCGAATTCGCAGATGTCGAGGGATTACTATACTTTAGAATTACAGTCCAAATGGTAATGAATACAAGAAATACTGTTAAAATGAAGATTTCTTTCAGTTTGATGCTCGGTATAGTATACATGTATAGAAACTGTTATGCAGCTAAAATTATTTTACTTAAAACTTGAACTTTTGAATCAATTTAAATCTTTTAATGCCATCTGCCAAAATGTTATAAAATAATGTCCATGTATAAATGAATTTTGTGTAGTGAGCTTTTGTTACTCCCACCTGATAAATATGATTACTACGCCGAGTATTACAGACATCAGGGTTTGCTGAAAATATATTCTCGCCCTTCCGTAAGACATTTTTGGCAAAAACAACTGATTCGAAGATCAAGGGACCAGGTAATGGTAAAATTCCGAGACAATGGAAGAGTGGCCTATAAGAATCACGTGGGTGGGATTTGCTTATGTTCAATCCTTTTTTGTAATCTAAAAGTCTGGGAGCTCTTAGATGTATTTCCCCAGAATATGTCGCCGTATCTCTGGTGGGAATGAATATTTGCGAATTATGCACTACGAGCAGCAGGAAGGCTTACTTAATTTTTAAGAATTCTGAACGCCTAGCATAATCAATTCAATTTGGTGTTCAATTCATTTCAATGGATGTTCCATTTGAGTTTGACTGAATGGAGAGACCAGAATATGTTACCTAACATCGGTCAATGGCACACCGTTCATTATCAATGGAGTACAGAATTGTTTATTTGAAATGGAAAACTACTGAAATTGAAATTGAAACGCTATTCTATTCATTTACGTTTTTTTTTATTACGGAACCAGTGACGACAAAAGCTTTTGAAAGATCTAAAAAATTCCAATAAGTGCTTCGATTTGATCTATGGACGAAGCGACACCTTTAAGACTAGAAAATATGGCTGTTTCCGAAGATTTTTATTTTCGAAATTCGTGGTAGCAATCTGAAAACGCTTCATGTTTACTGATAAAGTTTTCCATTCGTACGTAAAAAGCGTCTTTAACATTTTTGAAAAAAAACTTGTTAACTGAAAGGGTAATTGGCCGGTCATTTTGAATTTTATTTGTGTTGCAATTTTTGAAGAGTGGATTAATCTTAGCTGTTATGAAAATATTAGGAAACGTTCCGGTGCACAAGGATGCATTAAATATGTGAGTTACAGGTGTATAATGGCGGGCGCCCAAGTCTTTAACTATTCATCTAAACTGCCGAATATTATTTTTAGTTCACCGATTATTTTGAGACTTTCGTAGGAAGAGGTTTCGAAAAGGAACATAGATTTTAATTTTTTTGGGGTAAACATCTGTGTTGGATCTTGTGCTAGAAGACCCCTAGGGAGATCGCCAGCATTCTCGAAAAATATTGATTGAAGAGACTAGCCACTGTTGCCGGATCGTTTAGCTCGCTATCGTGATCTTTTAAAACATTATCTACTAGGTTTATAGTTGATGTCTTATTCTTACTTTCCCGTATACAACACGTACGTACGTATAGTACAGGGAATGTTATGCAATGCTGCGCGAAAAAACAGGGGATTTTCGGCAGAAACTCTTATTACAGGGCCCTGGTGACGAAAAAGTGGATAAATCGAGTTGTTACTCTAAGAAAAAAAATTCCTAACACGTGGTGCAGCCAGAATCCCTATTTTGTGGGTCCTTGATACCGAAAAACCAATGGAAAGCAAAACGTCCGTCCGTCCGTCTGTGAACAACGCTAGCGACGAAACCGTTCAGCCCATTTTCTCCCAAATTGATATTTCCAATCGATCTGAATAATCTCGCGGCCCCTTGAAGTTGAAACCGATATTTTAAATTTGGAGGGTACTTGATATGAAGCCCCTGCGACATTTTCAAAATTTTCAAAATAATGGCGCCAACAATTTTGACTAAATTTTGTTGTTTGATAGTCTGACGGTCGTTTAAGAGAAAGGCGTAGGTCTCATGTCGGTTGAAAACTCTCAATTGTCGAACGTTGCAAAAATTTGAAGTTTTGTCGGCGACTTCCTCCAACTATAAAATTGCAGATAGGGATTTTCCTCCAAATAAAAATTTCTTCTCTAAAGCGAGTTCTTTCATTAAAGTCATGTACATTTTTTTGAAAAGTAGTTTTTGCATAACATTTGCGTGCAATATGTGCAATTTTTAAAAATTACAAAAAACAAGATTTTCTGAAAAACTGCTCAAACTTTTTTCTTTAAACTTTTGGTAGGGATAGTACTAAATGTACTCTGAGATGGCATTAACGCCATATTGCTCTATTCTTTTTTTTTCAAAATTACAAAAATAAAATTTTTTTCGACTTGTTTTGAAAGGTTTCTCAAATCTTTAATATGCACATTACCAGCATTTTGTAAACGTTATTATATTTGTTAATGTAAGTACTTCAAACGAAGTGTTTTTGAAAAGTCAAAAAATTTCTGTGAAAAAGTTCTTTAAATTTCGCATTTTTAGTAGCGCTAAACGTAATTTTCTTTAAAACGGCTCTAAATTTGTCGAAGAAAATTGCCATTTAGGACGAGATTTTGTGTTTTTTAGTATTCTAAAATTAATATTTCCGTTCTTACTTATTTACATCAAAAACAGTAAAAAAAACTGTGTAATGGTGCGTGTCCACTTCAGAGGAGCGTTTCTCGCCAATGGACACAGTTCTGAGAGAAGGCAACAGAGAGTAATGTGATGCTCGCAGAGAGCGGTCGCCATCTGAACTACTCGCTGCATTTACTCGCCTTCAAAAATTCCCAATATCTAATGGCCTTGTATGTTACCTTCATATGGGATGTGAAGTAGTAATATTGCAATTTAGAAATTGTAATTGTCGTAAGAAGTACTTGAAGGTATCGAAGATGCGAATAGTTAGTCTAGTCAAGCTACACCTTTTACGATTTTTGCTAATATGCACAAAAATGCACAAAGATCACCTGTAAGTTGTTCTTCTAGGTTATTCTCTAATTCTAATATAAGATCTTTCTCAATTTCGAAAATTTTTCAGCAAAATCTACAACTACAATAAATATAGTTAAAAATGATTAATTAAATGCTTTCCCGGATTTGCTTGACATTTCCATATTTTTCTCCATAATTTTTGAAGAGATAAAAACTCCTCAAACCCAGTGTAATCTCTGTTCTCTTCCACTTTCGCAATTGCTCTATTAATCGTTTCATATGCGAATCTAAATAAACATTAAAAGACAATTTTTATATATTTATGTTAATAAGGTATTAGTAAAGTTTAATGTGAATAAGTTGTGAGTCACAGTCATTTGAAAATCAGTATTTGTGTTGGTATTGGAATTTGTACACTTAGGAATGTGGTAGTGAATCGAACATAACAAACTTCATTCATTCTCTTACATTACTCAGTTTTGTTTTCTCCGTATTCACTTCAAATTCTTCAAATTTAGTAAGTTCCAAGTCAATAATGTTCGTAGATTTTGCAATTTTTAAAAAAAATAAGGTATAACCAACGGATATAATTTGAAATGAAATATACCTCGTGCGTCACTTGTTCAAATCAACTAAAGTTGTACACGTAAATATGTCAACATCAATGTTGCCAACGTAAAAGAATGATGGCTTATTCAGGGGGAAAATGCCTTAGGATACTGGAGTTCAATCAACGCCACCTGCATAGATCCATTTAGGTGGCAATGGTTTAATTCCCGGCATACTCACGGATATGGCAGTGCCAAAACATGCAAAAACACGTTTTTGGACATTTATTTTAATCTTCCGGCCGGACCCGAAACAAATTATCAGTTCCCCTTCGGGAGACCGAAACGCGTCCAAGGACACCTCGAATGTCTCGATTGGTGCACGGGAAGTGGTCGAGCCGTGAGGCGTGGAACCGTGTTTTCTGCACGCAGGCACACGAGGAGTTTCCTCAAATGCTATAAAGGGGTAATGAAAGGACCACGCGTCAGATCCTCGTGAGGGCTGCTTCGCTCTGTTCTACAGCTGAACTTCCGTCGTGGTAAGGAAAAAGCAGCGTTAGAAATGAAATGCATCATTGAAGGAAATTAGTTGCCACGGAATGTCACTCTCTCGTACGCATTTAATTTCATTTCTCTCATATTTCACACGATTAAAAAAATGGATCCATTTTTGAAAAAATTTTGAAAATGTCCCATGGGCTTCGTGAAAAGAACCCACGTAATTTGAAGAATGATTATCAAAATCGTCGAGTTTCGAGTTGGGCCTGATCGATCAGGGAATATTCATTTTCGGAAAAATCGTTCGAATAATTTAGGCGCTAGTGTTGTTCAGATAGGTGGACGGAAATTTTGAAGAAAAACAAAACATTTTTTGGTATCAGGGGACCCTAAAATGTGAATTTACGTTGAAATCTCCAAATCAGTTTCTCGCAGCATTACATAACTTTCTACAGGGTGTCCTGAAGCTCCCGTTACAAAAAAATACCACAAATTCTGTGTTGCCAGACATGAAGAATGGCAGGTCCAGTTTTTTCGAAAAAAAATTTTCTTTGAGAAAATGGAGTTTAAAAATCGCTTCCGGGGCGCGAAATTCAAACCGGCCGCAACGACACTGCAGACACGGCGTCTCCTGCGCGGAGCATTTCCTCGTTTCTCCGCGTAAACGGTGAAACAGTCGAGTAATATTCTGGAAAGCATCGCGTTGCTTACACTAGAATACTTAATAGTATCAAGTATTAGCAGGTTCTATTCAATAAATATTTTAAATGTACGTACAGAATATCGAGTTTTGTTGAAAATGATAGCCACGGTACACGGCGGCGTAAACATAAATTATGAACACGGTCCAACATTTATGAAAAAGATTGAATCTCCTGGAATGCTCGAATTGTTATTTTTAGTACATATTAATATTAACTAGAGCTTTGGGCTTAAGATTGCCAGGTAAATGATAGTCGCTTGAAGATTATTCTAAATATCGTGATATACTAAGAAGCATTTAGAAGATAAAATATTCGTTAATGAAAATACTGATTTTATTGATTATCTTTGGAATTTGAATTGATTCTCCCGGCTGTCATTTTCTGAATTCTCAAACTACCCATAGCCAGCTTTAAACTTCTTAATAACCGCTGGACGGTTTATCTAAGATGTAGCCCTAATTGATGGATATCAATAATTCCCCCCTCAAAAATATTGCATCTTTCCTAAATAAAAGTATGTTCGTGCCGTAAAAGATCCATGAACTTCAATACCACCCGTCAAATATTATTTTAGCTTAAATAATATGTGGTACAGTGAGAGCACTTCCTGCTGCCGCAGCGAAAGCGTTTCGAAATTACTGCTATTGCAAAATATGCTAAACTGTTCTACGTGGAACATCGAAGTTAAGGCAAGCGGCCTCGACTATCCATTTCTCGAAGCTGAATGACCATTCTACCCACCGCTTTGCTTTTCCGGATGCAAGATGAGAGCATGTCTTTCTCCCAAATCTTGGAGTTACTTTGGGAAACCATGCATAAGGCAGTAGACAGCTACTCGGGAAAAGTATTCTTGGAGTTGTTTTGTTTCTTTGAGCTTGCATTGTAGTTAGCAGAAACGTATACAAATGAGTAACGACAATTTCTTCAATTTAATTCTTCGAGGTTACTATGTAGTACAGAATGTAAGGGAGTAGAAACAGTTCACTACTACACTACTTCAGTGTTGTAATTTTCAATATTTTTCTTTGGTATTTTCATAATGTACACCAAAAATCGACAAAGAGGAAAAATTATACAGTATAATCAATTTTTAATCCTAAACCTTATTTTGAATTATTTAGTTTTTACATTTATTTTAATTTATTTTAATGCAGAATCATTATCCTTACTGCATAAATAATTTTAGAACATGCATATTTTGCTACTTTATATTAGTTAGAAGTACTTTACATGCAAGTCCTAAATCATTGTTACATCTCTACATGGTCAATATTTTCATTTGTTTAAAAAATTAATCAATTTATAACTTTTCCATTTAATAATTGCATACTTTTTTGAATTGAAAAATATTAATTGGATATTTTTTGTACATTTTACATAAAACACCCTAATAATTACATAGTTTTATGTTGGTTACTTTTTTTACCTATGAGGGATTTATATCTCAAAAGAATATTCTATAGAAAACAGAAATAAACATAAACAATATGCAAATTAAATCATAACTGCAACCCTATTGCTCTGTATATTTTTTCTCCAAAACATATCTGATAATACATAAAATTATTTTCACCTTGAAAATTGAATTCTTTTAGTTGTAAGGAAAAAATTTAATATAAATAAGCCTTTCGCGCGAAATCTCGCACACTGCTCGAAGGCTCCTGTTGGAAATGTTCCAATACTGCTTCCTCTGTAGCGACAGATGAGACACACCTGCATCGACACTTCCGCCCGGTAAAACTGACCCCGACGCACGTATTCTTGCGTCGAGGCGCAGAAAAACGCAGTGGGAAGGGTGTCTTCTGCTCGGGTATCTCTCGACGTACACTCGAGCTGCCGCACGAGCCTTGCTCCGGCACTCGCCGTAGACTAAGTACATGTCGCAGTACTCATTAATTGAAAACATGCTTATTCTGGCCTCTCGCACTCGAACTCGATATTTCTAATTTGCCTTGACGGCACTTAACTTTCAGTATACGCTGCTGGCGGCTGGACGCTGGGGGTGGTGCGGAGGGGAGGGAAGGGGAAAGATGACTCCGTACAGGTGCTTTTTCAGCGATGACCACTGTGCGGGCCGGGTTTCGAACTGCGCAATCTGTTGTTTTGAGGCAAAACTGACATGCGTCTGATGAGCGAATCACTAGGCGGCGGTGGGAGGTTCGCCATACGATATACGTAAACCACAATGTGACGCGGCCTAGCAAGTGACAATTGCAAGGACACCGACCATAATACGAGCTGCGAATGGCAGCGGTCCGGTAACCTCAGTGAACCACGGTCGAACTTTTGCCTGCTAGAATGTTTGAGTTTTTTGAAGTATTTGTACATCACGCTTTGCAACATCAGTTTTTCCTCAGTCTTTTACCTTTTCACACCAGTAATATACTAGTCTTATATTTTTTATTCATTGTTGCATGACACATACGGCGACGCTATTTTATTGATATTGACCTGTGGGTTGAGTTAATGACCTACGTACCACTACAAAGATTCTTTAATGCACTCTTCGGTCTACATCTCCACAAAATGACTGTAAGAAGCATCAAATCAAATTCCGCGCCCAGAGATAATAAACTCAGTATTTTCATGTGCGAATATTTCATTTCCAAAACGCTTTTAGTATATCACTATATTAGAATAATCGTCATGAGACTATCATTTACGTGGCAATCTTAAGCCCAAAGCACTAGTTAATATTAATATGTGCTAAAAATAACAATTCGAGTATTCCAGGAGATCGTCTTTTTCTTAAATGTTGGATCGTGTTCATAATTTGTCTACGCCGCCGTGTACCGGGGCTATCATTTTCAACAAAACTCGATATTCTGTACGTACATTTAAAATATTTATTGAATAGAACCAGCTAATACCTTGGTACTATTAAGTATTCTAGTGAAAGCAACGCGATGCTTTCCAGAATATTACTCGACTGTTTCACCGTTTACGCGGAGAAACGAGGAAATGCTCCGCGCAGGTGACGCCGTGTCTGTAGTGTCGTTGCGGCCGGTTTGAATTTCGCGTCCCGGAAGTGATTTTTAAACTCAATTTTCTCAAAGACAAATGTTTTTTCGGAAAAACTGGACCTGTCATTCTTCATGTCTAGCTTCACAGAATTTGTGGTATTTTTTGGTAACGGGAACTTCTGGACACTGTATATTCAACGTATATTATCCTGTGTATACATATCTACACGAGAGCGTGTGAAGAAAACTCATAATTAACGGAACCAGGTAAGCAAAACATTCTCTCAAACCCCTGTTGTGCGATTATTTATATTAGACATTCAAGTAAAACATTTAAAAAAGTAACCGATGAATAGAACTCACGTTAAACATTGTGAGTTGCTTACGAATGGTCTAAATTGTTGCGCATCCTCTATTTCAAATTCTTTGACAAGTGTCGAGTAAGCACTCATCTGTGATGACGATCCATCCACTTCCTCACCCACATGCTTTTCTTTTTCCACGGCGAGTGCAGACTTTTCTGCGAATCCCTCGCAGGTGGACAGGGTATGGCGAGCCTCTCTGTGGACACGCCTTGACGAGCCATGGGGAGAAGTGGGATTTGTGCACCTTTTCGTAATTCTCTGATCTCTATCCTAAAGGCATATTCTAGTCGAATTTTGAATACAGAAAAAAGAGCGTCTTTTTCAAGTTTTCTTGACAAAATTTTCGCCCGTATATAATAAAATATATTTTCGAAGGTAAATTAGCTATAAATTTCGGCCCTTAACCCTCATCATGTTCTTCATGAAAGAATAATGCTTTTCGCTGAGATAATATGGAAAACGATAATTTGAATAACTATATTTCCCCCTGGAATTCAGAAGACGTGCACAAATAATGAAGTAATACCATCAGGAAACCATAGTTTACCATCATCCACCACACCATCTATTGTTTACCATCACCATCATAGTTTACAATCTGGAAACCGAAAAATTAAGAAAATGTCAAAAAATAAACTTTGGGCGGTGATAGATGGCAGCTGGTTTTCGCCATGAAATATATTTATCAAAAATACATCTTAAAATAAGGTTATTCTTAATTTTTTTTAAATACTAGTAGTTTTTCTATAATTTCGTGACAAACATAATAGCCTGCTGCAAATTTACTGCGCTTCAGACAGCGGATGCGTCGTTAATTAGAATTTGCAATTTTGTATATTTTTTCTTCGTTCGTTTCTACATTCGACCTTTTGATACACATTTGCACATTAATCTTTAAAGAAATAATTTATTTTCAAATATTGGAAATAAAAATTGCTAGCTCTTCAAGGGAGTACCCACAATGCAAGGAATGCAACAATTGAATTCCGTTCCGCTGTTCCGCGAATTTCTGTGAATTACGCGTCATTGTTGTATGATTATAGGCTTCTTTTTCCAACACAATTTTCAAAACTTTTGTATATTTTTATGTAGTTGTAGAATTCACATATTTTTGACAACAGTGCGATGGAAACAGTGAGTTGTTCGCATCTTGGTTGAAGTGAATGTTTTCAAATGATAGCCAAGATGTTAGTAGCGCAGAAAGCGCAATATTTAAATACCACGTAGCAGTTTCCAATAATGCGGAAAGTATGTGCTGTTGTAGCACCACTAGTTTTAAATTGCAAAACATAATAAATAAATGACAATTTAGATCTATCTTTCTCGAAATCGAACGTTATTGCTTTCCAAGGAAAGCATCCTCTTCGTTCAAAAATTGTTGTAGATAGCAATACTGATGAACAAGTCCATACATTCAATAATCCCGATTATTATTAACTGACATCGATCAAGAACAAAAGTTATGCAAATTTCAACATATTTGTGGAACCAGTGACCGGATTTTAAAAACCAAAGTATGAAGAGATACAACGTTATGTCTTTATAAATCCATGGCTGTTCCAGTCTTGATGTTTTTTGATATTTCCCATCCACAGTAACCCTGAGGAGGCGAGACTTTATTAGACTAGTCAGGTACATTTCCTGATGTGCGGTAGTGAAAATGTGGCATTGAAATGGGCAGAGACGGCGAATTGAATATTGAGAAGTGCGCTTCTTGAGAACAGCTGTGTGTGTGTGCGTGTCGCCCTCCAAGGCATCTGATGTTGAAGCTTTGTCCCTCGCTGAGGCAGCGCGCGGCGTGGGATGGCGGGTGGAAGTCGCCGCCCGAGGCGAGGACTTGCAAAAGAATGGCTCGCACCCCCAAGGGCGCGGCTCCTGCGGCGCTGGCCTCCCGCGTGAGGCAAGGAGGGGACTTTACGTGGCAGAATCACTTCACTGAGTTGACATCAACTTAGAATAAAAAAAATATTACAAGGTAATTTGTCGCTCGGAACCTACTATAAAAGAAATTTTGTTACTCTTTAAACAATACACTAGAAATGGAATTTTTCCCAAACACTAGTCTAATGTGTTATCTGGATAGAATTGCAATGTCAAGAAAAAAGAGAAATTACACCAATAAACAAAAACTTTTTACTTTTGTCGCTTTTTTGTCGCTGAAAACTTACCATAAAAAATTTTTGTTACTGTTTAAACAATGGCAGAAATTAAATGTTCTTTTACGCCGTTCTCAGTGTATGTCAAGTTAACAAAGGAATCTCAAGAGAACCAAAAAAATTCCGATATAAATAAAAAATGTTTACTTCCGAATTTGTCGCTTAATACTTCCCAGAAAAGGAAAAGTCAAAAATTTTGCAGTCGTTTTTGATAAAATGTTTCGTTTCTGAAAAAGCCTAATTTCAAACTGATGTTCCTAGGAAACGTTTGAGTTTTCGTGCATCTTCGTAAGAAATCATTTGAAACACTTGTACTCCCAAAAGCAATAATGTATACATGTAGCCGGTAATGTATTATAAATATTAATGACAGAAGTAAAATTAGTTTTTTTAAGAAAATAAAACGAATTCAATATGGTGTTTTGGGAATATTTTGTTTTTTGGTATTTTTTATATTGCACATATTTCACTCAATATTGCACGAAAACTACTAGAATTTAGGGGAAAAAATCCAGGGCGTTATTGAAGGTGCTAATAGTGGAGGACGTATTTCATGTAAGGAAATAATCTTAATCTTCAATATTGCAGTTGTCAGAAGATAAACCAACTTTTGCAATAAAAATGCCTACTTTTGCAATTTAAAAAAATTCTGCGGTAACAGTGAAAGTCGGTGCTATATCAGTGTATTAACGAATACTTGAGGCGCTAGTTGTGTTCACAGATGGACGAAAAGACGGACTAGCGAACGTTTATTAAAAACGGTATCAAGGATCCACAATTCGTGAGATCTCACTGTACTCGAATTACATGTTAAAAGGAGTACATATTGGAACAGCATTTATCGACTTTTTCTCTACGAGGGCCCCACAATGCGATTTTTCCTGTCGAACTATCGCCATTTTTTGCCGCATCATTATGTACCTTTCTCTACACTATGCATTTTAGTCCTCATGGTTTATTTAGTATGTGCTGCCTTTATGGTACGTACACGAGAAAATGCTATACGGTAGAAATATTAGATTTCCAATCACAGTATCCGCGTTTCATCTTTGTAGACAAAGTAATGTTTGAAATTACAAAAATTTGATTAAAAAAAGAACATATCAATCCGCAATCACATGTCAGGACCTTAAAGAGATCTGGAAATTATATTGTTTTTTAAGGTTTCTAACAGTTATCAGAAGTTGCAGTTATTGGACATTTGAGACCAGTACTTAAACATCAATGAACGTAAATAATTTTAGTTCATATCATAACCGTAAATTTCGGCGTATTTTTAAACTCATTTTTATTTTCGTCTGTTTCAATAGATTTAAAACGGCTTAACGCAGGATTTCTATCTTTCATGAGAACGTTCAACTCCTTTGTAAACCATGTAGTAGCAGGATGCGTGGTGGCATACGTTTTCCACAAAGCATGTTTGTAAAAAGGTCCGCTATGATCCCAACAACACTAATACTTTCGTTTCTAACGAGGAATGTTGACAAACTTCGAGCCAATGCGTATTTTCACTGCCTACTTAAAATTCTGCATGATCAGGATTTTTTAACGCTAATAAGTTTTTTTTGCTAATACCTAGGGCCAGGATAATTATGTAATTACATGTTTCCGTAAGTTTACTCTTATCAAGTCAAAACCACGATATATTTACGTTTCATGTCGATTAGTGCAAAAATACGTTGACTTTTTAGGACATATATTTACATATTTTACCCGAAAGTGTGTGTATATATATATATATATATATATATATATATATATATATATGTGTGTGTGTGTATATATATAAATATAAATAATTACTCAAAAGTACATTTTTTAAATATTTCTTAATATTTCCGTTTTTCTGAATTATTTTTGTATAATTCATTTATCCTATGGGTTTTTGACAAGGAATCGCCCAGACAAATAATTCAGCATTATCAAGCACAATTTTTCTGCAGCCTCTTCTCTAAATTGGCGCTATTGCATTGCGTAAAAATGTTGAAATTGCTGCAAGTTTTTTTCAATATCCTACAAAAGGGCAAGGCGTTATTGCATTCCAAAGCTTTCAGTGTCTAGACTTCAGTGCGAGTATAACTGAGAAAAAAAAATACTGCTCGGAAAGGAAGTTGGTGTATGAAAATGATGTCTAGCAGGCGGTAACTCGCGCCCACGACGCATTTTCCAGGGGTCTCCCTTGACCTTAATGCCCTTTGCCAAAAATTACACGCACCAACGCAAATCAGAAAGCGCCATTGGCAGTTTTCTTTCCCCGTTTGTTACACGCGAGGCTAAACCCTTGTTTGTAAAGTATCTCTGTGAGGTGAAAATCTTAAGTAAAATCACGATGTGACACTGCAGCTTTTGGATAAGAAAAGGACAGAAAATAATTCACGACGATTGGCTTAAACCTAACGTAGACGGAATTTGCCAAAGGCAAAGTTTGGTGTATCTTTTCAGAGAAGTCTAGCAATAGCGTCTTGAGTAAGAACATCATTAAAGAAAGCGGAATTTGAGCTATGAGTCAATTGATTAAATATCAACCAGCATTGTTTCTATTCCTTAATCCGTGAATAGCATTGAACAGTGGCATGTTGGGACAAAGTTTGAATATTCACCAGTAACTTCGTGTGATGTGGAACACTAGTCGGGGCAAGGCTCTCGAACAAAGCAACATAGCAAAAGTTTCATTTCTAAGTGCTTGAAACAAATATTTGTTTCTCGTTGTTAGAAAGCTCATTGTAAATAACAGAATTATGAGGAGTGTTATATTTTAATTTTGGTCTTTACGAGTCTGTAGATCAATATTTAAGCAAAAGTATTTTATTCAAACGAAATGATATAATAATTAAAGTGTTACATATTTCTTACTTTTTAGTACATATTTCTATACATTATAATATATATGTACATATTTTCCTAATTTTTAGTACATAATTATTCGGGCCCTTCTAATATTTAGTCGAATATACTACAAAGAGTAGATCATCATTTGAAATCCCAGGAACAGGAACTTAACCGCGCAATTATACTTTAACCTTCCAGCGGGCGCGCATAAAATGTTCACACCAGCAGGCGCGTGTCGTCAATTTTACGACATTCAATGACTTGAAAACATCAAAGAAATTGTAGAACAATGGAATTTTATGTCGCATGATAATATCTAAGAATGATATTTACTTCCAAAAAACATATCCGTTGATAAACGTTCGTATTTAGTATCAAAGAGATCTTGTTCCGATCCAGTATCGTTCTGATGCTCGTCTATATTTTCAACATTCGTTTGCTGTCACTGTCACTATCCAATTCATGATCTTCCTCCGATTAGACAGTTCTTGAAGAACATTCTGATTTTCGTTCACATGAATTCTTTATCTGGACATTTTACAGAAAATTTCGATTAGGCCAAATTATTATACAATATTTTAGCACAACAGCCGGCGCGCAGAGTAAAGTTTACGTGACTATGCACTTATCCCGAATAGAGCTTAAAAAAACTGAATATAGCGTGTAATCTAAACAGTGGCTGCAGAAATGCATCACTAAAGATACCTACAAGGAATACCAAGAACGAAGAACTCTTTGACAACAATGAGTTGACATCAAAACAAAAATATTTGCTATTGTCGCAAAATTTACGACAGCGCGCCCGCTGGAGGGTTAAGTAACAGTGAAAATACTCCAAAACGATATCTTGGGGGAACAACACGTTGGGGATTGATCATTTAATCCTCTCGGATATCTTTAAAAAATACCATCATAAAATATGCCACTAATGTTGTTCATTCTTTTAATTCATGTCACCTACAGAAATTAAACTTAGATCCAATTCATAGCTCTTCTAAAATGGAGTCGCAAATTGTTGAGACTTCATTTAAAGTATCCTCCAAAATCAAAATTTTGTTTTGAAAATTTATCTGAACAAAAAATTGCAGCTTTTGGCACATTGTGAATAACCTAGAAGTACCCACTATTAATAGTGTCTAAAAAAATATTTTTTCAGGGGATCGATTTTTTCCCTCTCGTTTCTGCATGTTTCCTCATTTCATTTTTTTTGTTTCCTTTCTTCATTTTTGTCGCTGAAGTACAATAGAATGAATGGCTTCCTTATTCTGTCGAAAATTCCAGACTGGCTTCGGCCTTTTGACATCGTAGTCTTGTTGAATTTGTTGACTTTTGTTGTGCTATTTGGTTTCGGTTTTGTGAGTGTTTTCTTTTTGCATTACATTAATTTTCTGTACTAGATTTTATATTTATTATTTATACCATATTTCTTGTACATGTAGTCCGACCTTTCTTCGCTATTGCTAAAGATATTTATTTATAAATAATAATAATGATAATAATAATAATAATAATAATAATAGTACATTTGAAGTTCGATATCAATATCAAAATTTCGAAATCGATATCAAAGTGATATCGATATCAAAAATACAATGAAAATTTCTGCTAGAATTGTGAAGGAGTGATAAGTCAGTTTCTTGTGATTTGAATTCTTGAAGTCCATTGAATTCTTTTTATCATGACAATTAACATTTAACAGTAGAATACCAAACAATATATTTTATGAAATATACTAACAAAATTGTATAAAAATAGTGAAAGATGGGGAATTTTGGCGCGAACGGAAAAGCTGTTGTTCTCAGAAGGGAGAAAGGGGTTTTCATTGAGCATTCTACCTGTAGCATCCGGCAACCCATACAATCCCTCAATGCTACCTGTCGCGTACAAAGCGACCCCCCCCCCATCGGCTGGATGATAGAACTCGGGGGGGGGTTCAGGTACTGTGTGCAGGAAAACCCTTCCAGGATAACGTTGCTCACTGAGGAGAGCGGGCCGGCGAACAAAAGGCGGATTTTCCCCCATCGTGTACTGGATTTTCCACACGAAATTTTCAGAATCTTGACATGACAATGTATCTGTTGATTGCTGCGTCTTTCGAGCCTCGCAAGATATTTCAAATATTGTTTGATTACTTAAAATTCCCCGTTAATGGTCTCTTAAATAGGTATATGGAAGTGTAAGG
This sequence comes from Acheta domesticus, assembly GCA_031308135.1. Classification (NCBI taxonomy): domain Eukaryota; kingdom Metazoa; phylum Arthropoda; class Insecta; order Orthoptera; family Gryllidae; genus Acheta; species Acheta domesticus. The sequence continues at coordinate 884,196 of JAHLJT010005437.1, read as the reverse complement.
CTTATCCTTTGTTCTATGAGCATTTCTATCCTTTTAACCCCGGGCAGGTCGCTGGCCTCACCCGGGAACCCTCCTCCTTTATCCGGGCTTGGGACCGGCAACGGCATTGCTGAGCTACTCGATCCACCCAGCAATAACCGCAGGCGGAGTTATTACATAATGAATATAGTGCCAATTTATAAATATAACTACATAAATGTAATGTATCAGGTTTTTTAAAATTTTGATTAAGTATCCTTTGTAAAGAAACAGGCTCTAGCCTAAAATAAAAGAAGAAGAAGAAGTGTAAGGGCTTTGCACTTTGAAAGTAGAGAAGCACGTGTGTATTAATACGTAATGTTCCTTAAGTAACATTGCATGTTACTAATGTTATTAATAACTGACTAACGCTTGTTATATACATTTGTTCTTTAAATTAATAATGCCTGATAACGAAAGATTATAACAACTAGTAGTTTACATGCGGTTTCTGTTAAACAGTCTACATTACGTTGATGAACAAAAGATGTTGAACAATTTGATGACGGTAAAATCAGCGAATACTAACATGGTGTTCCTTAACATTTCCAAACTATACGGAAATGTAAGCAATAATTTCAGATCATATTGATTAATACTACAAATAAGTATTTTTACAATCATATTAATATTTTAAATACTGAATTTGGCATAAAATCACCATCATTTTTTCACTTTTTTTAATGTCTCACATCCATAACGAGCGAATCAAAACGAGACAAACGGAATCGTTTCTTGTATTATTTCAGTAGTATACCTTTCCGTTGTGGCTGTCACACGCAACCAATCTTTATAAATGAGGTCTTTAAAGAAAGAGAATTTCACGGAGACGAATTGTACTTTGACTTTAAAAATATGAAGGATTTGTTTAAAAAAAACGCATCTAAATATTCAAGGCAAATGCGACCTGCAACACATGCCAGTTTTCGTCAAATAACACGTAAACAAAGCGTTTTAGGGCCTTAAAACTAAAATTTTAAGGCTAGACCTCAAAGAAAAGTTTCTCACACAATAATCTGCAAGATAAGACATTCCTCAACATTAAATTAAATTTTCGGTTCCGCGCTTCAATACCATCAAGGCCACCTCAATATTTCAGCCCTTGATGCTGGGAGCAATTTTTGTGTCAACGCGCTTAGAAGGCTTAGATTCCATAATCTTACATTTACGCTTTCTGTATACACGTGGTATGTGCAGTGTGATTAGCTTTATTTGCATAATCATTAATTCAAGAGTTGCTTTCCAGCAACAACTAGAAGTACTATTATAGCTACTTGAAACCTATGAAGTGGAGGGATGTGGGTGAAAATTTGAATTTGAAAATGAACGGTGTGCCATTGACTGATGTTAATGTAACAAAATTTTTAGGTCTATCAATTCAGTCAAACCTCAAATGGAATGCCCACTTAAATGAATTGAACACAAAATTAAGCTCATTATGCTACGCGTTCAGAATTCTTTCAAATTCCGTCAGCTTTCATACAGCTCGTTGTGTATATTTCGCCAATGTTCAATCCCGCCTGAGATATGGCATAATATTTTGGGGAAACACATAGTTCACAGACTTTCAGATTACAAAAAAGAATTGTACGAATAATAAGCAAATCCAACCCACGTGATTCTTGTAAGTCACTCTTTATTAATCTAGGAATTTTACCATTACCTTGTCTCCTGATTTACGAATCAGTAGTTTTTGTCAAAAATGACTTACTTAAGGAAGGGAATATATTTTCAGCAAACGCCGATGTCTATAAGTATAACACACGACGTAGTATTCATATTCACCAGGTGGCAGTATCAACAGCTCACTACAAAAAATTCACTTACAATTCATGTACATTACTCTACAACACTTTGCCAGAAGACATTAAACGATTAAATTCAATAGAAAAGTTTAAGTCCCAAGTAAAATCTTTTCTGCTGCAAAACTGTTTCTATACAATTCGAGACTATACCGAGCATCAAAAAGGAAAGTAGAATTAATTTTAACAATGAGAGTTAATGTAATTATTTATCATTTGGACTGTATAATTCTAAACAACCTGTAACAAGTATTGTACCACAGTTTCTGGGTTGATGGCCCCCATCTCGATCAGGTTTTTCGTCCAGTTTCCCTGATCCTTGAGCAAATGCTGAGATGGTCCCTTGTTTTGCTTCTGGACATAAATGTAACTTCATTATTTGTGCACGTCTTCTGAATTTCAGTGGGAAATATAGTTATTCAAATTATCGTTTTTCATGTTATCGCGGCAAAAAGTATTATTCTTTCATGAAGAACATGAGGGTTCAGGGCAGGAATTTATAGCTAATTTACGTTTGAAAATATATTTTATTATATAGGAGCGAATATTTTGTCAACAAAACTCGAAAAAAAAACTCTCTTTTCTGTATTCAAAATTCGTCTAGAATATGGTTTAGGATAGAGACCACAGAATTATGAAAACGTGCACAAAATTCACTTCTCCCCATAGCTCGTCATACGCAGTTTTTAACTGTTTTTGACGTAAATAAATAAATAAAAAATAAATAAACAGTGAAGAGTGAAGACTTGTGTTTGTGTTTTACCTGTACCAGCATTTTCGTTATCATTCGATGAAATTATCAAGTCAGCGGGTTCAGACATGTAGCTTTCACAAATTCAAAAGCTAATATTTTTTGTGACTATCACGAAAAGCTAAAACCTGACAAAGAATATTGAATAATTACTTCAAATGTGTTGGGAAATGTTCCAAGAAAATTTTCCATGATATTGAATAAATATTTACTGAAAATTTCTTTTACACATCAATTGCATTGTTTTTATTTGTTATTGTGTTACTACATTGCATGTAATTTATATTTTATTTTACATTTTAAACAAATAAACGTTTCGTTAACAACTTTCCCTCGTAGAATGAAAATAGGATTGGGATGAGTGTGGTGTCTAAAATGCGAGAGTTCTCGCACGGGTACGCAGAGGTAGTGGGGGAAAACTTGTGCTATGGCACAACACAAAGAACACACTTTTTAAAGTAGCTAAAGTAAAATAGCTTGAAATAAATGGAAAACAAAAATCAAAACGCGCTAGCCCACAATACTACGTGAATTAATTTTTTTAAAAACGACTAAATTTAAAATTATAGAAAGAATAACGCAAGTCACTCGACAACTGCCAATGATCGCAGTCCAAACTCACGATTTAAATGTTGGCGGTATCTGGAAGCATGTACATCAACGCCCAGCTGCAAACTCATATTGTAAATAAAACATTGATGTTAAACTCAAGGTGTCGGTTCGTTAAGATATTAAAAATGTACCGAAGTGGACTTACTAATGCCTACTAAATTGTTTTTAATGGTAACAAATAGTATTTAGTACTCAAAGGGGAAAATATTAATTTGATTATTTTTTGGCTTGGAATTGCTTTTCTTGAGGTACGTAAGGACGCAGAAAATAATCTAATACTTTTTAGTATACAAATAATTTTTCAATTTTCGCTCCCCAGCAAGCTGATATCCTGACTCTCCAAAACCCACTCGGTTCTTCATAACAAATCAAGGAAAGTTAAATAATATTGCAATGAGTAGGTCTGTACTTGCCCGATCCGGTATTTTCGTACTACTTTACTTGGCTTTCTCAAGAGTAAAATCTTTTCTATTATTTTTGTGACTGTCAAGGAAAGCGAAAAGCTAATTGTCAAGGAATATTAAAATATTTCTTCAAATGTTGATTTTAAAGAAGTATGAATTGTTCCAAGAACATCTCTCTATAATGCTGAATAAACTTTTATTGAAAATTTGTTTCAAACATCAATTACATTATTTTGTTTGATATTCTGTAAGTACATTAGTAGTTCCTCTCCTTTATGGAAAGAATAGACAAATGGAGAGGGAAAGGGTGGGATTTAACATGCGAGAGATCTCGCACAGGTACGCTAGTTTAATAAAATGTCATAAACACTTAGTCCCTCGTAACTAGGGAGGGGGTTTTAATGAAATGTCAATTTTTTCGCTTCAGCACAATGCCGTTTAGTAGTATCATCGATCATTTTATATTATGACAAAAGGAAATGACCCTTTTTTTGCATTTTTCGTCGATTTCGAATAATCATTCATAATTCCTAATAATCATAAGTCATTTTTTACCTTTTCCCGTAATTTTAATGCATTTTTCGCTGATTTCATTGATTTTAATATGATTTTTATGGTACTTGCTTCAAATAATATTTACGAGATGCTCCACAGAACTCCTGAGTAGCCTATTCTGTTTCTTCGCTCACTTTTCGTGATGTCAACCGTTGTATGTGAGGCCTATCAGCGCCAATGTCTGTTCAGCCGATTAGGATAACTAAAGACGGATTTTCTGGTAAAGAACAGTCGAAACTGAAACATCATTGAAAGTGGGTTCACTGGAACGAATAGAAGTAGTCTTGATTACATCAGTAATGTATCGAACAGCATGAGTTGTTCATCATTATTTTCTTAAAAAATTAACAAACAATTTTTTTTTACCTCTTCCTCCTGTCATTAAAATTCACGTTACCGGCTGTATGTATACATTATTGCTTTTGAGAGTACAAAGATACACGCAAACTCAAACGTTTCCTAGGAACATGAGTTTGAAATAATGTTTTTTCAGAAACGAAACATTTTATCAAAAACGATTGCGAAATTTAGTTTTTTTCCTTTCCTGATTAAGCGACAAATTCCTTGGTAAATTTTTTTATTTATATCTGAATTTTTTTTGTTCTTTAGATTCCTTTGTTAACTTGACATAAACTGAGAAAACTGAGCGTTTGCTGAAAAATTAATTTCTGCTATTGTTTAAAGAGTAACAAAATTTCTTTTATGGTAAGTTTTCAGCGACGAAAAAGCGACAAATTCCTATGTAAAAAGTTTTTCTTTATTTACGTAATCTCTGTTTTCTTCAGATTGCTATTCTATTCTATCTTGACAACACATTAAACCTGCGTTGGCGAAAAATTCCATTTCTAGTATATTGTTTAAAGAGTAAGAAAATGTATTTTACTGTAGGATTCGAGCCACAAAAAAGCGACAAATTCCCATGTAATTTTTTTTATTTATTAGTTAATTTCTTGGCTTTCCTACCATTGCAGTGCAAAACCGCTTTTTGGACAAATTACATTTCTGGTTTTGTTTAAAAAGTAACAAAATTTGTTTTATGGTAAGTTGAGCGCGACCAAACGCTGCAAATTCCCATGTAATTATACTTCGGTTTTTCGTTCTTGGCGCACTGGAGTGTGTTAATAAAATGAAATACCGTGAGATATTTCATTTTATTGCCCCCCCCCCGTGCGCCAAGAAAGAAAAACAGAAATATTTTTTTATTTATCTGTGTAGTTTCTTGGTTTTCTTGTTTTTGCTATTCTAAAGTTATATCAAGCAAATACTATAAAGACAATACAGGACACTTCGCGATATATCGAGAAACATCCATCTGGTGGCAGAACCTGGTAATAACCCATACACCCTAACCTCAATGCTCTGGTGGTGTTGTTGTCTGCTTGATTTCTTTTCATTTTATTGTCTTTCTGGTCGATTTCTGGAAAACATATTTTACAACACTGTTCTTTACATCATTCTACGTATGGCAGGAAACAATTCTGTAGTTTTTGGCTTTATTATAAAATACAGCAGAACTCGCGTTCGTTCTTCACATTTCCTCATGATAAAAACAGGTAAAAATTGAAAGAAACTTGAACATGAATGAAGCTAGTTTAATACAATTTGATTAGATTAAAAATATTTGTTTATTCAGTAATAATCATATTGAAATTTCTATTTGGCGCTACATTACCAGGTTCTGACACTAGGATCGCTAGTGGGAACTTGTTTCCATCGGTTGCGTGGAAGAACGGGGAAGTGTCCTGTATTGTCTTTATAGTATTTGTATCAAGTTAGCAGTGTTTGTTATAGCAGTGTCAAATGAAGAGCGACTGTTTTTCTTTTTTTGCGTAACAAATCAGCGGCAGAAAAGCGACAAATTTGGAGATTAATTTCAAATTTTTTTGAATACTTTGGGATTCTAAGTTTACGGAGCTGGCGGTGCGGCCGTGGGCGGGGTGGGAAGGGCACTGCCGCTTCTCGGAAGCGCTGCTGAGAGGTGTCGTTGGAAGGGGCGTGGGCCTGCCAGCAAGACGGTCGCCGGACCTAGCCCCCCCCCCATCCTTCGTATCTGAGGTATTTCCACTGTAATCCGTACGAAACAAAAGTGTCTATATCATGTCAAACCATGTCCTGCACGATGAGTATTGCAAGTAAAAATTTACCACAAGAACCAGGACATATTTTAAGAGTAAATTGTCGATAGAGGAAAAGGTACACATAATAACTGGTGTTTAGATAGTTCTGTTCTGAAACAAAATAAAGTACAGAAATGTACTCGGGAGTAGAGCTCCTCTCAATGGCCCTCTCCAGACTTTCGTTACTTGTCTTTCAGCAAATATTAATAACGAGACTAAATAACTCGCCGGTTTCGTCGCCCCAGTAATTCCTTCTTTCCGCTAGTTGGTGAAAGGAGCGTAGCGAAATTTGCGTGGTCAGATGGAAGAGCGGGTCTGATGGCCCGAGTCTCGCCACGTAAAATAAGGCAATTCATTTCAAAAGGCAATTCAATTCAAAAAATAAAGAGAGAACATTTCTTACCCACAAAAAGGAAATTAACGGAAAAAAAATTTCAACGATCTGTTCATTCTGTAACGAAACTAAATTCGCGTAGACTTTAGTTTCGTTACAAATAATAAAGTCACGAGAAAATAGTTTTGTTACAGCGGCGCAGACACGAAACTATTTTTGCTACAGTGAACTTCATTTCAGCTAGTAACTCGGTCACAGGTGTCTAACGTACTATTATAAAATCAAGGCTTTAGCAACAGCAGACTAGGATGCGCGTATGGTAATTCAGCGATCATAATTAAATATCATGGAGAACTTAGGAACATAACAAAGTATTGGCATAGTTTCCATTAGTCTCTTTTGATTTGTTCATCAAAAAGTGCAATATCGAGGACATATCTCGGTCAGTGCGTGTATTTCATTTCGCACAGCGAGCTCCCGTGCGGCCGGGCCTGGGCCGGGCGGCCGACTGGCAGGAGGGCGTGCACGACACCTCACCATTCATTCCTCGGATGTATGAAGAGCAATGAGAAAAGAATGAGCAATCGACTAGTTGTAAATGGTGGCGTATTTGTCCCAAGCGCCGACGCTGCAGCGGAGCGCCGAGGAGGCTGGCGCATGAGGCGGCGCTCTGCACGTTCTCCCAGATGGAAAAGAACGTTCGGAGCAACCCGCGTTCTGCTCGCTAGTTCAGGAATCCTCTGCCGCTGTATGCAGAGTGCACCACGAAAGTTGTCCACAGCAAATATCTTGAAAGCGGTTCGAGATATCGAGATGCTACTTGCGCCATGTTGCTGCAGATGGGGCAAATGACATATTTCGTTTCTTGTTTGTAACGAATGTAACTTTCGAGATATTGACACAACTCTTTATTTTTTAAATGGAAGTATATATTTTTTTCTCCATCGTTCTAAAGATCTTTCAAAATACAATGCAATGATATAAATATAGTTAATATTCGAAAAGTCTTCGTTGCAAAAACAGTGCAATTAGAACTTGGTAAACGCCATGCTGCAGCGCGCAAGGACAGCTGACCTTGCTGATATCGTGTACGTGAGTCGACGCATCTTGTAGGAAAACGAAATGACGAGACATTTGTGTCTTCTTTGGTCCTGTTCTTCCACAGACGGAGAAGGCTCCACAATATTGTCATGATGGGTTTTCCGGGGAGGATATAATCAGAGTAGTATCCCGCTGCTTTCCCTGATGGTACTGAAGAAATGGTAGGGTGCTGATGAGGTGTGAAAGGACCAGGATGATGGTGAACCATCGCAGCATTCGCCTAATGACCGAGGGAAACCACGAAAAGCCCCGGTCAGGATGGCCGGCCCGGGGGTCGACCCCGGACCTCCCGATTGCGAAGTCGGCGCGCTACGCGCACACACTTCGCTCGGTGCGCGTCTACGGACTGAACCTTAAAATCCGTTCCCAAGTGATCGGCGATCTCTTATCGCGAGTACATCAGGAAAAAGCGTTACCACTCTCTCGGACAGAAGTAGTGGATTGAAGAGCGGCTTCCGCCATGCAGAGTGCAACTTTGAAAGGTTTTATTTTACAGGCAACGCAATCGCCCGACAGTTGAAGGAAATCAGTATTGTAAATATTTACGAAGTATATGGCATTTCGAAGCATAACCAGAGAACGTTCTTCCCAGAATTTGAATCTTGAATCTAGCGCCTTCAGTTATTGCATTTTGAATATCGTGGCATTGTTGCATTCTTGCTTGTTCTCATATTGTTGTATATTATACCTATGCTATTGCTACGTTATTGCGTATTACTAATTTTTAGAAAACGTTTTAAATTTCTTAGGGGCTGTCCATAAAATACGTATCGCGAATTTCGAGTATTTTCAATACACCCCCATCCCACTTGTAACGCACTTCCCTATCTCTATGTAACGCAGCGTAACGCTGCTTCAAACTCCCTCTCTCCCGCTTTAGCGTTCCGTAATTTACGGATGGGCTCTTATTAAATCACTACTTATGAATTGATGCTTTCTCAATTTACGAAGTTTGTGATTACTTTCAAGAATTTGTTTAAAAGTATCGGTAGACAAGGTTTCAATTTTAAGAAACTGATGGCGACTATTTCCCGTCGAGGTAGCAAAAGAATAATTTTCTGATAATGCTTTATTAAATAATTGAAGGTGAGAAATTCGTTGTGAGACCCGATCTGGCTATCATGACGGTGAAGTGAAGAGGTTGCGTTTGTACGTTCAGTTTTTGTGACAAGTCGGGAAGAGCTAACTCTCGACATTTCGTATCTTCATTCTCAGGTCCTGACGTACAAACTAATTATTAAATCTAGTAACTTTTGTCAACCGATATTAATGTACTGTTTTGTAAATCCTGTCCATTCGATTAATACATTTCCCTTTTGAAGAAATATGAGCTCTGTTATTTTGAATTGTGTAAATCTGTCTCTGTATTCGGATACAACGATTCCGTTGTTCTTTGAATGTTGGCTGTTGCAGCCCACAGAGCACCAAAGCTTAGTTTGTCTATGTTGCAGCCTTTGGGGGCAGTCGCACGGCGCGCGCTGTCCTTGGCTCCGTCCCTTCGGCCGCACCCTGTCCCCCCTTCCCCTCCCGCAACCCCCTCCCCCAACCCCCTCCTGCTTCCCCCTCCCCCCGGCGGGGCCCCGCGCCGAGGAGAGTCGCCGCTGCCTGGCAATTCCAGTCGAGTGGAGCCGTCGGTGCGGTGAGCGGGCGGCGCGCGGGCAGAGCATCGCTGGAGCGGTGGGGGAGCCGAAGGCCTCAGGGTGAGTGGGCCTTCATGCAGTGGCACTTGCGATGCGAACGTCCTACTAAAGGTGTCGTCGAATTGCATAACGCTTAGTGTGCGATGGAAGTTAACAGATAAGTGGTAGCAAATAATTCCATTTTGATCGTGGTTCTAATTAAACTATTTTTGGGATGTGGAAATTTTAGTTTTCAATGTTCATTTAGTTTACGACGAACATCGCCTAACGACATCCGATTTATTCAGGATTTTGAAAGAATGAATGTAATTTGTTCAAGGATCTTTGGCTGAATGTGTGTTAATTTCTCTCTGTCGGTTCTCCGTGTCTTTCAAATAGTTATTGTAAGGAATTATGATACATATAACAAGTGTAATGTTTAACCTCGTCTTTAAAAACACCATACTTTTATGTAGAACATTTTAAACGAGTCATTTGTGCGTATTGATTGTGATAGTTTGTGGATTCGGGGCATGATGCAACACCACCAACTGTAATGTCTAAGCATCATTCACGGCTTATATGCCTTCGAAATCTTGAACCGAAGTGGCCAGTCTACTCGTGCTATTCAGCACAGTTCAGTGTGGCCGCGCGGTGCAATGCCGCCACACTTCCCTGCTGTGAAGCCATCCCTATCCTTTCGGACATCTATGGCTGATCTGTAACATAAAAATGAAACATGGTCAGGAAAGACAATAGCCGTTCGGCGCGCTTGTGGCGTTGTTTACCGCAATTTTCTTGCCGTATTGGCGCTAAGCCCTGTTTGCAGTTTCGGTGAGGCCTACTGCAGCATGTCCCTGGGACGCTTGTACGTAGCCGTGGGGTCAGGCACGTACGTATTTAAATTTTAACAATGTCATTATTCGACGCATTTAGTTTATCAAAGAAATTTTGTGCTAGATTTTTGAAATGAATTTCTAATGTCGGCATCTTTAGCGCCGAGTGAATTTGAGATTTTTACGTAACGTGGCGCGCATAAAATGCTACGAAGGCACGCATTTTGGACAGTTTGTAGCTTTTTAATATGAGCTTGCGCCGCAATTCCCCAACTCGGGCAGGCGTAGTCCATAATGGGCCTAATCATGGCTTTATAGAGGAGCAGGCTATTCGCTGTGGACAGTTTGCTCCGCTTATGTAATAAGCTTCGCAACATGCCCAGGCGTTGCCACGCTTTGCTCGAAGTCGCATCCGTGTGCTCTCTGAAGGTGAGCACACGATCGAGCGTGATGCCAAGGTACTTTGTACTGCGCCACTGCCGGAGCCACTCCTGGATCAGTAGCAAATGTTGATCCAAATATTTCAAGAGCAGATCAATTCTTTTAGACGTGGCTATTACAGCCGCGTCGTCTGCGTACATGGCGAGTTCGGTTTGGCAATGTTTTGGTATATCTCGCACGTACAGGCAGTAGAGCGCCGGAGAGAGAATACTCCCCTGAGGCACGCCCGCCCGTATGCTGCGAGTGGAAGATTTTGCGTTCAGAATCGTTACTTGAAACGATCTGTTCGCGAGGTAGGAATTTAATAGGTGGGTAATGTAGGTTGGAAAATTTGCGGTAATTAATTTGGAAAGGAGGCCGTCATGCCAGACCTTGTCAAAGGCGCTAGCGACGTCAAGGAAAACTCCGCCCGTATATCGACGCTCATTGAAATTGCGCCGAATTCTATCAACTAAGCGCACTAATTGGTGCGTGGTACTGTGATGTGCCCTGAAGCAAATTGCTCATTATTAATTAATGCGTGCTTATCTGAGAATTTTAAGATTCTCTTAAGGAGAATTTTCTCAAAGAGTTTGCCAAGCGTATTTAAAAGGCTGATAGGCCTATAAGATTTTGGCAATCTCTTATCCTTTCCGGGCTTTCGAAAGGTAAGCACGTGAGCATGTTTCCACTGCGTCGGAAAGAGCTGAAAAATGAAAATTGCGTTAAACAAGCACACAATGTAATTAATGGCGCTGCGCGGTAGCTTTTTAAGGACGTCGTTAGTAATGCCGTCCGGTCCTGGCGCTTTTCCGCTGCGGAGAGCGGCGATGGCGTCCGCTACTTCTGCGGCGTCCGTGAGCTCCGGCTCGTCTGCGGGGGCGTGCAGGGCCGCCGCGACGGCGCAATTCACGCTTTCCACGTGCTCCGCCGGCGGCAGCTCCTCCACAGGCCGGAATTGCGACTCGAGGACGTCAGCGAAAAGCTCCGCTTTGTCCTCGTTCGCCTCCACGTTGTCGCCGTTCTCGTTTATCAGGGGCGGCACTGAAACAGACGTCCGTGTAAGTTAACGCGTTAGCTGCCATAAAGAGCGATCTTCCGGCGTCAGCTTTTTCAGCAGGTTGCCCCACTTTGTGTTTCTGAAATCAGCTAAAGCGTCGTCTACACGCCGCCTCAGCTGATTCAGAGCAAGCTTGTCCGCCGGGTGCCGAGTGCGTTGCCATTGATTTCTGGCCCTGTTTTTGCGCTGAATAAGCGCGATTATTCTAGGCGGGAGCTCCGGGGCCCGCTGCTCGCTCCGTGTGGCGAAGGCGGCCGCATTCAGGCTATCTGAAATAGAATGGCCAGTCTTGTCATGAGCGAACGATTTAAACCTGTCATGCCGATTCATTTTCCCTCCACAGAGCGTTTACAATACTGCGAAAGGCAAGCAATTTTCATGAACATTCCCGTGATACGAAAAGAATTAAAGAAACATGTCAACAAATCATACCAAATACGTAAATAATTTTATGTAAATTTTTATTAACCCTTTAGATATTTTAAAATTAAGGAGACGCGCAATAACACAGGCAAATCTGTTCCTCCGGAAATAGTTTATTAAAATTCGTAATTGAATTTAAAAAGATTACAAAAAATTACTAAGTTATTCACTGGAAATAAATTTATTCGGAATACTTTGTTCAAATTAAAAAGAACGTGTTAAAGGGCATGAAAGTAATTATTTTAACCATATTACCCCGACAAATATAGACCTATGTAATTTAAGTCAATATTCGTCGGCGTAATGCATTTAAACTATTGTAATTATTTTCTATTGATAAAGATGTTTCGAGGAAATTTTCAGGCGTTTGTGTCCGAATTTGACCCGTCCAATCAAATAAAGACGGAAAATACAAAAAAATATTGCTTTCTCCGTTTTTAAGAATATCTCGGTTTCTGGCATTGATCATACGTTTAAATTCAAATTGTAGCCCTGTAAATTCTCTGGTTTCTCAAAATTTCAACCTTTATCTTATAATTTGCATCCGACAGCTAAAACAATAAAGCTAGTCAAATCCAACAGCTAAAACAAATAAAAACCTAATTTAATAGTTTATTTGTTTTCTTTAATTAGGTTTTGTTTAATTTTTGCAGTTTTTTTGTTTTATACTTGTTAGGAAAGATAAATAATGAAAACAAAATTCTAAGAATAGTATAATAATTTGAATATTGCAGCTAAAAATAATTTTATCGGTCACGTGTGTCTTTAACCCGTTAACATGCAACCCTTCACGTTACGTGCACTTGTACCTACCTGTAGGTTAAGAAATTTAAAATCCTTAGCAACATTTTATCATCCTTAGCAACGTAAGTAAACAACCACCGATTAATCTCAAGCCAACTTTATTACGAAAAAACACGACAATTTACTACACAAATAGGAATAAAAGTAACTCATTATTTTGGGGGATTCTCATTGTAAATTGTAATATATTAATTGTGCAATAGAAAAAAATAGAAAATCGGGTAAATTGTCATTTTCGTGTCATTCCATGAAATGAATATCTTCTCCAATAATATTTACTATGTGGTGTCGCCACTGAAATTCGACGCGCCACCTTCGTCGCGTATAGTCATTTTTTGTTGCCATTTTCACCGTATTTACTGCGGACTCCTCACAATAGGATTCGGCTACGGTAGAGCTCCGACACCACCAAAACGTTTCGAATCTGTAACCGAAGCTCCTGAATGGGCCGATGCCTTAGCCGAACTTCTTAAAGAGTGGCCTGTGTATTTTTCGGGGTCTAGAAGACTAAGATGTAATTTTTGGCACTCGTGCAATATTGTGAATGCCACTTTGATACAAAGCTGCGTAGATTTTTCTGGGATAAATCCTGTGTGACATCCGCAGCGGGATCTAAATTTCTTGCGGAAGAGACGAATTTTTCGCTTCCATCTTCAAACCACGGTATGCGAATGTACTGTTTGAAATATACATCGCAAGCAACACCCAACAATTTCGATTAACATGCCGCAAATTCATTTGTTTCATGTCGCAGTAATGTAAACTTTCGCAAAAGTCTTGAGATTTTATGGTGACCGATAAAACGCTGAACATACCACGAGATGTTAGTGATATTACTGCCTGGGCTCCGCATACGCTCCGCCTCGATTTTTCACTTTTGGCCTCGGCAGTAATAACTCTCACATTATTTCTAGGTATGTTAATAGCTGTAACTCTATAGTTTATTCACCTTAACGGAATGCTCTCGTTTCTTGATTATTTTAATAATTACACAATGTTGTTTCTAGACTTGGCACGTGTATGAAAATGCTCTGAAATGATGCAAATGATCAATGAACAACAGGTTTCGAATGAAATGTACACCAAATTTCCTATCGGTATAAAAATGTGCGTCGCTACTGAAACTAATACGATCTTCGGAAGGAAACATTAGAAAAACATTACAAGAAACAATGTTTGCATATAGAAACGGTTGTCTGAAAAGACATTTCAGTTAATTCTGTCTCTACATCTCTTTCGCCTGTGCTATGTAAGACGGATCAACGTAACTCGATTGAGATGATATCGAGGAGAGATTCGGTTTCGACAGGCATTTCTGCGCATTACAGCTTACTGAATCTTGCTAAATGAAAGTTGATTATAAGAAAAAATGTAAGAATGTGACTAGGGGCCAATTTTAATGAAATGTTCAGTTTTTAAAATTTTTCGTCGATTTCGACTGTCATTTTTTATCATTTCCTGTCATTGTTAATGCACATATCGCTGATTTAAGAGTTGTGTAATTTTAATGGTACTTCAAATAATATTTACGAGATGCAACAAATGTTTTTTACATAATTGCTGATAGCGTGTACTTTTCTTCGCTCAGAAATTGTAATAGTCGTTGTGAAGCCATGGTTTTTGTGACCTTGATTCTGAAAAATTGATTGACGGCAAAATATCTGTGGTAAACGCTAGCACGAAAACCGTTCAGCCAATTTTTCGAAAATTAATTTTCCTCAGTCGATATAAGGAGGCCCTCTGGGTATGTAATAGATCTATTGATTTTTGTGCGTTGTTTCCATTAAGCCTCAATGTTTTCAAACTATTTAAAAATTGTTCCAAAATTTTGATTACACATTCGTAGGTCATCTTTCTGGATGGTCAAGAGTATTTCTAAGAGATGATCATTTCTTTACAGGCAAGTGCTAACGTAAGTTTTAGTTACAATAAAAATGATTCGTGATATTAACTAATTATGTACTATAATTATATTGGAAAGTGTTTTTTCATCGTCTACGTTATTTTATCACCCTTTCACTAGAAGTGCGTTTTTGCCTTCTTGTTTTAATAAAACCAATTGCATATTTGCCAGCGTATTTTAGGTAAAATAAATGCTTGAACTTCCAGGCTCTAGTAATGAATAATTCTGTTTAAAAGAATAAAATAATGCAAAATAATTTTTTTAATATGAAACCACTAAAGTTTTGCAAATTACCACCCGATCCTTATTTCTAAACATTTACCGGGTATTCATAACATCTGGTGTACATTAAATAAGAGTATGTATACTTATGGCATCGTTTCCGATCATTCTTACATCCCCGTGTACATATGTATGTACGAAATAGAATACATAGTGTAGGGAAAGTGATTTAATGCTGCGCGAGAAAACTGCTATTTTTTGACGGAAATTATTCCCTCGAAAACGGTATTAAGTAAATTTTCACGAATAGTTAAGTGTGTTGTTTCAACGCCTGCCCGTCTTGTCTGCTAGTTTGTGAACAGCGCTGCCTAAGTGCCTAAAATCTACGTAGCATTTTTTCCAAAATGGAAATTCCCTGGTCAATGTGGCTCAACTCGAAGCATTCCGATTTTGAAAATCATTCTTTAAAATTTGGGCTACTTTACATGAAGCCCCAGGGGCATTTTCAGAATTTTTTGAAAAATGGCTCCAAAGTTCTTGTATGAAAAGTGAAATACTTGTAAGGACGACATAGGTCAGTTTTTCATTGTTAACTCTTAATTTTTGAAAATTTCAAAAGTTTGAATTTTTTGTCTTATTTCTATTAATACAAAATTGAATGTAGAGATGTTTCCTTCAAATAAATTTGAAACTGTACAGGAGCGAGATGCTCTGTGGGAGACATTGGATTCCGGATATCACAACAGGGACAAAAGCAGGAAATCATGGAATGCAATAGCTGAAGAAGTGGTCGAAACTAGTATAAATCATGTTGTAAAGATGTGACATAACTCTCATACCTTATGGTTATGAAGTCATTCCTCTGCAGTAATGCATTTTCTGAAATTCGATCTATCAGTGTCATGTCTAATTGCTTAAAATTTGTAAAAAAAAAAGTTTTAGGCGACGTTTTTGTGTATTCGAAAAATTTCACTGGTTGATTCAGTAATTGGTAATATAAGAGATGAAATTCACCAGTATTTTCGCGATCTTCGAAAATAGGGCACCAGTAATTTCTTTGATTTTCAAGAAGTAATTTAAGAGCAGAGCTTTCGGCTAGTAGTTGTAATCTTCTCGCTTCCATTAGATACCTCTTAAACGCAATACTTCACATATTGATAACTATTGCAGTCGGATGCACGCGAACTTTTCTTCGGCCGAAAACTGATCCACCCTGACCGAACCCTTAGATACAAATGATATTATGTAATACCTTTGCCGTACGGTGCTTAATTTTCATGAATATGCTTCTTATCCCTACACAGTATTCGAGTAACTCCCGAGTGTTCTGTTGTTGGGGCGAGCGGTTCGTCACTCACCGCGAGGCCGTTTCCCGTGCACCGATTCGACGCGACTCGGTCACCCGATGGGGAACCGATAATTCCTCCTGATTCCTCCTCAAAAGACATTGTTGTGGATTCATTTCGGACGTTTTCGACAGCTGGGCTGTAGTTAATTTTTTTAATGTACCATGTTAGCAACAGTTTTGTACATTTATTTTAGTGTTTATTATACATTTGTGTAGTGTTGGAGAACCCAGTAATATTTTAAAGTTAGAATGTAGTTTTTCTAGATGAATTATTTAACACTTCTTTTAAATGTGTATCAATAATTATTTGAATGCTCCGTTCACGTTTAGCAGCTATTGAAACTCTATTAATGTAATAAATGTTGAAGAGTGTTTGACTGGCGACTAGCATGAACATAACCACACAAAGTGCGAAAAGAGGGTGTAGTTTTCATGACCGAGATTTATATTTTTACAGAGGCCATAGGTCCACGAACGAAAAAGCCGAGATCCAGACAAAAATATGAACCAGATTTTTCCACATCTGTATACAAATTATATTTCAAAGCCGTTTCTTTCTTTTATTCATTTGGAATAAGGAATTGTGTATCTCGGGGATGAGCAGTGTTTTATATAGAGCAATGCGGAAGCGATACTAAAATGTTTACTTCTTTTATTTCCATTCATTCTTCATTGCAACCAGCCAGTTCTTTTGGCTAATGTTCTTTTTTATGAATATTAACTAGTGGTGCTACAGAATGGCACAGACTTTCCCGTATTAGTTTTCTATTTCCTTGGGTCTTCGCTAGCTATTCGGAATTGCCACAAACTCTTTCTTGCCAGCTGTCATCTACCACCGTCAAAAGTACATTTTTTTTTGTATTTTTCTTAATTTTTGGGTTTCCTATTGGTAGAACGGAAACATTAATTTTATAATATTAAAGAACAATAAACCCTAGTCAGAAATGGCAATTTTCTTGTAAAAAAGATGTGCCGTTCAAGAGAATGGCGTTTTAGCGCTACTAAAAATGCGAAATTTGAAGCTCATTTTTACAGTAAATGATTTAGTTTTCAAAATACTTTATTTGAAGCACTTACACTCATAAATATAATCATCTTTACAAATTGCTGATAATGTGCATATTAAAGATGTGAGAGATCTTAAAAAAAAGTACAATTATGTAATTTTTGAAAAAACAAAAAAATAACTCAAAATAAACTTTACGCTATACTAAAGAGTGTAATTAGCACTATCCGTTACAAAAGTTTCAAGAAAAAATTTGCAGCCATATACGAGAAAATGGCGTTTGAGCATTTCTGAAAATGCCGAAATTTGAGCTACTTTTCAAAGAAAACGGTTGTGTATTCGAGAAACTTTACTTGACATTATTTAAAGCATATATACTCTTAAATATAATAATGTGAAAAAATCGCCAATAATGTAAATGTTAACGACGTGAGAGAAAAGTAATACATTTAAATTTTTGTAATTTTTGAAAAAACCAACCGATAGACCAAAATGGCTTTTATATAATTGATAGAGTACATTCACCACTATTCCTACCAAAAGTTTAAAGAAAACATTTTTAGCCGTTTTTGAGAAAATCTTGTTTTGTAATTTTTTAAAATTGCACATATTGCACGCAATATTGCACGAAAACTATAAAATTCTGAAAAACATTTACATGACCTTTATTAAAGAATTCAATATGCAGAACAAATTTTATTTGAAGAAAAAATCTCTATCTTCAATTTTGTAGTTGGAGAAAGACGCCGAAAAAAAGTCAAACTTTCTCAATTTTCGAAAATTCAGAGCTGTACGTGAAAATCGGACCTATGCCATGTTAATAAGTGTATTTTACTCTATTCATACAAGAAATTTAAAGAAAAAATTCGGAGCCGTTTTTGAGAAAATTTTGAAAATCCCCAGGGGGCTTCATATAAAGTACCTCCAAATTTTAAAGAATCTGTTTCAAAATCTCAAAGATTCGACTAGAATCAGATCGACCAGGGAATATCCATTTTGGAAGAAATCGTACGTATGGTTTAGGCGCTAGCAGTGTTCACGGACGGACAGACAGACGGATGTTTTCCTTTCATTTAGGTTTTCGGTATCAAGGACCTAGAAAACAGTGTTTCTGGCTACTCCACGTGTTAGGGGATTTTTCTTAATTTAGCAAGTGGTTTTATCCACTTATTCGTTTTCACGACCCGGCAATTAATTTTTTTCCGCCGAAAATTGGCCATTTTTTCGCGCAGCATTACATAACTTTCCCTATACTACGTATATCACTCCGTGTATACGTACGTATACGGGAAAGTAAAAATGACCTACTTCTCGTGCGGGTACCAATGGGCAGAATCCGCCTTTTTAATAATTGAGGGAAGCGGTCACAGTACATTGTTAGGCAATTAAGTGTATTAGATTTCCAATTATAGTATCCCCGTTTCATCATTGTAGGCAAAGTAATGTTTGAAATTAATAAAACTTTATTTGAATAAGAGTTTTTCTGCCGGAAATTCGCCGTTTTCCGGCTCACGATTGCGTAACTTTCTCTTCACACAAAGAACTTTTAAAGGCGAGAAAGTAACGACAACGAATGAATCCTCCATCACATGCCAGAAATGAGATCTGGAAATTTCAACGTTTATGTTTCTAATGGCAGTCTGAATTTGCAATTATTAGACATTTTGGATCAAGAACCGAACGTGACTGAGAATAAATAATTTTAGCTCTACCAAATCTATTGCGGAAGTAGCTAGGGGCATCGTTCCAAGGCCTGCCAGGGGATGGAAGGCTTCGGAAAAGCCGGCAAGAGAATGCTAAGCCGGACGCTCCAAAGGAGAAGGCGGGCTCGCCGCCCTCGTGGTTGGGAATTTCCTGGAAGCTCTCAATGAATTTTACATTCAATAGAGACAGTTTGCTAAATACAAGCGCGTCCGTTATTTGAAAGTTCACTCTTCTCTCTGGGAAAATCCAGTATTCTTTTTTTTTTTAAATATGAAAATTTATTACCAGAAACAAATATCAAGTGAGCACTTTGCAGAAATTCAAAATCAAGTATCCTAGAATATATTTACCAATTATGTGCTAATTAATTTCGTAATGAAATATATAGTGGTCAATTATAAACAATAGAAAACGTCGTGAAAGAGTGGGAATGCCAATTGACGTATGTATCGCACCGCGATTTTTAGAAAAATAAAACTAGTGGTGCTACGGAATGGCAGACTTTCCCGTATTAGTTTCCTATTTCCTTGGGTCTTCGCTAGCTATTTGCAATAGTCACATACTCTTTCTTGCCAGCTGCCATCTGCCATCTATCACCGCCAAAAGTAAATTTTTTTTGTCATTTTTGTGGTAGAGAAAAGTTTTCCAAAGATAACGAAGGAGACTGGAAATTAGATATTTCTGTGTAATGAGCTTGAACAGCCATGTCTGCACAACAGGATAAAAAGGTGTTAATTGCTTATTATTTGTCACATTTTCATTATGGAAAACGGGAAACATCGTTTATGACATCTCAGCACATACGAAGTCCGTTCCTTCTACACGAAGGGCCATTTGATCAGCTCTTACTTTCTGCGATCTCTCCCCCCTCAGATTCTATGCTGAAATATAAAGAAAATCCTTTCAATTCACATCGTATTTTGTTTCTTTTAATATTTTGAAAGCATTTCTTAGTGATTCATTTTAACATTATTCAAACAAAATTTAAACATTTATTTATTGGACACAAACATGAAAAAGACTTCTTTTTTATTGAACTGTACACTTAAAAATTGAAATGCATAAATATTATCCAATGATGCGCGACACATCACGCCGTTAAGCCAATTTTGCGTATAGTTTAATCATACACAAGATGTTTATACGATTTTACTTTTTAAAACAATTAGTATTCAACTTTTTTTCAAAGAACTGTGGAGGGCCCTGGGCCAATTCCTTGAACGTTCGTTAACCCGGCCCTGCACACACGTTGCGTATAACAAGCCAATGAATTAATTCTGCATAACAAATCGTATTTACAATTGCGCACTGCTGTTAAGGAAAGTAAAATACAAGGGACATGACAAAAGGTAGCAAAACTGCTTTATAAAAGCACATTTGGCCACGTGAAGTCGTAGTCCTCCGCGGCGAGTCTCCTGCAGATGATCTTGGCCGCCCGGGTGGCGCCGCCTGCCACGTTGACATCCGGCTGACGCCATGTCACCCGGGCGGCCGAGGTCATTTGCACATTTGACCTCATTGACACGGAATTAATGACGCTATCAGCGGACAAACATTTACATGAGGTAGAGAATGGAACACTTCATAGAAATTAACGAAACGAGTGGACAAAGAAGGGCATAATTGCAACGTGGTTCGTTCAAGAAAACGAGCGACGATAGAAGTCTTCCCCCCAACCACGTGTCACGTTAAATATTTTTCGTTTCCCTTACAGAGTAATTTCAATTTTGAGACGTTAATGCACATAGTCTGCGTTCGAGGCATACCTTTGATGTATACGTATTGCTTCTGATAAAGTGTGATGTGCGTGATGATTACTTCCGAAAAAGACCTATTGTAGTGGGTCTTGCATTGTGGACATATCACTTTTGAAGCTTAGAGAATCTTCAGGAAATGTTTCAAAATGGAACTATTGAATATATTCCTGATAAAATATTAAAAGAAACCGACAAAGTAATGAAAACATTGCTTCACACGAAAATTTGTCAGGTATGAGAGAGAATACATGTATAAATATTAGAAGTAAAAGAAAAGACAACACTAACAACCTTTTGTCACAGCGTTGCTGGCGTACTTTTCAGAATGGTCACGCAAAACTAACCTTTATATTTTTCTCCCACTTGCAATGATAAGATCAAATGTTGTACATATAAAAAAAAATTATGCATGTTAAATATTTTATGTTGTATTAGTCAGCTATCTTAACATTTACTTCAATTTGGTTTTACTCATTTACTGTTTATTCTATGTAGTTGACGTACGTAATCTGTAATGTATATTTTTGTTCATACTGCATGGCCGACGGGAAATAGCTTGGTCACGTCTGTGTTATAGTGTCTTAATTATACGATTTTGATATTTTTTTGGATTCTGATTGGTAGTTGTGAATTTTTAATTGGACGCTTGCCATTATGACAGACGATAATCAAAGATTTTTCATAGAATTAATGAGCATATTTACTTAAACGATAAAATTTCAAAGAAATGCGCGAAGATCCTCTGAGTGTTGTTACGTCTCCCAAAAACTGTGGCATAAGTTTGTTTCATTTCCCGTCTTTAAAGTAATTGTTTTATTAGAATTTTTAAAATGTACATAAATCGTTTTCTTGCTACGAGCCAATAGTTTTGAGGTACAAAGTGCTTATGTCTTGTTTATTATATTAAGATTGTCTCGTTTTGATTCACTCTTTACGGTTGCGAAACATTTCGAAAATGTTAAAAATATAGGTGTTTTTGCATCAAATTCAGTGTATAAAATGTGAATATAACTGCAATAAAAACTGAACTACTGTTTTAATGTGATCTCAAATTATTGTCTAGAGCATTTTCATATAGCTTAGGAATATTAAAGAACGTCATGTCAATATTCGCTCATTTTACATGCTATCAAATTGTTCATCATCAAATCATCAAATCAATTTTACCATACCATAGTTTGTTCATCAACGTAATGTAGCACGTGTACCAGCAACCTGATGTAAACTACAAGTTGTAATAACGTTCTAGAATCAGGCCGAAAATCAGGCTTTAATTATCAAAGAAGAGGCGATAGAACACGCGTTAGCTGTGTTAATAAGTAACATTACGTATTAATACACACGTGCTTCTCCACTTTCAAAGTGCGAAAACCTAAGCCCTTTCACTTCCATATACCTATCTCAGAGACCATTGGCGGAGATTATTAAATAATGAAGAATATTTGAAATATCTTGGGCGGCCCCAAAGATGGAAATGCAATCCACAAACAGATTGGCCCGTGAAGAAGCTGGAGATTTGGTGTGGAAACGCTGGTGCAGGATGGGTTGGCGAAACGCCGCCTGGCTTCTGCTGGGTTTCCCCGCGCACAGCTCTTGCGCCCCCGTGAGTTCATTCGCCCAGGCGGGGAGGGGGGGGGCTTCGTGCCCGGCGAGCAGCGCTGAGGGATTAGGAGGGAGCAGGAGGCGTCAGGTAGCAAGTGCAACGAAAACGCCTTTCTCCCAGCTCCGTAAAGTTACAATCGCAAAGTTGTCCAAAAAAATTGAAATTAATCTCCAAATTTGTCGCTTTTTTGTTGCTAATTTGTTACGCAAAACAAAAATTTGTCGCTCTTCATTTGACACTGCTATAACAAATGCTGCTAACTTGATATCAAGTTAGCATCGCAAAAACAAGAAAACCAAGAAACTACACAGATAAATTAAAAATTAATTCCATGGGAATTTGTCGCTTTTTTGTCGCTCAAAACTTACCATAAAACAAATTTTGTTACTCTTCAAACAAAGCCAGAAATGTAATTTCCCAAAAACGCTGTTTTTCAACGCAATGTCAGGAAAACCAAGAAATAACAATAATAAGTAAAAAATATTTACATCGAAATCTGTCGCTAATTTGTCGCTCGAAACCTACCGTAAAAGAAATTCTTTTACTCTTTAAACAATATGCTAGAAATGGAAGTTTTCCAAAACGCGATGCTAAGTTGATATCAACTTACAATCGCAATTTCAAGAAAACCAAGAAATAACAATAATAAGTAAAAAATAGTTACATGAGAATTTGTCGCTTTTTTGTCGCTCGAAACTTACCGTAAAATAATTTTGTTACTCTTTAAACAATATGCCAGAAATAGAATTTTTCGCAAAACGGGATCTGATGTGTCGTCAAGTTAGAATCGCAATCTCAAGAAAACCGAGAAATAATCTAAATACACAAAAACATTTTAGATCGGAATTTGTCGCTAATTTGTCGCTCGAAACCTACCGTAAAAGAAGTTTTGTTACTCTTTAAACAATATGCTAGAAATTGAATTTTTCGCTAACGCGGGTCCAGTATGTGGTCAAGTTAGATTCACAATCTCCAGAAAACCGAGAAATAACAATAATATGCAAAAAATAATTACATGAGAATTAGTCGCTTTTTTGTCGCTCGAAACCTACTGTAAAAGAAATTCTTTTACTCTTTAAACAACATGTTAGAAACGGGATTTTTCCCAAACGCGATGCTAAGTTGATATCAACTTACAATCGCAATTTCAAGAAAACCAAGAAATAACAATAATAAGTAAAAAATAATTACATGGGAATTTGTCGCTTTTTTGTCGCTCAAAACTTACCATAAAACAAATATTGTTACTCATCAAACAAAGCCAGAAATGTAATTTCCCAAAAACGCTGTTTTCCAACGCAATGTCAGGAAAACTAAGAAATAACAATAATAAATAAAAAATATTTACATGAGAATTTGTCGCTTTTTTGTCGCTCGAAGCCTACCGTAAAAGAAATTCTTTTACTCTTTAAACAATATGCTAGAAATGGAATTTTTCCCAAACGCGATGCTAAGTTGATATCAACCTACAATCGCAATTTCAAGAAAACCAAGAAATAACAATAATATGTAAAAAATAGTTACATGAGAATTTGTCGCTTTTTTGTCGCTCGAAACCTACCGTAAAAGAAATTTTGTTACTCTTTAAACAACATGCTAGAAATTGAATTTTTCGCTAGCGCGGGTCCAATATGTGGTCAAGTTAGGCGAGCCCCCTCTCCCTTATAGCGTCCGGCTGTAACAGTCTTGCTGGTTTTTCCAAAGCCTGCCCGAGGGTTAAATACCCGGCGGGTCTTGGCTATTTTTGCCTGGGGCAGGTATTACCAAAGCTTTGCAAATGGAATTATACTCGTAGATACTTCGCCAATGGTTTTGGTATAACCAAAATTATTTATGGTCGTTGATGTTTAGTTACTGGTCTAAAATGTCCAATAATTGCAAATCGAGACTGCCATTGGAAACATTAAATAAAATTTGAAATTTCCAGATATCTCGAAGATTCTGGCATGCGATGAAGGATTCATTCGTTGGTTTTGTTTTGTTCTCCTTACGAAGTTCATCGTAAGAAGAGAAAGTTATGCAATCGTGCACCGGAAAACGTAGAATTTTCCGCAGAAACACTCTTATTTATAAAAGTTTATTAATTTCAAACATTACGTTGTGTACGTTGGATTTCCACATTTCCTGAATCATCCTGACGGTAAAGTATTGTATGAAGAAAAACAGGTATTAACCGTAATAAAAGAAGAAGACGTTGTGTACAATGATGAAACGGAGATCCTGTAACTGGAAATCTAATACATCTACCGAGTATTATTTTCTGTGCGTACTTCACGAAGAGAACTTACCAAGTAAACTATCCAATTTAAAATGCGTAATATAAAGAAAGTTATGTAATTCCGCCACAAAAAACGGGAATTTTTCGACACAAAAACTCGTTTTGTGTCCCTGATTCGGAAAAAGTGAACAAATCCTATTACAATATGTAGTAATTTACTTTCTCTAACATCTTATACTGAGATTTCACGAGTTGCGGGTCCTTAATACGTTTTTTACTTTCTTGAATACGTATGTATGTATATACGGAGTATTATACGTAGAATACAGAAAATGATGCTGCGGAATATCAATTTCGAGATCTAAACGGAAATACAGGTTTTGGAGCTTCCTGATACCGAAAAAGTGTTTTTTTTAATACGCCCGTCCATCTATCTGTGAATTAGAAGAATAATATTAATAATAATAGTAATAACAACAAACATTTGTTCTATTAATCTGGAATTATTAATTTATTAATACATATTTACAACAGCAAGAAAAACTGTGTACATTTCTGGAGCATATTTGTTGTGATACTAAAACAAGGAAAGTGTATTATAAAATCTGTCTGAATGTATACTTCATTTGGCAAGCTTATTTCACTTTTAAACAATTTACGAAGAATTCACTGTTCTTGTCAATACAATTTTCTTTCGACGCCAAACACGCAGGCGCGTGCCTTTCTCTTTAAACTCGTGGTCTCGACGGTCACAAGAGTTTTTGGGTTGGAAAATCGCCGATTTACGCTGCCCCATCACAATAATTTGTCTTTACTAAGTACGTATTAATGCGAGAAAATAAAAATATCCGATATGTGTAACGCAGATATTTAGTTTTCATGTGCAACATAGTCTTCAATTAGCTTTTGAGTTCATTTCTGTAAAGCGATTTTTTAAAATTATACTTCGAATTTCTTGTTGTACTTTCTCAATTATGTAATGTGCTGAGGAATTGAATATTCCTGTCTTCTTTTTCTGAAGCAATCCTTTACAGGTCCATTGGAGAGTCTTAGAAATATTAGTGTATGAATGAATGCCGTAAAGGCACTTAGAGCCTGATCCGCTCCTTCCGTTTCGGCTAGAGGGAGGGTCATAGAATTCACCACCAGGTATACAGCTTGCCTCCCTCCGCCGGGAAAATTCCACTCCTTGTTGTTTAAAGAGTAAAAGAATTTCTTTAACAGTAGGTTTCGAGCGACAAAAAAGCGACAAATTCTCATGTAATTATTTTTTGCATATTATTGTTATTTCTCGGTTTTCTGGAGATTGTGAATCTAACTTGACCACATACTGGACCCGCGTTAGCGAAAAATTCAATTTCTAGCATATTGTTTAAAGAGTAACAAAACTTCTTTTACGGTAGGTTTCGAGCGACAAATTAGCGACAAATTCCGATGTAAACTGTTTTTGTGTATTTAGATTATTTCTCGGTTTTCTTGAGATTGCGATTCTAACTTGACGACACATCAGATCCCGTTTTGCGAAAAATTCTATTTCTGGCATATTGTTTAAAGAGTAACAAAATTTATTTTACGGTAAGTTTCGAGCGACAAAAAAGCGACAAATTCTCATGTAACTATTTTTTACATATTATTGTTATTTCTTGGTTTTCTTGAAATTGCGATTGTAAGTTGATATCAACTTAGCATCGCGTTTTGGAAAACTTCCATTTCTAGCATATTGTTTAAAGAGTAAAATAATTTCTTTTACGGTAGGTTTCGAGCGACAAATTAGCGACAAATTTCCATGTAAATATTTTTTACTTATTATTGTTATTTCTTGGTTTTCCTGACATTGCGTTGAAAAACAGCGTTTTTGGGAAATTACATTTCTGGCTTTGTTTGAAGAGTAACAAAATTTTTTATGGTAAGTTTTGAGCGACAAAAAAGCGACAAATTCCCATGTAATTAATTTTTAATTTATCTGTGTAGTTTCTTGGTTTTCTTGTTTTTGCGATGCTAACTTGATATCAAGTTAGCAGCATTTGTTATAGCAGTGTCAAATGAAGAGCGACAAATTTTTGTTTTGCGTAACAAATTAGCAACAAAAAAGCGACAAATTTGGAGATTAATTTCAAATTTTTTTGACAACTTTGCGATTGTAACTTTACGGAGCTCTTTCTCCCTTCCTTCCTTCGGAGAAGGCCAGCCTCTCCCTTCACGCCAAAATTCCCTTCCTTCTTCTACTCTCAACAATTTTGTTGGTATATTTCATAAAGTGATATTTTTCATTTTCTACGCTTAAATGTCAATTGTCATAAAAAGACTGCAATGAATCACAAGAAGCTGAATTATCACTCTCACAATTGTCAGAAATTTTCATTGAATAAATGAATTGAAATCCAACTTCACATGTACTGTTCTTGTTATTATTATTAATAATAATAATAATAATAATAATAATAAAGATGATATCTTTCGCGAAAGCGAAGACCAATGAGGCCGCTAGTACACGATTAAGAAGTTGTATAAAGAATAAATATAATATATAATCAAACTATGGAGAAACGAATGCGAATGTTTTTTTAAATAATTTGAATGTACTTTTTGTTGTTTTTTGGCGGCGGGAATTTTACAAAAAATAGTGGGGAAAATAAGTTTTTTCCCCTGTAATTCGTGAACTAAACGTAGTGTATGTAATTTAAGTGCTAGAAAATCTCTTTCCAAAGATGGACAAACGTAGAGGTTAAAAAGTATGGACATTTCTGCGTGTTTCTTGTTCTTTCGAATTGAAAAAATGGCGGGGAAAACGTTCGTTTTTTTTTCCAATAACTTTTGAACCCGATCTGGTAAAAATTTTCTAAAGGGTTGTCAAACAATGAACAAACGAATCTTCACAAAAATGTGCATTTTTGAATTTTTTGGGCCAAGTTCACCCTTTTTTGAAATATCATTTTGGTTGTTCAGTTAGTGATAAACCTCGTCTGAAGATGAATAATCATTAGGAGGTAAAGTAACGAATGCAAATTAAAAGTTTCGATTTTTTTCTTTGTTGCTAAATTGGCACGTATGAGAAATGGCGGGAAAACCCGTTTTTTGCCAATAGCTTTTGAAATCGGCTGGTGAACATTTTCTAAAGAGTGGTCAAACGATGGACAAACGAATCCACAAAAAGAATTTCAGTTTAAAACTTTTTGAGGCCAACTTGAGAGGGTTCCCAACCGGATGCGGAAGACGCCGAGCGCGTGATCTCCAGAGAAGAGGCGAGCGAGCGCTGGTCGGTAAAAATCGCGGGGAATGCTGACCTCTGCTCTTTTACTTTTCCATATACATACCTATATACTGAGTAATAAACGTAATATAGGCAAAGTTATGTGATACTGCGCGAAAAGAAGGCGAATTTCGGGGAGAAAAATTCATTGCCCGGCCGTGTGATAACGAAAATGTTGATAAATCCAGTTGCAAAATGAAGTTAAAAAATCCCCTAACACGTGATGCAGGCAGAACCCTTCTTTTGTAAGTCCTTGATACCGAAAAACCAATTGGAAGGAAAACGTCCGTCCGTTCCTCCCTCCCTCCTTCCCTGTGTCTGTCTGTAAACACCACTAGCAGCCGGTGCGCCAGGAAAAGGCGAATTTGCACTGTTTCTAAATTACTCCTACATTTACAAGATACATTTCTGAGTGTTGAAAATTTCTAACTTTGCAGCCGTCAGGAATCGCATCCCTTAAAATGTGGGGTCAGCTTAATATTCTATTTAATTTTTCTAACGACGCGTGTGGGAATCGCTTGCCTCGAAGTTTTGGTTAGTTTCCTCCCACAATTTTCTAAATTGTAAGGATTCACAACACCTGAGCGCGACACTTTGTCACTACCAAAATTGGGACTCGCATCTTCACGCGACTTTTAAGTAACAGGCAACGGTGACTGCGTGAGACCTCAGCGATGCAACAAAGACACCACTCTTGGCAATAAAGCTGCCTGCTGCTCGCCCTGTTTCACCCTGTAGGGTCGTGCGCAAAGCCCTGCGAGTGGGTCCCTGGGGCCTGGCGCCCAGCCAGAGACGCGACCTTCACAGTGGGTCGGGTGCCCTCGAGAAAGGGAAACTTTTCATCGCAACCAATGGGTTCTCCATCCTAAATTATTTTTATGTAGGTAGAGCATTTCAAATAGATTGTCACAAAAATGGCCAGCGACAAACCTCGGTGTACTATACGAAAAAAAAAGTAATGTTTTTCATATTTATGACTATCGTGTGTGCTTGATCTTAAAAAACATCAATTTATGTTGAGCAAATCTGAATTTTATTGTCTCTTCAGGGATTGTGAAAACGTGCACCATGCTCTCCAAATGACCGTTTTGCCCGCCAGTTTAAAAATTCAACTTCCTACAGGATCACATTTGACGATTAAAAATAAAAACAAACAAAAGGCTCATAATTTTGTCTGTAGAATATGTTAAAAATTGCCAAGAATATAAAAAATTGCGAGTTTGTATTTTCAAGTGTTCGATTTGGCTTCGAATGGAATGGAACCTTTATTTTTGCCGCAGTCGAAAAGTCCTTAATCATTTATTGGGAAAATATTTCTTAAAAGCATCTGGAGAGAAATAAAGTTCGTATTTTTTCTGGAACCAATTGTATTTGAATCGTTTTAAAACCTGTAATCGAACTAGCTAATGCATTTAACCTTGCTAGTCCCTTTTCAGAAGCCAAGTTAATTGCTCACAATCCCAGCTGATTATCTCTTATACTGAACCCTCTCTCTGGCTTCAGTAAAACAGTGCTTGAGTTTGCCATTGGATGAACTTATTTTCGAATCGATATTCAGTTGCTTCATTTGTATAATCCCCGTTCTGATCTAATAAAGCGCAATTTCGTTTGTTTCTTTCCGCCCTCATTCATCCAGTTGGCAACTGCTTCCTTCCTCTTCGCCAGAGAAATTGCGACCTTCGGCTTCTTCGGAGAGGGATGCTACTCCGGACCACTTTCACCCCTTTCTCTCTTAAATTCGTTCTCAACATTTTCCATAAACGCACAACATTTCGATAAAGTCGAGGGTTTTTATTGTTTGCACTGCAACCATTTCGTCCCTTAAATGTTTATCCATAATATTCACGATGGCGTCGCACGTGAGGTAATCTTGGCGACTAATTAATGCAGGAGGCAATTTCCTATCTTCTTTAACTTGCTAGGCAGAGCGCAAAACGTTCACACCGTAGCACTGAAGTCGGCAACGTCCTCTGTGCGGCGGTTGGTGAGGGAACTCCGCCGATGGCTTCTGCGAGGGCCTCTTGCGCCTGGCAGTCGTCCGCTGGCGGGGGGGGGGGGGGGGGGGGCTGCCCAGGGGTGGCCAGCGCGTGGACTGGCGCGCCACGCGAACAGGGCCACAAAAATGCTTCCAGAAAGAAAGTGGCAGGTGAGGTGCGCTTTCGTCTTGACAAGGTTCACCATTCCCTCGTCAGATATCTTTGCCAAACGCCAGCATAACTGTTTCTTTTACTTTGAGGCAAATGTTTAAAACCTCGGCCTGCTTTCTCATAGCTTATTTTAACAAGCCTAACCTTGCACCTATTGCATTTTCTAGAACATAGTCTGGATTATCGTCCATTTTCACGTGTGGAACATCCATCTATTTAAATGCGAGCAGAAACAAAAGGAGCGCGTCTCTGCAACAATGGAATCGAAATGAAAGTCGAATTGACGAGGGAGACGGCGCATGGCCGGCGCAAGCATTTTGCTCGCTGCGTCACGAACCTCGTTGCAAGAGCCAGACGCCTTGTCAAACACTTTGAAAGTGACATGAAGTCGGTTTTCAACGATGACCAACCACAACGTGCTGCATACATGTTGCAATGACTTGTGTTATCCGCGCGCGTTCTCTGGAGGCCTCTCGCTTCGCTAGATGCGATAGTGGGGAGTTCGACTATTTTGTGGACGGGAATTAAATCTTTGTCCATGCGAAATAGATTGTATTCCACGGGAGTGAACGTTTCTGGTTATCGGATTTTGTCAACAAAGCTCATTGCTCTCGTTATTCTGAATTCAGCTTCAATTAGTCAAGGAGTGGGTGTAGGTAATTCGCGGCTCAATAAATCGTGCGCGTGCAATGAGGGATGAGTTAGGTATCTGGCTGCATTTGAAATAGAGCTCAGAATACCCTTCCGCCCGCCTCAGAAAAGTGCTTGTCCAACTCGCCCGCGTTCATACGGGTATCCGTTGGATGTGTGCAGCAGACTTCGCCGAGAGATAGGTTTCAAGAAATGTGCGTTGAGACTTCGACTGCACGCTAGAAATAGGTCATTCTATGTATCGAAAGGCCTTTTTGTGTCTCAAGCCGAGAGTCTTGACTGCAGAGTTAGCTATGAGATGAGCTGCGAGTCTCCTTTCTTGTTTTATTAAATGCTCTTGTGTGTGATTTTAACTCGTGAAAGCCTTGTTTTGTTAGCATAATCGTAATTCATCTGCCTAACAAGTTCGAATTGTCTAAAGTGAAATACATTATTGCATTGCATATAAATTATTTATGTTATGTGAGAAACTGGAGCACTACGTGATGCTAGGGGAATTGCAAATTTTTTTGAGATTTGTAGTCTCTACCCCTTGTGTTTACTACGTTTGTTGGTAGAATTATTAATGAATGGAGAACGATCTAATAAATCTTAATAAAATTCACAAGAGTAATATATTCCTATGTGAATAATGAATACGAATTGAGAAAAATATTGAATTAATTTTATTCTTTCAAAATACCCCTCCGAATTTCTTTTTATTTTTATATTTCTCATTACGTATTGGTTTCATACAAGTAAAAGTATTTTCAGCTCATTTTTCTCTAGTTTATTTCCGTTTGAAGAGAAAAGTAAATACATTTTAAAAACTGGCTGTTTAAGACATTTTTTACGAATGCCTATGCGAATGTCTAAATGTCGTGAAACAAATGAAGGATTGCGAATGTGTCCGCCTCCAGTGAGGAACTCTTTCGCCTCCGCAGAGGCGAGCGAGAAAGCTCTTCGTAGTGTGGGGGTCGACGAGAGTCCCTTGCTTTGATTTTCCGCATTTCTCGCAGCGCCTTCCTCGTTTGTTGCGGACTTACTTCGTAGGCTGAGGATTTTGCATATTTCCACTTTCTTGTCCTTAATCTTAATGATATGCATAATGAACACATTTATTGCTTGTTTGGAATCGATGTATAAATTCTTATGGTTTGAATATTTCTGCATATTAATGATGATTGAGCATGTTTTCATTTTAAGGGCAGTGATTTGCCTATTGCGAACGCTGAGATGGGTCTCGAGTTTTCATCTCTGGATGAAGAGCGGTACAGTTGTTCCGAAAGCCTATGAAACCAGACGTGTCCGCGCGTGCGTGGGAATAAGCAGCCCCGCGCCGTGGCCTGCCCCCTCCCCTGCCCCTCACTGCTTGCGTTCAACTCTTTCGTATCGCAACGTCATGCGAAGGTCACGACAGCAGGAGCGCCGGCAATGAATGAAGCGGGGGTTGGAGCGAGAAAAGTTCTCATTGGCGGGAAACAAATTGAAGAAAGAATCCCGATACGAGAACGGTGAAAAAGATACGTGGTATTTTACAAGGTGAAACGCAGTTTTGAAAATTACGCGGCTAAAGAAATTCCAGCTTTTAAGTATTGTCCCCTAAACTCATACCAAGTTGAAAGAACTTGTGTAAGAACATTCTTCCAGATAAAAGAAGACCAGAACACCTGAAAATTTGGAGAAATATAGGATAATCCCTTGCAATAGAAATTAAAGTCAGTGTGTATCATTCAACATGTTAATCAAACTATTTTGTGTAGAATAAAACGTGCACTTTTTTTCTGCGCGTATGTTTCTTTGTAAGATCATGTTTTCCTATTTGTTAAAGCAATTTTGCATCAGAATTTTTAGTGCATCTGAATCCACAGCCTTGCAACCTTGTAATGCGGGCAGCCGTGTCGCACGGATAAAGAGCCAGATGTCGGCCGACGCTGGCTTCTGTCTCCCCTCCCCTCCCCTCCCCTCCCCTCCCCCAACGCTTCGCCGTCGCCCCGTTCGGGCGTTTCTCTTCTTTGGGTCGACCTGGTGGCGCGTGCTTCGGCCTCCACAGCGGGTCGTCTTGACCAACCACAGACGCATGTTCGCCAACTGTCTTGATCCAGAAGGTGGTTTATACTGCGATTTTTCTAGGAAGAGCTCTCAAGATAACTCAAATCCCATCTTCGCGATGGAATATGTCACGGCATTTCGCGTCTTTTCTCGGTCTTGCCGGTAGAAGTCGCATGATCGCAAGCACTGCTTCATACGGTCGCGATCGTGCGAAATCTAGCGGAACGACTGTGAATGATACGAAATGCCGTGACATATTCCATCGCGAAGATGGGATTTGAGTTATCTTGAGAGCTCTTTCTACAAAAATCGCAGTATAGTACCAGTACTGACGAACCACCGCCCGCGGCTGTGGTTTTATGTCTCCAGGTGATTTATGTATTGTGAGGTTGTTGCGAAAGAGCTGAGATTTTATCGAAACTGTGTTGCAGAGTATAACATGTACTTCCGCAAAGAAAAATAATAATTTTGAAACCGTGACGCGATAGTCAGAATCCAACAAGATGCGATGCGACATGGCAAGCACGCGGTTAGAAGAAGAGGAGGAGGAGTTACACGACGCAGGAGACAGGAAGTGGAAACTCCCAACGTCCTTTCAAATGTTTCAGTAAACAATTTGGCGTATTTATGTTTCAATGTACTTTTGTGTATCGTTTTATTGTTGTTAGGGATAGCAATACAAAATTACCAATTCTCAAGGAAGGTACAGTAGTATGTGTACATTGTAGTATGTAGACCCTGGAACTTCAGTCACTAAAATAAGTTAAAAATATGCGTGCATCCATGGACTTCAGACTGGCAATTCATGCACTTAAAGTAACCAGATTAAGTATTAGAGAGGCTTTTCTACTTACGAATGGAAACTTTTCTCAGGAAAAACAGAGCGTTTTCAGACTCACAACACGGTTTTAGAAAATCAAATCTACGGAAACTGCCATTTTTTTCTTTTCTCAAAGATGTTGCTTCATCAATAGACCAAAATGAAGTACCCATTGCAATATTCTTAGATCTTTCGAAAGCTTTTAACGTTATTGACCATAACATCTTGCTCTCAAAATTACCATCGTATGGAATTCGTGGTATTGCCCTAGATTGGATAACGTCGTACCTTGAACATCGGACTCAGAGTAGAAATACCATACTGGCACGAAAGGACATTACATACTTAAGTTTCCAATTCTTTGCCAATTGCGCATGGGGTCCTGCAAGGTTCGATCGTAGGTCCTATTCTCTTTCTGTATGTAAACGATATGCCCTCGTCTATTAAAAATGGAAGAACTGTTCTGTTTGCTGCTGACACGAATGTTCTTTGCAAAAAAGCAGCAGTAAGATTTCAGAAAGAAATAGTATGATTTCAGAAGTTTCAAATTGGTTTAATAATAACAAATTAATAGTTAACGAAAGAAAAACTGTTTCAATACATTTATGCATTTCAAATCGGAAATCGCATGTTCCATTGAAAATGAACAATATGCAATTAGCTGATGCTGAGGCAACAAAATATTTAGGTCTTTCAATTCAATCAAACCTGAAATGGAGTGTACATAGAACACAAACACTAAATTAAGTTCATTATGTTACGCATTCAGAATTCTTTCAAATTGTCAGCCTTCATGCAGCTCGTTGCGTTTATTTTGCAAATGTACATTCCCGCCTGAGATATGGCATAATATTCTGGGGAAGCTCATCCTGTAGTATTCAGACCTTCAGATTGCAAAAGAAAATTATTCGAATAATGAAAAAAATGCCTTCCACGTGATCCCTGCAAGCCTCTTTTCATTGAGCTAGGAATCTTACCAATGCCTTTTCTATTTATTTACGAATCTGTAATATTTGTCAAAAATGACCTACTTAACGGAGGAAACATATCTTCATGCAATATTGATATTTATAATTACAACTCACGCCGTAGAAATCACGTGCATCAAGTGTCAGTATCAACAGCTCAGTTCAAGAAATCAACATACAATACATGTACGGTACTTTACAACGCATTGCCAGATGACATTAAACAATTAAGGTCGGTACACAAATTTAAGTTAAAAGTAAAATATTTTCTGCTGCAAAACTGTTTCTATACAATTAGAGACTATACTGATCGTCAAAAAGAAAAATGTTTATTGTAACAAAACAGATATATAATCAATTAGTTTACGTTTGCATTGTATACATTAAAAAATATTGAATACGCCTGTAACAAGTAATGTACTTCAGCTTTCGGTCAATGACCCCCATCTCGATCAGGTTTTTGTCCAGTTTCCCTTATCCATTGAGCAAATGCTGAGATGACCCCTTGTTTGCTTCTGGACGTAAATGTAGCTTCACAATGCGCACGTTTTGTGAGCACTCCTTTTGCTTGTAGTTCATTTACCGTTGAAATTGATTTTGAACAAACATTTTTTAAATATTTTTATTTTTATAAAATGATTATTTTCTAAATTAATTTTTTCGTTTTCTATTTTAGTTTTTTTTTAAATTCTGGCTCTCAAGAACATGTGCGCAGATAAATCTCTTTCCCCACACGTCATATACGGTTTTTACTGTTTTTTTGACAAATAAATAATAACCAATATACGTACTTAAAACGAAGATTATACGTGAAACTAGAGTCTAGTTAACATTTATTATAGGTAATCTTCATTTTACACTAGTCCAAAACGCGTATAAAAATGTATTTTCGAATATAATTACGAGAAAAACTAAATAAGCGAGAGAACCAGTAGCGTTGTTACAAGATGCCGAAACACTCAGCCCAGTTCACGAAGTTCATGCGCACAAATAGTTACAGAATGTGAAATAGATTCCAGCGGAAACACTCATCAGAAGACAACCGGAAATATAATGTTGCATTGCCTTGGCTTCATTCGCTTTTCTTTTGAAAGAGAAATACACGAAAATATCAGACTTAGATCCATTATTGCACAAAAATCTGGAATAAATGCAGTTAAATATGTTGCCTACATTGAAGTAGGCAATTATGGAAAAATCTTGGAAACGTGCAATTATGCAAAATTAAAATGTGGTAGATTGTTTTTATTTTTGGTGATAGGTAAAGCCATATACTAGTTCCTCTCGATACGCGCACTCAGTAAATTTATGCAATTGCGTGTAATCCCTCGGTCTAAACATGGGTTCGACTGTATGGAGCACTGCTGGCGATCATGCGACTCCTAACGGCACCACCAAGAACGACGCGAAATACAGTGAGATTTTCCAATCTGAAGACAAGCCGCCATGCGCCAAGAAATAAAATCCCAAGTACAGTATAATAAGTAGGGGGCGAATTTCTATGATTTTGCATATTTTTGTCCGTTGGTTCAGGACATAACTAAGTGAAATTTCTCGACCTTTGGTTAGAACATGATGCTATATAAAGTAATATGTTAATGCATGTTTGTGCAAAATTAATTGATGCATATTCGTGTAATTATAGGCGCATATTTTGCGTATTTCGTTTAAAAAAGACATCTGTAAAACGTAATTGTGAGCGTTCATTGATTCGAAAGAGCCAGTCACAGTTTGAGTTTTTGTTTTCTGTAGACGATAAAATACTTTTGCAAATGTGGGATATTTCTTGAGAACGAGTTTAAAAAATAAGTCAGTAGAAATTCAACAAGACACACAAAGTACTTCACTAAGGTGAATATTTACTTTGATTATTTCTCTCACGAAGTAGGGTAGATTATATTACGTTTGCACAAAAAATATATCTTTTTCATTCGAAGCAAAGTTTCATTTCATTCCAAGAATTTTATCAAGACAGGTTTGCAGAAGAAATGAAATATTGTTAATTTTAAGTGCATATTAAAAGGCATATTTCAGAATTTTTAGGTCATAAATGCAGATTTTTAAGAGCATATTTAAAGATTTTTTTAGGGCATAAAAAGCCTTGTAATAAGGATTACGTAAACTTACGACGTCGATTCGATATCTTTATTGGTCTACCTCGTTTTATCTGTAAAACTGATCGCATCCCCATGCCGACTGAGCAAGAGACGCCAGTGCTTTTGAGCGTTTTTGATATTCAAGCTCATTTTCATGTATAAACTTCTAAGTTTTCCAGCAATTTTGTAAGACATCGTTTGAAGTAGGTGCACTCATAAATGTGGTAGTGTATACAAACTGCCGGTAATGCAAATATTAACGGGGTGAGAGAAAGTAAAATAAGAAGTGATTGTGCAATTTTTGAAGAAACAAGAGTAGCGGAAAATGGCCTTAATGTAATCATTCTCCAGTACATTCAGAACTATTCACAAAATTCAGAGTTAACAATGAAAATTGGACCTATACTATCGTTATACGTGTATTTTACCCTTATTCTTTCAAAAAAATGTAAAGGAAAAATGTAGGCCCATTTTTCAGAAAATTTTTAAAATGGCCCTAGGGTTTCATGTAAAGTATCCCCAAATTTTCAAGAATACTTTTTAAAATCGCAAAGTTTCGAGTCGAGCCAGATCAACTGAGCAATATCGATTTTGGTAAAATTCCTACGTACGATTTGGACGCTAGTGCTGTTTTCTGACGGACGGATGTTTCCAAGAAAAAGAGAACCAACCCTTTTTTCGGCATCAGAGGGTCCTCTAATACGTGTATTTCCGTTGAAAAATTGAGAATTCTATTTTCTGCAGCATTACAGAACTATCTCCATACTACGTATATTACTCTGTTTACACGCAAGTATACGAGAAAGTAAGTCTGTTCTTTGATAAAGGTCATGTACTTTTGTTGTTGTTGAAGAATAGTGCGGTGTAATTTTAAAATATCAATTTTTACCTGTTCCTTTTGCTAGCCTTCAGAAAATATCAAACTGGAATATTTTTATTTTTTATTTTATTTTTTTCTAGGGCTTGTATCCAGCTGAGAGCATTATACCCTGATGGACGCATATGAGAACATCCACTAGCAGCAACTCGCTTGCTGGCTGCCCCTATCTGGGGTCAACAGAACGCCATGCCCTCTGCGACAACACATGCAAGAGAGGCAAGGGGCAAACGACCATTCCCAAGGCGGCACTCGGTGGACTCTGCAGAATCGAGTCGGCACACGCTCTTGACCAACTCGGCCGTCCAGGTTAGCCTTTCTCTGCCTGTCGTTCTCCCTTTCTCTGCCTGTCGTTCTCCCTTTCTCTGCCTGTCGTTCTCCCCCCTTTTTCATATTTTATTCCCAATGTATTTAATTTTTTTTTCAATGGATTTTCAAATTTAACAATTTAAATCATTCAACAATAAGTACATTTGATATTACAAGCATTGTAAAAAAAATTCACAAGAAAGGAAATATGTAGTATTTTTTCTAATGTTGTAATGCATAGAAATTTAATAAATTTTTACACTGCGAAGCAGAATTTAATGAAGAATGGATATTAGTATAAAGTTGTAAGTTGTGATCACTTGTGAAAGGACATTCTACTAATAAATTGGGTATAGAAATATTTTCGTTAGTAAGTGTCGCAGCACTTCGAGTGAGATTTAGTATGACTATTTCACGAATAAACACATTGAAACACAATTTGAAAGGATAATTTAAATTGCAGGAATTTCGAGAATGCAAAATATTACTCAAAAATACAACTGAAAAATGAAAAAGAATAAACACTGACTTATCACTGCCTCCTGGAATAACTTATAATCAAGTATCATTTGAATAACAGTTTAATACAGAAAATGATATCAAATTTGTTTCAATTTTATGGTAATAAAACTTTCAAAAAAACAATGATAACAAGGATACTGACAAGAACATTTATTAAAAGCACAATTATTAAATTTGTACGAATTTGTTCTTAAGGCTTGGGTCTTCCATGGAAGTATTTGAAATGGAAGTTGTACAAGATGAATTAGCAGCGGAATTCGTCAATTTTGAATGGATTGAACACGCGTGTGTACTTGTTAAAGTATATTCCTGAACAATTTTGGTTGCAACATTCCACATAGTTTTGATAGCATATTCCTTATACTCTTCACCATCTAATCTTCACATATTAATTGCTGTAAATATGTATAATTTCTTTATTTTTAGTTTGTGCTGTCCGTTTGTATTTTCTGTCCTCACAAAATTTTTGAAATTGCTTCCACACACTTTCTCTGTTCCTTTTACTATATTTTGGCACCAAATCTTTAATAATAGATTCTATTTCAGAGTTACCAAAACGACACACTTTAATAATATATTGATGCTCACAAGCTGTTTTGCACCAGAAACAATTGCTATGGTTATCTTGAAAAGGTAAACGAAGTTTTAAAAGCAGTAAAAAAAAGGTTCACAAAAAGTGATGGCAATAATGATCTGGGATTGGTTTAATTTGAATATATCCTTGCTTAGCATTGGTTACTTACGACTTGGACAGACGAGTGAAATAGTCACCACAATTTGGACTCGGATGTCGAATTGTCGCAGTTATTTATTTTAAAGGCAAATTACAATGTCCAATCCAGAGGTTTGATAAAATAACTTGATGTTTTCTTTTGAAGTTGAGAAGAAGAAGAGGGGGATCTAGAACTGAATTCCTAAATTGACATAATTTTCAATATTTTTATTTCCATTTCAAATCGCATAATCGTAATGCTGATAAAAGAAGAAATTTTTTAGTCTCTAAAGGAACCAGAGATGGAGTTGTTGGGTGAAAGAAGGGTAGGAGCCTTTTTTGCTGAGTAGTCAGCCTCTTCATTTCCCTTAATTGCTCAGTGGGAAGGGATGCATGTAAGAGTAATGTTACAATTATTTTGGGAGAAGAATAGAAGATGTTCTTGGATTTCTTGAATAAAAGGACTTTCTGATAATTTATGTTGAATAAGCAGATATGTCTGACAATGAATTGATGAATATCTATTTTGTAAAAGGTGATGTAATGCTTTAAGAATAGCACACTTATAGAAATTATATAACATCCAGTATCACCTACTTGTTTTGAACCATCAGCGAAAAAATTTGACTATTAATGAATTTGTCTTGAAGTGAAGAAAAGTAAGAGAAAATAGCAGATAAGGGTTAATCTGAATGGGGAGTATACGTGAAATCTAGTAGATTAATTGAAGGAATGAGATTTAATCTTTTCTAATAAAGTAATGAGTAGGGGGGGCAGATTTTTCTTTGAAATCTTT
Source organism: Acheta domesticus (assembly GCA_031308135.1). Lineage (NCBI taxonomy): Eukaryota > Metazoa > Arthropoda > Insecta > Orthoptera > Gryllidae > Acheta > Acheta domesticus. The sequence goes on along the minus strand of JAHLJT010005437.1, from coordinate 844,400 downwards.
CTTTTTTTATTTTTCTTTTTTTCCCTTTTTTTCTTTTTTTCTTTTTTTTTCTTCCACTTCTGAACAATTTTTATGTTTTAACTTGGGAACGGAATTTATTGTAATAAAAAAAGGTAAATACATACATATTTATGTACTTATTTTTTTCAAAATATGTAGGGAAAAATGAAAAGAAGGGGAAAAAATCAAGTTGTGTTATAACTTAAAATTCCTCTCTGCGAGCATTTCCCAAGCACAGAATGTCACCGATCAGATGGTAACAAGAATTCTAAGAAGCTGAAAGAAACTTCTACCTCTACAGAACTAATCAAGCCCTAGTATCATTTGAAATGTGTAATACTTAATGTACATGTAGTATAAACAAGATTGTTTACAATGAGTCAGCACTCCAGTGAATGGTACTGTGTGGCCAGTAGTGCATCCCAGAGCAGGGGATTCGGCAATTATCTGAAAAATACTGGTTAGTTTTTGATTGAGTTACCCAGCATATCTATGGAACATGAGCAAGTGTGTGGTTGACATTACTCCTGCTACATTCGCTCATCCTTCATTCCAACAGCTACCAATCCGGTGTCCAGTAAGCGGGGTGGGGTGGTTTGAGAATTAATAGCGCCGGCAGTAATAAAAGTGCGTGGCATTCTAGGAAAGATGATTCCAGTAACATTCATCATGAATTGGCATCTCAAATGTTCTGTATGGTATATAAATATGTTAAAATGTAACGAAAGATGTAGTAATTCAAATATGTAAAAATAAAAATGGTTGAAAGTCATTCAGAATGTGTCTTTAACTCTAAAATATATTGAATACAAATCTCTTGCATCTGTAAAAATATGTATTTTCATGAAAATCTGTTCCTGAGGTATAACATAAGGAAATAAACCATTATTATATCACACTTTGCATTTTTTATAGGTTTCGAATAACGAGTCAATTTTTACTTTTTTCATAATATATAAAGCTGTTTTTGCTGATTACATTGATATTAGTATCATTTTAGTAGTACTTTCTTCTGACAATATTTACGAGATGCAACAAACATTCGCCACAGAATTCATGAGTGGCTTATTTGATTTCTTTACTCATACTCGTATATTATAATGTCGGCCCTTGTGAATACTATGTAAGCCAAGGTTCCTGTGATGCCTCTTAGTGCCATTGTCAGTTTGACCAATTTCACGATGAATGGAGGAAGAGATTTCCTTTTAAAGGACAGTCCAAAACAAAAGTTAGCAAGCAGAGTTCACTTGAACAAAAAGAATAAGCCTCAATTTCATCAGTAACTTATCTAACAGATTAACTTTTCATCTCAAGTGGTTTTGATCAAATTTTTTGTCATTTTGCTTCATTTTTATGGCATTTATAGGACCCTTTTAAGAGCAATTTATTTGTCAACTTTGACAGTTTTTTAGGTCATCAAAATTCGTCCCTTAGTAAAGAGGATAAAAAGAGAATTCAGAAAGATACTAGGAAATTCTTATCTCAAAGATTAGTAACAAGACTGGATGTAAGTGATAGGCATGCTGAATTCTTAATTGGGTCTAATGTTTGTGAAAGAGTGGATTTGCAGAACTGTAAACTATTGAACTGTAATCCATTTTTAGTTGAATAATTGTTTTATGAATGTTAGTTAAAGTAGATAAATAAATAAATAAATAAATGTCTTTATTTGTGGCTAGGCTCAGGCCATTTAGCCTGCTCTTCCGCCTAACCACTTTCAAAATTGTATTACATTAGTGTGCTTACTAGAAGGAGGTCATTCAATGAAAAATACGTACGCAATTTGAGTGAAAGTTTCTCTCATAGAAGACAGGAATGAAAGCGAGGGAGGAAAGAGTTGTTGGAGGAGGAATGCTGTCACAGCATTTGTATGTTTAAAGTTATCAATTTCGAGTTAGGAATGTAATTTAAGAATTTATCCCAAATATATAAAGTTAAACACTACAAGATTTTACTCAAAATTTAGAGAAATTCTCTCTGTGACAAGTCAAGTTACATATTGAAATGGATTTGATAGAGATTGTTTAAATCGGTGAAGTATTAATATGTACTTCTAATTGTTTCAAAGATGTTTTAGTAGAAGCTATGATTGCGTACGTATTTCTGAAATACTCCTAAATCAAAAACTAGAAAGGGAGGGAGTCTCGTCAGCATACAAGCGTAAACACGTCAGGTCAAAAGTTCAGGTCCTAAGAGAAACTGAGAACATTGAAAGATAATGGTAAAATGATTTTACGTGTATTTCATAATAGTAATAATAAGAAAATTGGCAATAATAAAATAATGTATTATCAATCTATTTAGTAAAATATATAATTAAAAACGTGGAAAAGATCAATTTAGTTTTAGGAAAATGTTTACAATATAGAGATATTTCCCAACCTAGAAAATTGGAAATTTTAATAATGTAGGAAAATGTTAACCATTTAGAATATTCCCAACACCTGAAAAACCGACCCAACATATCTCACCCGCAAGCCAACGATTTACGCTACATTTATTCTTGGGACTGCAAACAAAGGGACCATCCCGGCATGCGCCTTAAGCGATTGAGTAAACCCAGGTAAACCTCAATCAGGATGGTGGCTTAAGGCCAAGACACAATACACTGCTAAGAACACAATACAAATAAGTAAACAGTTTCGGTGCACACAAAATACAAAGGAGAAACGTAAATAGTTTGATTTGAATAAAATGTCTTAACAAATGGTGAAGCTTGCAAGAGATGATGAACTGAAACAAAGATTGCAAATTAGTGAAACAATCTAGACAAATTTAAAATCATACAAATACCTTGAGTACATGCACATTAGAGCAATACTCATGCGTAATCACGCACTCAATAATCAGGTATGCTCAAGTGTGTACTGAAATAAATGGATGTATTAAATGTAATTAAGGATAAACTTACACATGTGTGAACTGAACTAAATATAACTAAGGATAAATGCAAAAGGGAAATTATTTATTTATTTATTTTTAATAATAATTTTTATTTTTAGTATTTTTGTGTGCCATGGAGATTAGTTAACTTTTAAAGTTAAAAAATTAGATAATAGTGATAAATTAGAGGAAAGAGAGAGTAAAGTAATCTAGGTTGAAATTTAAAAGTAAGAGAGAAAGGAAACTAAAACACTTGGATTTTAGTGATCCGAAGAGAGAGGGAAAGAGAGAGACATGGAAAGAAAGAGAGGGAAGTATTTAGTGGAAAAATGGAGTAGAACTTTGTACGATAGGTAAGATAAGTATGAGATTTGTCACAGCGCTGAAGCAGTGTGGCGTCCACCTAATCCTGAGTTTTAGTAAACGAGCAGAGGCAATTTAGTTAAGTATTATTTTCATGAATCCAGTTTGTGACTTCTTTTTTAAACCTTTGAAATGTACTGCTATTTTTTGTAGTAGTGGGAAGATTGTTCCAAGCACGGATGGCAGTGACAGTGAAAGATTTGCTAAAAGTAATGGTATTGTGATGCGGAATACAAATAAGGCATGATGCTCGGGCACGATGTAGCTTCATAAATTGAAATCATTTTGATAGGGTGCCATGATGAGTGCCGTTTAAAATCTTGTAGAGGAGGAGAAGACAGTGAAGTAAACGCCTATTATCAACTGTAAGAATTTTAGATTGAGCATAGAAAGTTGAAATATGGTTGTATTTTCTAAGATCGAAAATAAAACGAATACATGCATTTTGAGCTACTTGTATCTTACGTTGCTGTTTTGAATTTGTCGGTCAGCAGGAAATCGCAGTAATCAAAGTGAGGCATAAGGAGGGATTGTACAAGAGTCTGGTGAGTTTTTGTATGTAAAAGAGAGCGCATGCGTTTTAAAACATGCAGGGAAGCAAAAACTTTTGGCATATTTTATCAATTTGAAAATTCCAGGTTAGAGAATTATCCATATGCACACCTACATTTCTCACGTCGCTACACCACTGTAGAGGACTTCCATTTATGCAAATGTCAGGAAGAGTGGAGATTGATAACTTTTTTAGGGAGTTTCTGGAGCCAAGACACTGAGATTTATTGGGGTTTAGCTGTAGCCCTATTGATGATGACCAAGCGGAGAGTGACTGCAGGTCTTCATTGATTTTTTGAGCAAGTTCGAGGACACAAGAAGAGATGTATCTGCACCCTCGTTTAAAGATGATGGTTTTTATTGTATTTAGTTGAGAATCAGTTTTCAAACAATTAATGTGATTTTTTCTGTTATTGCTTTTCATCAAATTGAATCCCAAGAATTTTGCAGACATCGGTTCTCTTCAATTAATGATTATCAATCATTAAATGGACCATTGATGGAAACAAATTTCTGACTTCTTGAAGGTGGGGGGGAATCAGATTTATGTTTTCAACAAATAAATTCTGAAAATTTTGCCCAAGAGGCTAATTGATTAAGGGCTCATTGTATTAATTGAATTGTTATGTTGAAATTGTTTCCAGTACAAAGAAAGGTAACATCCGCAAACAAAAACAATATAATTGGTAATTTTACAACTGTCAACACTTCAATAATTGCTATTAAAAATATGATAATACCAATTACTATTCCTCAAGGTAAACCATTTTCTAATTCCATTTGGCAAAAGTATAATCATTACATTGTACTTTGATATCTTTTAATTAAAAAGTTTTATAAAAGCTAGCATATTTCCAGTAATATTCATTTTGTATAGAATCATAAGGAAACGAGTTTAAGATATCCTTTCTTAGGCATTTTCTGTATCCAATGAAACCAATATCATGTGGTGAGTTTGAGTAAAGGCTTTACAAATTTCATTCTGTGTTCACCAGGTGATCTGGAGTAGCACTAGGGCTGAAAAAAATCATGGGGGGGGGAAATAATTTTTATTTAAATCAAATTTTTTTATTTGAATAAGATTTTTTAAAATTCTATTTGATGGTTTTACTTTAAACCAAAATTGTTAGTGATTTATATCTCCTTAATTACTTAAAAAGCAGAAAGAATTTGTAAAACCTCAGTTTTTAAATTTATTATTAAATTGTTACAATTTTATTTAAAACAGTTACTATATGTTTGAGAGGTTCGGGTAATACTGCCCTACATCCCACATCTTTAAATTTGATTAACTTATTTTATAGTTTCGTGCTCTTGAAAAGTCTCTTGGATCCATGTTACCAAATAAGCTTGTGAGACCATCTGTTGACACGAGTTACAAAGAAGACCTTCTTTGTTCTAAGAAATTTGACAATTTTTTTGTGCAATACCGCCCTAATCAAAAACGTATTGTTGAAAATAACTGAATTCATCGAAAAACTTCTAACAATGTTAGACAGTTTTTAAATATTCAATTTTGCATAATAGTTGTCCTGTTATAAAAAAATACAGGATATAATGGTTGTTGGTTGCACACTTTCCCATTAACTCTTTAATGGCCAGTGGAAAGTATGCTTCCCACCTAAAATGGAATATTATTGATGCTAGTAAGATTAACTACCGTTTTCATTAGTTTTTTCAATATTAATTTTGTTCTTCAAATGAGTGTTAATAAAATTCCATTTTTATTAATTCTCATCATCTTTAAGATGTACTTTAAGTGGCTTTTGCAAACATTTTAATACAAAAGTAGAATTATGGACACCGTGGAAGATTTAAACACTTTCTTTCTCAAAACTAGCTCTGTGTGTGTTGGAGGGGAGTATTGCTGCTAAATTAGTTTTTAACTACCAGCAATTAAATGCTGGATAAATACTAATTGAACATCTTAAATTTATTAATACATAACACTAGTACAAATTGTTTATTGTTCTTAATTTCATAAGTTTGTTCATTTTATTGTATTTTATTTTCTCAAATAAGTTCACTTACATGAAAAAGTTTATAAGAAATATAATATATTCTTTACATAAACTTTGTAATTGATATGTCGTTTTATCTGAGTAAGTTTATTTTCACAAATATTTAAAATCTAAATTCATTTTAAAATAATATAAAATAATATTGATTTAAATCATTGTTAAAAAAATGATTTGATTTAAATCACATGATTTACGTCATAACAGCCTTAATTAGAACAAAAGGGTCATTAACTGCTTTGGAAGGGGAAGAATGTTATTTGGTTGCAGAATACCATTTAAGTCTGTCGCTAACTAAATTTTCCATTATTTGCTCAATGTCAATAGCTAAAGACAATGGCCTGAAATTTGAAGGATTTGTATGATCTTTATTTTGTTTAGGAATACAAAGAACAATAGCTTCAGTTCATAGATGGGCTAAAGATGTGTAAATACAAATAGTGTGGAAAAGATGAAGTTTTGGATTCCAGTTTCAGGTGAATTTTTCAATAAGGAATTCGGTCTATCATTAGGACCATGAGAAGAGTTGATAATATTTTGTAAAACTGAGAGGAGATATTCTGAATGTGGTCTTCTGTATGTTCTTCTGTAAATGGTTTATTAAAATCATCATTAAGATTCATTATGCCAAGTATTTAACATTAAAGATTTAATATTTTTTGTTAGAAAAAGGAAGGGAATTGGATTCATAATTTTTGAAGCTAGAAAAGTAACATCTTCAGTTGAACGAAAGGATCAAAAACCGCTTTGGAATGGAGAGAGAAGGTTATTTGTTTCTAGATACCATTTAAACCTGTTACTAACTAATTTTTCCATGAATTTACACATAGGACATATTAAGGAAATTGGTCTGAAATTTCTTACATTTACTTCACATTTTGAATAGAATTTGGATTTCTCAAACTTTCCACTATCAACAGACTGAAGCTATTATTCTTCCTATCCCTAAATTTGTAGTTAAATTTATGAAAATTGGGTGATAGTCACTGTAATATAAATAACCGGTAAAGAGTTCCATGAAATATTAAAAACCATACGTTTTGAAACAAAACTAAGATCTACAGTGCATTGTGAAGAATTATGTACAGTATGAGCGAAATTGCCACTTTAAGAGAATTAATTCATTATGATTTATCAATCTTTCTATTAATTTTCCTCATACATCTTCTGTATGAGAACCCCATCTGGAAATATGACTGTTCCAAATAATAAGAATGGTTTGAGGAGTTGATTGCATATATTTTTTAAATTTTCTGTATTAATATCTTGTGTGTGAGGAAGATAAATATTAAATTGTAATTTTAACGTTTAGTTTTACTTGAGCTGCTGTAACTTCTAAAGGGGAACTTATGGCAGTGGCGTAAGATCCACGAGGACGGACAGGCCCATGTGCAGGGGCCCTGCACTATTTAAGTTTTCAAATTCAAAAATGAAATAATAAGTCTTTCATCTGCAACTGAGTGATAAAATCAAAGGAGAAATAAATAAAATACTGTTTTAAGTCTAATTTTATTGTACATAACAGTCAAGAAAATTGAACTGCTTAACATACAAATGAATCTTACATTGAATTCAAGAAAGTCAAAGATCAATCAGCACAAGGGTCACAGTTCGATAATGTCCCATAAAAGAACAAGGCATTTATTTATCTAAATACATAGGTCAAGAACATGTAGGCACAGCTGTTATGAGTGGAATTTATGGTGGTGTTCTTAAAAAAAATTAAATAAAGATGAGAATACATTGTTGTGTATTGTGCTTCTCATACTTGAAATCTTATGCTTAATGATGCCTGAAATGGAACATTGGAAGTTCCAACATTTTACTGTTTAGTGAAACGAATTTGTTTTCCTTGGTCATATTATTAATCGGTGGAACGTTTTCAACAGTGTTGGATTTATATAAAAAGCGAAGTATTCTTACATTAAAATGTCTTTGTCCTACATTTGTTTTTCTTTTGGGGACTTTTTCCTACTTCAGGGAATGCTGATTTTCGACTATCTGCAACAAGTACCAACAATGCCCCTCATAGGGACACACATTAACCTTTTCACTAGATACTGACACTTTGCGCTCCTCAGTCTGTGGTCAGCAGTTTCACAAGCAACAATTTCCATGGTGGGACCCGGACCGCAACCACTGCAACTGAGGCACTGGGTCGGCACACATTCTTAGTCCCCTCGACCACCAAGATTTGCCCTTAATAGCTATAAGATTAAGATACTTTAATATTTTGTTTTCTTTAACATAAAATTACTTTTTCAAACAAAAATCAGAAGTGAATGAAGCGATGATGATGGAATGGATGATGGTAGAAATGGAAAACTTTGAATCTGTTTTCCATGTACTACCACATTCCAAAATTGTAACATCCACTACCACTGTTTCGAAATACCTTCAGAGCTCCGATTTGGAGTTTCAAATGGCGCAGAATTTACACGATGGAGCTCGTGAAGAATAATTCTTTGTCATTCAGTTATTGAAAATTGTTTGGAATAACTACGATGATTTGAAAAATGATACAATAGAATTATTCAAAGTCTGGAATGTGGAAGACAAAAATACCTTCCGATAAGATGGTAAAAAGTTCCCTAAAACACATGAGTTGATATACTGTAACAGACATAAGTTACACTGTAAGTAACTAACATAAAAATAAAATATTAGAAAGGTTTCTTGGGCCCAACACTAATCTTCCTCTTCAGGCAAAAACTTGTTTTTTAATTTAAATTTTTCCATAAACTTTACATTGTTACCTGATTGATAAAATGTGAAAACAAAGAAAATGATCTATACTATCAAAATACGTTTTTTTGATATTTTTCAGAGCCAAATTCACCTGCAAAAAGAATATTTGAAAAAAAAAAATACGGAAAATCAATTTTACTGTTTCTTAGACTTAAAAAAAATATCTCAAAAGTTTCTCTCAAAACACCTACAGTTGTGATTTTTTATTATTTTCGACCATGGTGCTGTAATTAAAAAAAATATTTTTACCATTTTTCCACCTTTATATCACCTTGACTTGAAAAACACTTTGAAAATGACAGCAGCAGTTCTGTATGTTTATGTAAAAGTTTAATATTCATTTGCGGACATTGTTGGAGCACCCAACGTTTTGACATTGGAATGTAGTTACAAATTGTGATCTTATTTAGCTTCAGCAATAAATGAGTGAAGAAAATGAAATGACATTTTGCCATACTTTGTGTGGATCAATGACTCACTGATGGCAAAGAAAGATACAAACTCTTAAGTGTTTTCTATGGATGGAGAAACTAAGATGTGACATTGTTCTTTGACACTTTGTCCTGGACACCTTTAATTTTGAAAATATCATTTCAGCACATGCGAATACAAATATTTACGAACTACAGTGGTTCAAAATTGCTCAGAAGTAATTTAAGTATTTTATTAATTGAGCACGAAACAATGTGGTTGAAAAATATTATTTCTACTGTAATTGGTAAATTTTTAAATATGAAGAAAATATGTTTTAAAAAATTAATTGAAATCATGAAATACCAAAAAAGGTAATTTATTTTCTGAAATAATTTATTGTAAAGAAGGAATGTTACTCATAAACTTTAGTTTATGATAACAAAAGTAAATTGATGACGAGGCCCCCATTTTGTGTTAGTCCAAGGGTCTCCCCTCTTGAACTTCCATCACTGATTTATGGGAATACGATATAAGAAATTTTCTTATTTCATAAAAATACCACTCGTCTGCTTGCAATAAGGGTGTTTCTGTTTGAGAATGTTGATTTATAACCTTTAAGCAGTCCACAATGGTGATTTTTGAAATGAACATATGTATTTCTTGTAATCATATAACTTTGGGATTATATTTGTTAATAAGAAGTTTCAAGTAAGGTTTTTTCTATAAAAACCATTACATTTCCATTGAAAGAAATCCTTTTAATAGTACTTTTAGCAAAAGAAATGTGGAAATAATTGATAAGCATTAATTAGGAACTGAAGGATTGTCTTTAAAGTTTTCTTCTAGATTTTTAATATTACGATATCAATTTTTCTATCCTCAATTTGATGAAGGTGAAGAAATCTCCAAGCATTACTGTCGTGGCTGGAAATTGTTTTGAGAATTCTTTGGCTATTTGCGCAGTACAATCATTCCCTTCTGTTGTATCAAAGCAATTCAATAATTTTATCATTATAATTCTCTGAATCCTTTATTTACTTTCAGAACATAACTTTCTCTAGCATTTTCAATAAATGTGGAGGAGGAAAAAAATACTTTCAATTTACAAAGGATATTTATATTACACTTCCAAAGTGGTAATCTTATCATTCATGAATTTTTGCAAGATTGTGTCAACATTCATTATTTTTTTGAAGGGAACAGAGAAAGGACAATCAGGGTCCACAATATCAAATTTTTTAGAAGAGTAGAAAGTTTGAAATGTTATAATTCCCAGACTTGTTTTCTGATACATTTAACTAGGGTCATCTTCATTTTTTATTGAGGGAATTTCACAAGGTCATAGCTTTCTTCTTGAATTATCAGATCTCATGATTTTTTTTTGTCATAATTCTTTCTCTGAATCTTTCATTTACTCTTGGTGCATAATATTCCCTAGCATTTTAATTAAATGTGACAAAAGGGAAAGAATGAACCAAAGATAGGGTAGTTCTGGGGTGTGCACATCTATAAGGACAGTATTCAGTTGCTGTGGTTGGTAATCTCTTACAGTAAATGTTACCCACTCAAATCTCTTATTCCATGAAAATAAACTTCTAGGAAAATATTGTTTTAGTTAATTTGTTTACTTGGTCTTCATTTTGATTAGGTCAAATGGAAAGGAAATTTTGAGATTATTAATGGTGATATTAACAAAATTGTCAGTCAATGATGCTATTAGGAAGAATTTCGGTCTATGAAATTGCCTTGAATCAGCCTAGAATAGATTACGAAGTTGAAATCGCTGTTTTAAATGGGAATGAATGTGAAGTTTTTGTACTATTGTGTACTGATGTGTACTAATTTGTACTGATGTTTCAGAAAATGATAAAAAGCAAATAGGCTTTTTGTTCTTCTTCAGAAATTCATTGACATTTCTTTTGTTGATTCTCATGTAAAATGAAGCATTTACTTTATTTCAGGTGATCCTTCCAAGCCAAAGGATCTTTTGAAGGCCTCAGATGTCACAAAGAATGGATGCAAACTGAAAAAGGATAAACCTGGAGAGAAAGGGGAAAAGCCCATCACTGGCTCATGTTGTAGAGAAACATAATAGGGGAGGGGTTGCTATAGGACATGCAAATGAGCCGGAAATTGATGTTAAAGGATTGCAGGAAGGACATGAATATCAATTTAGAGTTTTCAGCTGTGAATCAAGGAACGCGATGGTGAGCCAATCGAAACAACATGTAACAATTGTGAAAGATCCATTCAGTACATGCACATTTCATTTACAAATTTTATTTATGATTCTCGTCGAGAGTGAATTATTCCACAGAAAAATAATAGTGAATACCAGAGCAACAGGATCCAATGGTTTTGAAGCTGCAATGTTCATTTACAATATAATTTACTTTTCCTAAATATTCAATTAAAATTTTTGACGGCGGGATACTGCACAACTCTTATTCTCTATTCAGAAGTAAGCTTTTGAAATGAAGAAATGAAGTTTTTTTGTTGAAATAGCATCATTTCTCTAATAGATTACTAAAGTAATTTTTGTGAACCAGTTGCTTTTGGTATGATTGTATTTATTTATCACTGTCATCATCATTAAATAGTGATACCATTATCAGAATTTTCTACTGATGTTACAGTACCTTCCCTTTTAAATTTTTATTGATGACTGTGATATTTATTGACAGCTATTTCTGGCAAACCTGGAACCCCAAATATTAATTATTTGAATCTTGACTGAATTGATCTCGAATGGGAACCTCCAAAATCCACAGGAGGAGTTCCATTTACTGGTTGTGCAGTAGAGAAGAAAGAGAATTTATTTGCTTTGGGGATGGAATACTGACAACAATTTTATTTTTATGTCTAATTTAATATTTCCCCCGTATTCTCTTATTGGTGTTGTGTTGTTGGTGGTATTCCAAATAAAAGAATTAGAGAAGTTGACCAACATTAATATTTCATTTAAGAGCAGTTTTAGATGGCGTAGACATCTGCTGTTCGGAAGCCAGAATTTTGATGATGATGATGATGATGATGGCTAAGCCAACAAAAGCTGCATTAAATAATACCGATGGCCAAGACCACACCTAATTATTTTATTTCTCCGGTTCATTGTGTAGCCTGTCTTGTAGCCAAATGATATTACCTGGAAAACCTTTTTTACAACAAAGTTAAGATCTCTTACACGACTTACTATCCATTATTGAATTCAGCACCATTATTTGAACCGAGTTTGAAATTTAAAAAAATTGTCATAACTTTCAAAATGTGATTTCAAACAAATTGTTAATTGTGAATTACTATAAACTTAACTGTTCATAGTGGGCCATCTCTAATTGTGATATGAATTAATTATTTGTATTGAAACAGAATAATGTTTTCATTTTTTTCAGTCAAAAACTCCTGAAGCTTGTATCAGGGGATTGAAAGAAGGAAATCAGTAGCAGTTCTGAATGAGAGCTGTAAATGAGGCAGGACCATCTGAACCTAGTGAAGCAACCAAATCACTTATTGACAAAAGATTATACTGTAGGTATTATTTGGTTCTAATATTTAGTAGGTTTTTATTGAATGACATCAGAATTGACATTTCTTTTTTCTGTTTTAATGTAGTATGACTTATTATCGATCATGAGAAACTGCAGAAGATTACTGTTAAAGTTGGACAGTTCATAAAATATGATGATGTCAAGGATGAACCTTTTCTAACAATTACATAGAGCTTTGCACACAAAGTTCTAGAAAACTCTCGAAGAACAAAAATCGAAAATGAAGATTACAACACTTAAACCCACCTCTGTGACACTACAAGAAAAAATTCTGGCATATACACTATCAAAGCTGAAAGTGATTCAGTAAAAGAGGAAGCTACAGTAGAAGTTCTATTTTTGGGTAAGTGCATGGTTGACTAGTCATCTAGTAATTAGGCAAATGTGTGTTTAACTCTTTTTGACATAGATGCTGAAAATTAATTGTAAATGCATTTTGAAATCACTATATCAAGGAACCATATTTGTTGTATCCAAGAATACCAATTCACTTATAGCATGGAAAGATTTATTCGTCCCATAAAAGCCTAAAAATGCATGATTGATGTAGGTTATTTGAAGCAATAGAGAACACACTCAGAAGCATTTCTTGACAGAATACTTGATTGAGGCTGAAATTACAAGAATTTTATTTCATGTAATTCTTATTCTGGCAGTGCTTGGCATCAAAAGAGGAGACAGTTTTATATTTAATATTCTGACATTAAAATATGCACCAAACGTGAAAGTTGATAATCTTATGCTCGTGAAATTCTCGGGGGAAAAAGTCACAGCTGTTTTGGCATTCACATTTGAACCCACTTTCCTTTATTTAGTTTTGTGTATACAATAAAGTAGTTTGAAGTAAAATTTAATGCATGTGAAAATGTTATTTCAAGTCAATTTATACTCTGTTTTATCTTGACTATCATGGACTTTGAGGTTTAGCCCACTTACCTATTCCTTCTGTCCAGTACTCCCTCAATTGCTGATGTGTTCCTGGTCTGTTAACCTTTTCTTTGGTCTCCCGGGTTCTCTTCTTCCCCATGGCACGTGTCTCATTGCCACTTTTGGTTATCTGTTGGGTTTCATTCTTTTTGTGTGTTTATGCAATTTAATTTGGTGCTTCTCTATTTCCTGGACGATGTTCTATAATTTTTTCTTATGTGGTCATTTCTTATCCTATATTTCCTTGAGATCCTTTATACTGCTCTTTAGTATCTCATTTGGGCAGCTTCAATCCTTTGTTTGTCACTGGGTGTTAACAATCAATTTCAATTACATCTAATTTTTGTTTCTGTACTCACATTTTGAAAATGTCTTGTTGCATCCGTTAATTTTGTTGTATTTTGCCAATTTTGTATCTATCCTCCTTTTGTAATGAAATTTGGTTTCCCAGGTATGTGAAAGTTGCTACTTGTTCTATAATATATCTATTACCATTTTTATTCTACTATATTCTTTGCCTATTATTCCCATTGCTTTTGTTTTTCAGGTCGATATTCTCATTTTGTATTATTTTATGACAGTGTTTAATTTGTGGGCTGCTTTTTGTCAGCCAATCTCTGATTTTGTTAAGATTACATGGTCATCTGCCTATCATGGTTGCCATTTTCTTGTCATGTCTCATATTGATCCCTCGTTTGGCTTCCTCCTTCCATATTTTGATTTTATGAATCATTTATATGTTAAACAACAGTGGCAAAAGCCTTGTCTAATGTTTGTGGGGATTGCTTGTGTGCAGTTTCCATCTATTTGGGATTTTGATTTTTGATTCCTTATAAAGACTATTTATTGCATTGATTATGTGTTCCTGTAAGTTTTCTTCTTTGAGCACTTTACCCAGTATTTTCCTTTTTACTCTATCATAAGCATTTCCATAGTCTATGAATAGAAGGTATGTTGGTTGGTTTTGTTTCCTTTCTTTTGTGTATTATCTGGTCTACAGTGAAAACCGAATCTATGGTGCTTCTCACTTTCCTGAAACTACACTGTTCCTTTTCTTTAATGGTTTCACTCCATTCTGAGACCCTTTTTTCCAGGATGCTTGCTTAAATGTTGCATCTCTTGGCTCCTCTAGAGTTTTTCACATTTGTTTTGCATCTTTCTTGTGTGTTGTTATTAAAATTCCTTTTTGCCATTGTTGGAATTGTGAATGTCATCAATACTTCATTCATAACTTTTAGTAGTTCTTCCAATTGACATCCTCCATATTTTATTAACTCCATTTAACATTTTATCTGGTCTGGGGCTCTTTCGGTTTGTTGTTGTTGTTAGTACTCTCTTCAGTTCCTTAATTTTTATTTCAGTGTCTCTCCTTGTATTGCCTATTATTGTTTCTTTCTCTTCTCTCTTCTTCTTTTTGTTCTTCTTGATCATACCTTAGTTAACTGTAGTGTTGCTTCTATACTTCAGTGGGTATTTTGTTGTGTCTCTCTTCTCAATATTTTATTTCTTCAGCATTTGGAATCCTAGTCTTTGTGGTTCAGTTTTGCCCCTCTTCAGTGTTTCACAAATTTTTCCTAGACTTCTTTTCTAGTCTCTGTTATTCTTCGTACTCGGGCTCTTAGCTTTTTGTATTCTATTCGAACTTGAATACCACTTGTCTGTATCTTTCATATGCTTTTTCTTTTCCAATAGGTGTTTTTCAATTCATCATTTCAAATTCACAACCATTTTCTGTTCTTTGTTCTCTTGTAGCTGATTGCCTCCTCAAGTTGCTCTCTTATTGTTTTAATGTTTCCCATTTTCCTTATTTTCTTTGTTTCAAATGTTTATTTCAAATTCTTGTTTGATGTGATTCCGTGATGCTTTGTTCCTCTAAGAGGTTGGTATATTTTGAACTGGTTTTTTGTTTATTTGTATATTTTGTTGTTTTGCCCGATTTTTGTTTTGGACTTTGTTGAATCACTAGTTTGCTTTTAAGCGCTTAGTTTTTTTATCAGCGTTGGGAATCTTTGGGCCTATATTAATTTGGGGGGCCCCTACTCTTACCTTCGTCGATTTCTGCTCCCCCACAATTTTGATGCTGAAATATAAAGAAAATCCTATCATTTGTCATTGTATTTTGTATTTATTAAATATTGGAAAGTGTTTCAATTTTACATTCAAACAAAAATTTGTTACATGTATGAGAATGTAACTGAATAATAACTGAATTATAATTACATTGAGAGACTACAAATTAAATAGTTTTAATTTTTTATTGAACTGTAAAATATAAAATGAAAACGCATCGACCAGCAAGATTCCATCTTACAAATGTCCTATGTTGTGCCGCACAAGCCTTCGTTATGGCAAAATTTTAAATGTTGTTCAATCACATATCACTTTTTTATAGGATTTTTGTTTTACTAGCGTACCCGTGCGAGAACTTTCACAGGCTGCGCCCCACCCTCCTCTTTATTTTCCCCCTTCCAAATTAAGCCTGTAATGTATATTTTTATTCAAGACCCTCGTAGGATTCGTCACTCCAATATGTCACCTTGTAACTGATAACAATGTAATAACTCCTTGTCAATACAAACTATTCTCATTTAACTTCATTATCAAGCAAAGAGGTATACCCTTGCAATTCCATTGCATAGAATATCAAGTAATTAGTAATTTCACATACAGTTCCTCTACTCCAGGCTCTGAACAGGTGGGGTAGAATCAAGAAGTGTCGAATCAGCAAAAATGTAATAGAATGGTCAAAAAATCATCCTGTAGATAAGTGTGAGGAATGTTTCTTTGAGGTCTTTTGCCTCAAAATGTTAGTTTTGAAGGCCTTGGAAAGCTTTGTTCAAGAGTTATTTAACTGTTTAGATTCAAAAATCCTGACATGTGTTGTGGGTTTCATTTTCCATGAATATTTAGGTGATTTTTTTTAAACGAATCGTCTCCTGTATTATTTCAGTAGTATTCCTTTGGGTTCCGGCTCTCACACGCGACCAATCTTTATAAATGAGGGCTCTAAAGAAAGAGAATTTCGTGGAGACTTGACGAATTCCACTTTGACTTTAAAAATGTGGATGATTTCTTAAAAAAACGCATAGAAATATTCATGTAAAATGCAACCCACATTACATGTCAACCAATATCGGCAAATAACTCGTAAACAAAGCGCTTTAGAGCCTTAAAAAGTAAAATTTTGAGGCCAAAGGCCTCAAAGAAACGTTTTTCACATCATAATCTACAAGACGAGATCTTCTCCGATCCATTCAATTAACTTTTCGATTCCACGCTTCAATACTACAAAGGCCACCTCAATATTTCAGCCCTTCCTGCTGATAGCAATTTTTGTGGCGACACGCTTAGAAGGCTTAGATTCTGCTTAGAAGGCTTAGATTCTTAGGCTTAGATTAGAAGGCTGTGACAATCTTTATTTACGCTTTCTGTTAACACCGTAGTTTGTGCAGTCTGACGAGGTTTATGTGCATAATTATTAATTCAAGATTTAACATGCGAGAGTTCTCGCATGGGTACACTAGTCTTTCATATTTTTGAAGTCTAAGTGCAATTTATTAAGTCTCCATGAAATCCTCTCTGTTTAGAGACCTCATTTATAGAGATTGGTTGAATGTGAGATCCACAATGGGAATGTGCCATCCACAATGGGAATCACTACTGAAATAATATAGAAGATTTTTAGAAAAATTCATTTTATATATTTTTTAAGAACTTTCACCATTATGAAAGGTTAGAGAACTTGGTCAATAAGACTAATTATATCTTGCATTTCAAAGTCATAACTTATGGTTTATAGAATTTGCAAATAGATATGAATCCAGGAGACAACAGTACCTTAGCTGCAACTGCTTCTAAATTGATATGTTAATGCTTCATTGATGATTTTGTTGTGGATGTTACACCCCCACTAGAGTGATTGTTATTCATTCTATTGTTGAAAAGGTGGGAATATTGATTTGGTTTACCACAGTCATTCTGTTAGAAATTCAATCTCTGAAGATGAAGGACTGATGGGGTAAAAAATTTGTTAATACTTTTTGGTATTCTTGTGCATAATAACCATTCACATTCCATTGGATTACTTGATCTTCCATTAATTTTTTAAATTCTAAAATGTAAAAATTGTAAATGGTTAACTGTAGAAGTTGAGATGATGTTTAACTTAAAAGGTGAGACTTAAATTGTTAATTATCATTCCATTGCCAATGATTCTGCACTTTCTCTACATAGAAGAAATGAATCTTCTTCATTTATGCAATTTTTTGATATTTTTATTCTGTTTTGATGTTTTGCTGTGTAAAATCTTTCTAACTCTTCTGCAGACTTTCAATTATTTCAGAGGGGTTTTCATGAAATTCAGCAAATTCAGATAAGAGGGGTTTCCAGCCTAAGTTTGCAATTCAACGCAGATTTTTCCCACATATTTGGATTAGAAAATATAGTTATTTTCAAAATGTGAGGCTAAAATATCCACATAGTAAGTACTTACATAAAAAAATTTTTTCATGTATAAATTAAGAAAATAATCATTCGATGGCATTGGTTTTATTTCTTTGCTTCTGATATGAACTTTGCTGTAAAAATTGTTAACAAATTGACTTGTAGATGCTTTTCAGTTCATAACTAAAGTAATAAATTGATTAAAATAATTTTTTTCCTATAAAAATGTTAACCAACAATTTTTTAATATAAAAATTCACCTACTTCATAAACTTCAGGAGTTTTAGATAGGGCCAATGAGGAAATGTAGACAATTTCATATGCTTTTGAGTGTTCCAACCAGCAAATATCTAGGATTTAATTTACGACCTGGTGAGCCGATTTTGAAACCATGCTTTTTTTTTTATGATTTCTACGTCTTGTATAAAATTAGGTTTTAATAGACTCATAAAATATGTAATATTGTCAAAATTGATTAATGAGTAGTAGAAAATGTTTTAGTGTTGTTGGAAATCTTTATTATACATTGAATAATATTTTTTATTGAAAATAAAAATGCTTTATATGTAATAAAATAATGAATCGGGAGCAAATTGGTCAGTTCTTTGTCAGAAGAATGTTCGTTGAAAAAAACTGGATTAAACTAGAAACAAATTCAATAATTTCAACAAAAGTTAACTTCTATGAGAAACACGAAAAACAGATCTCCCGTGCAGGCCTTAATTGGTTTTTACCAATTTTTTAATCAATTTTTATGGCCAAGTTCATATCAGAAGCAAAGAAATAAAATAAATGCCATAAAATGATTATTTTCTTCATTTAAACACACAAAAACTTTTTCGCTGTAAGTATTTACCATGTGGATATTTTTGTTTCATATTTAGAAAATAATATTATTTTCCACATCCAAATATGTGGGGGAAAAAGCTGAGTTGAATTGCAAACTAAGGCCGGAAACCCTCTCTTATCCGGCTAGAGCCTTTGCTGTACATTAGAATTGCCTTTTGTTTTTTCAAGAAACATTCAGTTGAAGAGTTCTTTAACAGGTTAAAGTTGTTTTTCTGGAATATCTTCATTGTCATCAGGTGTTCTATTTTCTGCTTTTTATTTTTAATGGGTTTTATGTTGGACATAATATAAAGTTTTTGTTTTCTCTCATTAACTTTTTTGGTCCTTTCTTCTTTGTTGCTCTAAGTTGAGACTGGACTGGATTTAGTAGTTGTGCTGGATAGAAGTCGTTTTGGAGTTGGAAGTAGAGTAAATGATGTTTCAGGTTTTTTAGAGGTGTGGAGAGTTTCAGGTTTATTGTAGACAGTTTTCGTTAGGTTTACATGAACTTTGGGTTGTGGGTTGACTGTTGGTTTCCATATATTCAGGCATATGGGTTTTGCTACAACGTTTAGTGAGAAGACCTGCTTTTTTGCAGATAATACATGGTACATTGTCAGCTGATGGATAGGGCCAGTATCTTGTGTCGTCGTATTCAATGCTAATTGTTTCTGGTACTTTATTAACATCATTAGGATTAATGTACACTTGTCTTTGAAAGCATAAGTTGTACGTGTTGCCAGGTTCAGAAACATCTGCTCAGAGGAACGATCTAGGACTTTGAAGCTTGAAGTCTAGATTTTTCAGTTCTCTTTCTATTATGTGGTAGGAGATCATAGAACAAACGCTCGATAATGATCTCAAGAGTAATACTTGTATGTTTCCCTGAATGCTTACTAAAACATAATGTACACAATCCTGAAGAACATCCCTATCACAAAAGCTGCCTGGAGATTATGAACCAAAATTACATTATACAATTGCACCATCAAAACAATCAAACAATTTGAGTCAAAAGGAGAATGCCTTGGAGTCCGTGGTGTACTTCGACATGCCTTGTAACAAAGCAGTCTCTAGAAAATGGTAAAACACCTGGGAACGAGAAAAAGGGAGTTCCGGTCATGCTGGGAGTGTTGGTAGACAAAATAACGTTTGCATAATAATGTTAATAAACATGTAAATAATAGGTTTAGATATATTTTTTTCTTAATTTCATTACCAAGTTGGAAACGAATTTAAAGTTCTAGAAATAAGGGTCGTCTTATATTAGTGTTTTTTTTTGTTTACACAATAGTGTTTACAAATTGAGGGAAATGTGCATATTGAGTGTGAGATACCTTTCAAAACAATTTTTGAGAAAACAAGAAAAATCCCAAAATTAACTTCGCGTTTTATTAAAGAGTGCAATTAGCACTAACCGTTGGAAAAGTTTAAAGAAAATATTTGGAAGCATTCATGAGAAAAGTGGCATTTGAGAGTTTCTAAAAAAAGGAATTTTGATCTCGTTTTCACGGAAAACGGTTGAGGTATCGAGAAAATTCCTTAAAATTTTTTAAAGCACATGTACTCATAATCTAATAATGTGAACAAATCGCCCCTAATGTAAATGTTAACGACGTGAGAGACAAGTAAAGAAAATTACATTTTTGTAATTTTTGAGAAAACAAAAGAATAGAGCAATATGGCGTTTTTCATCTCATAGAATGCATTAACACTATCCCCATCAAAAGTTTAAAGAAAAAATTTGGAGCCGTTTTTGGGAAAATATTGTTTTTGTAATTCTTTTTAAAATTGCACATTTTTGAAAATTTTATTATTTTCGCGCAATATTTCCGTGACCTTCAAGAAAGAATTCACTATAAAGAACAAATTTTATTTGAAGGAAAACTATCTTCAATTTTGTGGTTGGTGGAAGACGTCCAATACAATTCAAACTTATGCAATTTTCGAAAATTCAGAGTTAACTGTGAAAATCGGACGTATGGCACCTTAATAAGTGTATTTTACTCTCTTCTTACAAGAAATTTAAAGAAACATGGAGCTAATTTTTAAAAAAATTGAAAATATGAGAGGCTACATGTAACGTACCCCCAAAACTTAATGAAAGTTTTTCAAAATCTGAGCTTCGACTCGGGCCAGATGGACAGGGTTTTCTTCAACTTGGGAAAACTCCTATGCATTGTTTAGGCGCTAGTGTTGTTGACATACACCGGATGGACGTTTTGCTTGCAATTGTTTTTTCGGTATCAAGGACCCATAAAACAGGGATTGTAGCTACACTACGTGTTAATGAATTTTTTTTCTTAATTGAGAAATTGGTTTTATCCACTTATTCGTTTTGAGGGCCCGGCAATGAATTTTTTCCTCCCCCAAAATTCGGCGCAGCATTGCATAACTTTCCCTATACCTATTACTCCGTATATACGTACGTATACGGAAAAGTAACACTCAAAGAAAAAAGTGCTTTTGTAGCGCCACTAGTTTTATTGTGTAAAACATAAGCATGAGTACGGTGATACAATCGATCTACACGAATATTACTTTTTAATGTACCCTTTGCATAAAGTCTTAGAACACAAAAAAGTAGATGGATGTTCGAGTTTGTTTCTTTTACATGGGCACATTTTCATGTGAACAAAACTTAGTGTATCTATTATTATTATTTTATTAATATTGTTATTGTTTTTATTTTATTATTATTACTATTATTATTATTATTATTATGAGCCAATACAATCCCAAGTAGGGCTAAGGCCTCCTGATTTCTCAGGGAAGATTTGTGTTGGCAGCTATTTGTGGCCTTGTACATAGCTTGCTCGCTGTCTGGTTTTACACTTGTGGTTATGTTCAACTTCTTAAGATAACCGTCTTAGTTCACTATGCTGACTACGCTCGTTATTGACAATTTTTTATTTGTATAGCTACTTTAACTGATTGAACATTGATACCTATAGTTAGGCGTTTTGTTTTATATTCACACTTCTGTTAATCACTTCAGTGTACCGAATACTGTATATAAAGTTTTGTTGAAATGAAATTGTTTTCGGTAAGTTAAAAGGTGGGAAAGAGTACAGTGGAGGTATGGCTCCCTTAGAGGCGGGGTTGGGAAGGGAGGGACATTTACAAACAAAATGATGCAACGCGCAATGCATGTACCACGTGAAATGCGGTTCAAAGTTAAATACTTTTAAGTGAATTGATTTAAATGCTCTGTGTATTGCATTATTGTTATGCGAACATGATACGTGTTATTAGAGACAAAGAATGAATGTTGTACTGTGTCAGACTTGAAACTATTAATAAAGTGGTGAATGACGTGAGTTGTAACGTGTAGTAGAGTATGGAGGTGATTGATCGTGTGCTTTTTTGTGAACCACTTGCAGACGTCGCTGCTGATGGAGTTGGCGCCTGCGCCGATGGAGCGAGGCGCTGCTGGCCCCGTGGAGGGCGAGGGCGGCGGCGGCGGCTGCTGGGCGGTGAGTGCTCGCGTGGCGAGAGGGCCAAGTCTCGCAGAGAGCGCTCTGTGCGGTCCAGCGGCGTTCCACGAAGGACTCTTGGCGCCCAACGTGCGGGAGCAGGACGTCGCTTTTCCCTTCCCCTCTTTCTTCTTTCCCATGCCAATGTACGGAGAAAGCACCTTTGGTTTTTTAAATTGTTGCTTCGTTGGCGCCAGAGCCTCTTCAGGCGTTGAGCGCTGCTCGTTATCCCTTGGGCCAGGGGCTCCAGCCTGCGACCTGCGAGTCTCGCCCTCGCTTAACCTCCGTGACTTCCAGGGGCGGCATTTCGGATGCTTTATGGGGGGAGGAATATTAGCTTGCCATGCTTTTAAGTTATTGAATTATGCTGCAATTATACACATTGCTTTCAATTTTGTTAATGATTATTGAATGTTATTAATTAGATGAGTTGGACACAGCTGTGAGATTGTTTGAACGGTGTGAACTATTAATTCAATGATACAATTTTCTCAGTGAATCATATTTGGAAATATCGGAAGTGTTTTTTATTTATTATGATCAAAAAATGTTTATACGTAACTATAGGTTACGTATTGTAAAGTATTTATTGACAAAATATTTCCATTAAAATGAAATGGTTTTTGTCACGATTGAAAGTAATTATAGTTTTATGAAGATCTACACTAATATCGCGTTCAATTGCTAACAATCCTAATGAAGACAACCGTTCTTGCCCAGTCGTGTTCCTACAATATGTTTAGTGTGCGCATAGACGAAAAAGAGCGTTGACAACTCCCTGAATTCATGGGTATGTTGTAATCTAAAAAGCTCAGAAACCCATTGGGACGACGTCCTTCAGTTTATTTTCTGTAATAATTGTTACCCTTTGGACACTGACGTGATTTTGTCCAGACACCCGTGTTCCGTCTGAATGAGATTAATTCTTTCTACATTTTAAAAATCTTTTTTCCTAGCTCAATGTGTTCAAACGTTGGCCCCAAAGATTGAGCGCAACTTCAGCTCACGCATGGCCACCTTCAGTCTAGGAAGGACATTTGTCAAGTCATCTGTGAGAGAGCTTCTCAGTCTCCATTTACAAATTTTCATACTTAAAAAAATTGCTTACAAAAACCCCTAGACCCAAAAAATGTGGGCTGTACGCTTGTGGATATTAGGATCTCTGGGGAATGTTTTCCTTGTGCTGTCTTTCAAATCTGTATCATATTGAAGAGATATTTCCAACTGTAAAGCGTGATATACGTTGTGAACATTGAAAATGGTGGAACAAAAACTGTGATATGATTCCATAGCAGAAATTTCATGAAATCTATTTTCAAAATATACGTTTATCGGTGTACATGTACTCAGCCGCATGATTCAGTGTTGATGATCCTCATTAACATGATTAAATTTATGACAAACCAAACAAAATCTCCAGCTTTGTTTTGAGAAAAAATAGTTCTTTATTTAAAAAAATGATGGGACTATTATTACGAGGGCTGCTTGCTTCCTCTTCTGTGGCAACACCTTTTGCGTCCCATGTGAAACGGAGCTGCTCGCCTGCTCGCTTCTACTCCCCTGCAGGCATCGCTCGCCCCCACTGCTGCTCCCGCCTTCCGCCTCGGCAGCTGCCGACGGCCCTATATTGAAACACTTTAATACACAAAAATCAAATGTCTATGAGCGAAAAAACAAATGTCTATCTTACAAGATGCCGGAACATTCAGCCCAGTGCACGAATGAAGTTGCAGGAAGTGAAAAGACCGAATCGATTGAAGCGACTTGTTGTCCACGGCCGGGCATTGAGAGCGAGCTGCCGCCCACACCCGTTCCTAAGGTGGCCCCACGCGCAACAATTAAGACAGAGCGGGATGCGATGAGGATCCCGCGCTTTTTCCGATTGGATACCGAGATACAGGAGGTGTCTAGACTTTTGGAGTTCGTTCATTTGGGACTGATTGATCTCGACGGTATAGATTCGAAGATTCTTTTTAATCTCGCCTAGCCTGTGCCGTAGGTGAAATTTGCTCGACACCCAAGCGTTTTTGCCGCTTCCGTTTTTTGCTTGGATGTTGCCTCTCTGCCTTCCCAGAGCAGCTGGGATTGGAGAGGGTTGGGATGTTTTGGGTCAGTTGGGTTATTTTATTGAGGAAGAAGGGTGTGTTTTTCAGATAGGATGGATCGAAGGGTTCTTTTGTTCAGTTTTGAAGATGTGTCGCGGTTTTATTTTGAGAGAGTGGGTGGGTTGGATATACTTACTTACTTCCTCTTAATGGATTAGGCAAATTGCCTGTTCCGACCTCAATGTTCACACCATCGCTTTCTTGGCCTTCCTGGATCTCTTCTTCCCCTCACTGTGTAGAGCAAAACCTGCTTTGGATGGTTGTCTTCCATCCTCAGCACATGCTCTTTCCACTTTATTTTACTTTCTTTAATTTTTTCATTAAGTGAAAATATCTTAAGTTGATTTCTGAGGTCTTGATTCCTGATTTTATCTAGTAAAGTGGTTTGATTAACAGCTCTCAAGAACCTCATTTCGGAACTTTGTATAGCGTTTACGTAGCTATTCTTTGTTACCCATGTCTCTCTCCCATACATGGATTACTGGTACCGCCATTGTTTTGTAAAATTTCATTATAGTTTTTTACTCTATTCCTTAGTGTTCGTCTGATTGTTCCGCACATAAATTGAAATCTATGAAGCTTTCGTTTCACATCGTCGTCATCGCTAAAAGATATTTCACAACCAAGGTATAAAGAGTTTGAAACTTGTTCCTCAGAGTTTCCTTCAAGAGCTATTTTAATTCTGAGAGGATATTTTCCATGCCAGGCCATAACTTTAGTTTTCTTTGACGATATTTTAAAATTGTATTCTTTACTTATTACGACCTAAAAATAGTTACAGAGGAGCGGGCGCAGTGCCGGATTGAATCGGCGCCTAATTTGCATTTAATAGGGCTTAAGTTAATTAAATTGTCGTACACCAAGCTGTTGAAACTTGCCGTATTCATTATTGCGCATCGTGGTTGCTTGCACTTGTGGCTATTGCGCCACCGAATTTAGAAAAGCTACACTTATTCTGATGTTGAAATTGTATACTGAGGGGAACTAAGGAGCGCGAACACTATTCGAAGTAATTTAAATATATACTATGGAACAACTATAGGAACTAATGAAAAGATCTAATTACTGGACGCTTAATGGTAGCACACGTGCGAATAGCAAAATTATAGTAGGGCTTGGAATAAGCGCTTGTAGCGCGAGAATTATTGAATTTACTGAAGTTATTTATTCGCCACGTGGCCGCACTGAATTTAATAACACTACGGCATGGCGACCATCTATCCCCGGCACCAGACACACGCACCCGAATTTATATTAAAGCTAAACTCCATATAAGCCTATGCCCTAACAGAAAACTGACACTTAGAAAATAACATAAAACACTCCTAACAGCAAGTTACACTTAGAAAAAAACATGGTACTTACCGCCTCCCCCGTCGTCCATCGCCGCCGCCGCCTCCGCGAAGTGCGCTCAGCAGTTGATTGTTGTGGACCTGCTCGTGCTGCCCTCTCTGGTGTCCCGTGGCAAACACGCGCGCGCATCCAGCTGTACGGCATTTCACTGTGGGGAAGAATTCCAAGTCCCTAGGGAGCTCGATCGAGCGTGCATGGAGGCACTTCTCCCTGTGTGAGTTCCACCTCTCGAAGGTGCGATCACACGCATAGCAGACCGTTGTTGGAGTGGGTAGGTCGGGATGTTTGGTCTCCAGGTGCCTCTTAAAACTTTGTAACCTGGTAGACCAGCTAGCGGCGCAGCTGATTGGCGGAAAGCCAACCGGGCAGACAGGGCACACAGTGGCCCGCGCCGCCGTGACAGGGAAAGATACTCCGCCCTCTGAGACCAGTGGCTGGAGATCCGGAAGGTACTTGGAAGTGAGCGCTGCATCCTGGGCAGGTTCCGGGGATGCAGTAGGAGCGGCTACGGGAGAGGAGGAGGAGGAAGAAGAAGAAGAGGAAGTGACAGTAGAAGAGATAGTATGAGAAGCAGAGACAGAAGGGGCGTCGGCCGCTTGCGCCCTTTGATGGAAAAGGATGGCCCGCTTGAGGGCCGTGCAGGTTTTTGGGTGCTGCACTTTTGCTGCCGATTTGCGGCATGCCCAACAGAGGGTTTGGACCTGGCTTGACCACTGATGGTGGCCCTTGAGGTGGGCCGTGATAAGGGCGCGGGCCTGAGCGACAGAGTTGGGGCTGCAGGTGAACTGACACAAGGGGCATCTGCAGTCCCGAGGGAGGGGGAAGAAGGCAGTGAGCAAGTGCTCCCTGTTTAATTGAGGCTGGACTCTGGGCCATTTGGCCAAAGAGTGATCCACCAGGAGGGGTGGGATCGACATGTCCTGCTCTGGGGCTGGGGAGGCCCGTGGCGAAAATGGAATGCCCGAGTTGGAGAGTGGGCCTGTGGGGGTGGCCTCGTCCGCCGTGTCGAAGGTGACATTGCGACTGCAGATCTCCTGAGGGGAGAAGGGGATGCCTGAGGTGCAGCTGGGCTGCGGTGAGGCCGCTCGGACGGGGGTGTCCACGAGAGGCGTGGCGACCTCCCGGATGGGGCTGAGAGGGGCGCGGGTGGCCGTGCCCTGCGGGGGTGGGGTGCCCGGGGCGGGCTGCGGTGACACCGCGGTTGCCGCGTGGGGGCTGGCCGGCCTGGGGACAGTACCCAGGGGGCTGGGGGGGCGTCGAGAGGCTCAGGGGGCAACTCCTCGTGCGGAGCCGCGCGCTCAGCCGTCGGCGACGCGGGAGGGCGGAGTTCTCCACACTCGGAGCCCTCGAGCGAAGACTCCGATCGCACCGAGAAGCTGGAACAGGAGCTTCCTGTGGAGATGTTTAAGGGCCTGTCCGACGTGGCTGGGGAGCCCGACGGAGAGGCGGGGAGGGGCGTGGCCGCC
Source organism: Acheta domesticus (assembly GCA_031308135.1). NCBI lineage: Eukaryota > Metazoa > Arthropoda > Insecta > Orthoptera > Gryllidae > Acheta > Acheta domesticus. The sequence goes on along the minus strand of JAHLJT010005437.1, from coordinate 817,276 downwards.
GGAGAGGTGGAGCGGGGAGGGGTCGCCGGAGAGGCGGGGAGGGGCGGGGCCGCCGGAGCGTCTGCGTCCGAAGAGTCCGCGGGGCCGCAGGTCAGGGGAGGAGACGGCGCGCGAGAGAGGGCGCGCCTCCGTCGGGAGGGCCGAAGAGGCGACCGACCAGTGGGGGATGGGGGAGACTCGCGTCGCAACCGGCGTCTCCGCGGGGGGCGGAGGTGCCCTCCGCACATTGCTGGCCGACGAGGACCGCGTCTTGACCATGATGAAGTGGTCGGGGCTACTTTAAAGAAAAAATGCAGCGATAGATTCTTTTCAAGGAAAGGAGGAAATGCGATGGCGATGACGACGATGAGCTTAAGGGGAGGAGGTTCCTATATGTAATTGTAGGGGGAGTTGGCCCTAGTGCTTCTCTATATCGATTGAGATTAAATCTATTTGAGTGTCCGTTCCGGTGCAGGCGGTTGTATGAGCGTGCCTCGTGCATGGGAATTTCGACCGTTGTTATTGTCCAGCTTTTTCTTATTTGATTCTAAGAAGCTCTTTTAGTTGCTTTGAGCCGAGTAGATTCTGGGAGAGTTCCTCGGACCGCCCTGGTAGCGGGAATACCCGGGGGCGAAGGCCGCTCTCCTTTGTCATAACACTACATCTATAACACACTACCTAGAATAACATACTATCTATATTTGAGAAAATAACCTTACCTTATAATTAGCTGAGAAACAAGAGCGGCACAGTGCTGGGGCTAATTGGCGCGTAGGTGGTTTGATATTAATGCCTGCCTGGATCTATTCGTCTGCGTGTAAGTGTTCACATCCCGAGAGAAATACTGTTAATTAGGGCGAGTTAGCCCACGTGGCCCGGGGAACTATTAACGGAACTGAATTTAATTTAACAACACGTGGTCGAGTGCTCTCATATTGTTAATCTAATTGATGTAATGCATTCGCGCAAGTTGTTACTATTTATGTAAATATTCAGATTTAAACACCGGACGAGCACTCGTGGTACACCAGATGTTGAGACTATCGAATTTATCGTCAAGCTGAATCAAGCTATTGAAACTATTGCGCCCCTTGGCTGCTTGCGCTTGCAGCAATTGCGCCAGTGAATTAAGCAACGTTGCACTTATGATTACTAACACACTTTATATTCATGGAACTTTAGAACGCGAACACTATTAGAATAAACTGATAAATGTAGTTTGAATAGTTATTGAAGTTAATGAGACAGCCTACTTCGTTTAAACGGACGCCTAAATGTTTCAGACGTGCGAATAACAATGAAATACGGGGTGCTGAGAGGAGTGCTTGCGGCGCTTTGAAAGTATTGCAATTACGGAATTGCGATTGCAATTACGGAATTGAAAGTATTGCAATTGCGAGCGAGGCATTTTTTCCTGCAAGTCTCGTCCTCCCTGGGGCATCTCGCCCATGGCCAGCTGCCGCGCAGGCCCCCAAGCAGGTTGAGGCGCGCGGGGTGGACGAAGCCGTAGTCCTTCCACCGGAGGTACTCGCCGCTCCTGACAAAGTACGAGGAGCGGGAGACTCGGGGGGAGAGCTCGGCGGCGGCGCGTCCCTGGTCTGGCAGCGCGCTCCAGGCCGAGTAGTGCGCCGACTGATAATGCCCGCAGGCGCTTGATTACGAGGTGCCTTGGTGCGGGAGGATGACGTCGAGGTGCTCTTCTGAATTGCTAATTGTCACGCTCGGTTTGAGCTCGCCATCTTGTTCTTCGAGCGACCACCTACTTTTCAGGTTTTTCGTGGCTACCCTCGCACGTGACCACACCCCTCGGTTACCGACGTGCCGTATTTGGGTGCTGCTGTTCAGATAGTTGGCAACGTCGGTTGTTGTTGCCTGTTGTATGTTAAGTTTCTGACAGACCACTTGCTTCAGGTCATTGGCGGCTTCCCTTCTTACTAGGCTATCATTAGTTGTAAGCAGTTTGAATGCTGCATTAATGGCGGCCACGTCGGTTTCCTTTACTACCTCAGGGAGTCCAATACCCGCGTTCTCCCTTGCCGAGTACAGGTAGTGCACTGTACCGTTCTGCGGGAGGTTCAATGTTTCCCTTGCAAACGCCCTGATGTGTCGGTCGATTTCTTTCGCCTCCTTTTTGCTAATAACGTCGAGAGACATAGGGAATGGCAGGCGGGGAATAATGAATTGTTGCAGAGCGTCGATTTTTGCCATGGGGCAAGTTTCGCCGCCCTGATGAGTTCCATTTCATTAGTTATGTCTCTGGTGAAGGTCCCATCGGGGACGGTGTTGTGCCCAATGGGCTTCCCCAGGAACCGCGTTGTTGTGGCCCCTGATAGTTTACGTATGGGTGTGTCATCAATGCGGAAGTCACTTCCGTTGGAAGCTATTCCTTTTACCCACTGCATGGTGTCGCTTTTGGCAGCATTTATCTTGAGGCCGATGCCGCTGCCATAGTCCGCGAGGATGTTAATCATTTGTTGTAGAGTTGTCGGGGATCGCGCCGCCAGCCAGATGTCATCTGCGTAGGCACTTCCCGGGATCGGCGCGTCCGAGAGGGCCAGCGCGTGTCGTAAGGCCGTGTCGATAGTTATGTTAAAGAGGTTAGCACTCAGGGGGCAGCCCTGTCGCACGCCGGTCAGGTAGGGGATGGGTTCTGATAGGCCACTCGCCGTTATTGTGTTCTAGCGCCGTCGTACATGTCGGCGACGATTTCTTCAAACGCGGCCCCTGCGCCAGTGCATCGGACTGCCTCCCGGATGGCCCGATGGGAGACTGAGCCAAAAGCGTTTGTTAGATCTAGAAACGCTAAGGCCAAGCCCTGGTGGGCCTCCCTGGATTCTCTTATAAGCTTCCCCACCAAGAAGTTGTGCTCCCGCACCCCGTCAGTGGGGCGGAAACCTTTTTGGTGGGGGCTTACCACTTCGTGCTCCTGTATCCAGTTGGATAGTCGTGCGAGGAGCGGGGAATATAATTTGGCCAGCGTATTCGATAAGGCGATTGGCCGCCAATTGCCCGCATTGCTCTTGTCTCCTTTCTTGTAGATGAGAATGGTTTTAGAGCGCTTCCATGTAGTGGGGATCCGCTTGTACTTCAAACACGCGTTGTAGATGGCCGTCAACAATCGCGCGTGCGGGTCCGTGTACCGTCAGTGGGAGTACGCCAACCTGTCATCCCCTGGAGCGGTGTTGGTGCATTCGCTCAGCCTGCTGGCCACTTCGGCAGCCTCAAAGTTCCCACTTCCAGTCTTCATCTGCCACGGGATGAGGTCGTCTGCCAAAAATCTTCGTGATCACTCGTAAATAGCCACCGATACAGGGCGAAAACGCGGAGCGGCGCTCAGAGACGTCCGTACTGTACGATGCTACACTTTGATCTCTACCAGTTTTTTTATCAGTGACGAAATTACATCATTTCTGCTCGGGAAGGGAGGGAGGGAAGGAGGAACATCATTCATTCATCCATTCACACTAAGTGTGCTCAGCTTAAAGGCTTCATTGCACTGATGGCGTTGCCAGTTGACGCGGACTGCTGCCACCAGTTCCGAATGGACCTGAAACACTTGTCGCGTGTTTATGGCAGATGTCGCGTGAGTGCCGAATCACAGCACTGATCATCTGTTTGCGCAGGGGGTCGATGTAGTCTGGATGAACCAGCTCCTTCAAGTGTTTGTCATTCTCCGGGTCCCAGGCGTCCCGCGCGCCGATAATGAACGGGACCACGGAGGAGGTGACGCCGAAGCAGGAAAGGGCTGCTTGGCGGAGTGGGGCGTAAATCCGCAGCTTGTCCTTGCGCTTGTTCGCAAGAGCGCCCTTGGCGCCTTCAAAAGGGATAGCTACGTCTATGATTCGGACTTTGTGGCTGGACCTGTCCAGAAGAACCAAGTCAGGCCTCTTGGTGCCACTGAGGAAGGTCTCGTCCTGAGCGAGCACCTTCCAGCCGTTGGCCGTGGAAGCGGCCTTCAGCAGGTCAACTATATGGTTATGTCGATCAGTGATTGCTGCCTTATTGTGGTTGCAGTGACTGATGACATGCGCTTGGGTCTCGGGCCAGATGTCAGATGAGTCGACCTTCTGGCAGCCGAACCGGCAATCAGCCTCGTCCCGGGGCATGAAGGCACGTCCCGCCCTGAGACCCCCGAGGAGGTTCAGGCGTGCCCTGTTGACCCAGTAAAAGTCTGAGTCCCTCAGGTGGAGACCGGAGCTGAGGACGTGGGAGGAGCGTGTCCCGGCGCGCGCCAAGTCGTGCGCGGCGCGGCCTTGGTCGGGCTGGGCCTGCCATTCTCGGAGGTGAACCTCCTGCTGGACCTGGCGAAGACGCCGAAGGAGAAGATTTCGGTGCCGGGGCTCGATGACTAGACCCTGGTCCGCGTCCGATTCCGGAATGAGCGAGGGGATGAGGTCGTCCTCCTCGCGGATGGACCAACACACGCCAAGTTGTTTGGAGGCGAAACGTGCGCCCGACCACAGGGATTTCCTACCTACGTGGGAGGGAGAGGAGGTAGAGTTGAGGTACTCCTCGATGACAGTGGGGGTGGTCTCCTTTCCAGGGAACTTAAGGCTCACCTGGTGGCGTAAATCTTGGGTTGCTATCTTGCGCACAGCGCGGTCTTTAGAAGTTAGTAGTTTAAAGGCTCCTTCTATGTAGCTGAGGAGGGCTTCGTCACGGAAGACGGGGAGGCCCGCCCCAGCGGTGGAGCGAGGGGAGTACAAAAATGCCGAGGAGGCATTGTCGGGGAGGCCAAGAAGAGACTTGGCGATGCCCCGAAACCAAGAGTGAAACTTGGATGCATCCTTGATCGGGATCGATCGCATCCTGAGTGGGAATGACATTTGGGGCACTAGGAATGACATGATGGCATCGATTTTTTGCCATGGAGCGAGTTGGGAATCTCTCACCTTCTCCATTAAGGTAGAGACATCGCTCAGGGAGGTGTCGCTTTTAATCAGGGAGAACCCGACTGGCTTCCCCAGGAAGTTGGTGGAGTCGTCCTGGGCAAGTGTCCGAAGAGGACGGCCTTCGACCATAATTGAGGTGTCCGCGACCGCGGCCCCCTCTTATGTCAAGGAGGTCGCTCTTAGAAGCGTTAATATGGACTCCAATGGCTCCTGCACGACAGGCGACGAGATTAACCATGTCCTGGACGGTCTCGGGGGAGGACGCCACTAGCCATAGATCGTCGGCGTAGGCCGTCCCCTTGACCTCTATATCAGAGAGCTCGAGGGCCGCTCTGAGAATGGGATCAACGGTCAAGTTAAAAATGACCGGGCTAATGGGGCATCCTTACTTCACCCCACGGATTGTGGAGATCGGCTCGGAGAGGCCACCGTCAGTACGAAGGATAGTCTGTCTGTGTAGAAGTCTTTGATTATTGTAGTGAATTTCTCGCCTGCGCCTGAGGCCCGAACAGCGGCAACAAGTGCCTCGTGTGTGATCGAGCCAAAGGCGTTGGAGAAATCAAGAAACGCCAGACAGGTTTCCCTTCTGCTGGCGGGCACCGCTGATGAGGGTCTCCACAAGATAGTTGTGCTCGAAGACCCCATCGTGCGGGCGGAAGCCTTTTAGGGCCGGGCACAGCACCTCGTGCTGCTCCAGCCATGAGGAGAAACGGCGGGCCCAGAGCGAGGCGTAGAGTTTGGGCGCCGTGTTAGAGAGGGCAATCGGCCTCCATGAGGAGGGCTGGCTCTCCTCGCCACCCTTATGAATCAGGATGGTCTTGGACTTCTTCCAGGAGGAAGGAATCCGACCGAACCTGAGACGCGTTGAAGGTGGGCGCGAGGAGACAGCCAAAGGGGTCCGCACGCTTCCAGCGGAGGTAGCCCAATCTGTCGTCTCCCGGCGCGGAATTGATGCACCCGTGAAGGCGCTCAGAAACCTCCTTGGGGGAGAAGAGATCTGTATTGAGCGTGGGCGTTCTACCTCGGGGTACATGTCCGGCGGAACGGATGGCCCCGCGGCGGAGGGGAAGAGGTGTGAAGAGACCGCTTGAGGGGAGGGAGCTTGCACCTAGGGCTCGCCTGTTCCGTGACGAGGCGTAGGGCTCTCCGGGGGTTGCCCTTATAGATCGCGGAAGCTTTCGCCAAGGCAGCAGCCTGGCTACTCGTCTCCGAGTTCCTATTCGGGACGAAGGCGGAAGGCGCGGAGCGTAGCAGTTTGGACTGCAAGAGCGAGACCGTTTCTTCGATCAAGGACTCCGCTCTCAGCCATTTGTCTGCCGTGTGGGGGGAGAGAGATCTCGATGAGGGCGGACCCGAACGGTTCCAGCTCCTCGTCCAGGCGGCCCACCATCGCTGGGAGGTGCACAGGCTCTGGCTCCTCGTCCACAGCGGGCAGGGCCGGGCTGCCAATACGAAGTTCCTCAGGCACTGGACTGGCTGAGGGAGATCTGGCCCTACGGGGGCTGAAGGCCCGAAAACCCGTGAAACAATAGTTTGTTCCTGCCTTGCTGGGCCGGCGAACCAGTGGGGGATGCAGCCGGGAGGGGAGTGGCGGGGAGCAAGGGAGGGGAAGCCGTCGGGGAGGGGAGGGGGAGGGAGGCGTCCGAGGACGACCCGCTGGATACGATCGGTCGGGCGCGGGGAGGTGGCGGGGAGGCGGAGCCTCGGGGCGAGGCGTCCGAAGAGGAGGCAGCTCTGGGCGCTGGACGACAGGGTTGTCCATCGCGGCCCAGATTACTGTTATGGAACACCCGTGTGCCAAATCGGCGTGGTGCGGTGGCCGGGCCCTGTGAGGGAGGGGTGGGGGGGTGCGGCTGACGGTCATGGGAGCGTTCAGCTCCTTCCGTGTGCGCGCCGCAGATCGCTGAGTGTTTGGCGCCGGGAGAAATACTGTTAATTAGGGCGAGTTAGCCCACGTGGCACGGGGAACTATTAAGAGCTGAATTTAATTTAACAACACGTGGTCGAGTGCTCTCATATTGTTAATCTAATTGATGTAATGCATTCGCGCAAGTTGTTGTTACTATTTATGTAAATATTCAGATTTAAACACCGGACGAGCACTCGTGGTACACCAGATGTTGAGACTATCGAATTTATCGTCAAGCTGAATCAAGCTATTGAAACTATTGCGCTCCGTGTGCTGCTTGCGCTTGCAGCCATTGCGCCAACGAATTTTGCAATGTTGCACTTATGTATGATTACTAATACACTTTATTTGTACGCGCTCAAATGTTCCCATTTTGTTTGTCTGCTCCGTGACGTGCAGTTGCGAGTGAAGGGACCACCGAGAAGCCCATAGGGGTGCCCAAGAACCGCGTGTGGTCTTCCGCCTCAAGGATGTTGAGCAGCTTGCCATAAACTTTAAATAGCTGCCTTGTGATAGCACCGTCTTTAATAGCCAGAATGTCGTTTTTGGAGACATTGACCCGGATTCCTATGCGTACGTGCCTCCAGGGATCTCGCTGTTGGAGAGTTCGAGCGTGGAGCGGATGATCGGGTCAATGCTGATGTTAAATAGGGACGGGCTCAATGGGCATCCTTGCCTAACCCCTCTTGTGCATAGAAAGGGGGGGAAAGGCCTTCGCCGGACAGGAACGATGTGTAACTGTCGGTGTAAAAGTCTTTGACAATTTGGTTAGTTTCTCCCCAACCTTAACCGCGTTCAGACCTTCAACGTGGCCTGATGGGAAATAAACCCGAAGGCGTTGGAGAGGTCTAGGAACGCCAGGCAGAGATTAACTTTTCCGCCTTTCACTGAGTTGATTAGGCTGTCTACGAGAAAGTTGTTCTCGTAGACGCCGTCATGTGGCCTGAAGCCTTTCTGGGCTGGGGAGAGCGCCCCGTTCTCCTCAATCCAGTCATTCAGGCGGTGTGCCCAGAGGGAGATGTATAATTCTGCAAGTGTGTTCGAGAGCGAGATTGGTCTCCAGTTGGAGGGCGATTTGACATCCCTTTTCTTATGGATAAGTATCGTTTTTGAGTGTTTCCACGTATTGGGGATCCTACCGAATTTTTGACAGGCTGAGAAAATGGCTGTCAATAACCTGCTGGTCGGGTCGATCTTCCGCCAGTGTTGGTAGGACAGCCTATCGTCCCCTGGCGCCGAGTTGGAGGCAGCCGCCAATCGCTCCCCTACTTCTTTGTTCGAGAATAATAATAATAATAATAATAATAATAATAAAAATAATAATAATAAAAATGTCTATTTCTGGCGAGGCTCAGGCCATAAGGCCTGCTCTTCCGCCTAACCACTAAAATATTTACATTTACAATAAGTACAATTGAGGAGTTCGGGTGGAAACAATGATAGCTGACATTTCACATTAATTACGAAAGTGCAATGATCGTATTACGTAATAGAAATGTACTGCACACATCTAATGAAACAAAATATGAATATATTCTCGTTGGTATTTTTAGGACTCTAAAACTAACATGCCCATGAGAGCCCATGTTTCTTACTTTCAAGAAGGATGTGGAATGTTAATAATTTTACTTTCGCAAAATGTCAGAAATTATTACCTAGACCCGAATGCCTCAATTGTTGACAAATTTCAAGAAGAAAGGAGGGCAGATTTTACATGTAAATCTGGGATGCAAGACTAGGGACCATCCCGGCATACGCCTTAAGCGATTGAGTAAACCCAGGAAAACCTCAATCAGGATGGCGGCTTGGGGCCGTAACACAAGAAAAAAATCAGTGTGAAAAAATGGAAATATTAAAGGAAAAGGGTAAATGACAAAAGGAAAGAAGAGTGCGTTAAAGGGAGTTAAAGGGTAAAGGCAAAAGGGAAGCAGAGGGAGAAAGAGAGAGGGAGTTAGAGTTGATTATGAGATTAAGGAGAGTGGGAAGGGGGAACGATGATAATATTATTACAAAGTTTTCGCATACATAAATGTTTTCTAGATGACGCAGAAAATGGCTGATGACTAGAAGATAATCTGTAACAGAAGAAGAAACGGAAACAGCAGGCGGATGTACAAGAAAAATACAACATACCAAGAAAGATCGTACAATACAAAGACTGAAAATGCGTTAAGAACTTATTATATAGTACATGTACTTGGCGTTAGGGATTTCAGCGATAGAGCAAAGAGGAGAAAAGTGCAGAAGAACAGCTTGACGTCTTGGAATGTAACCGAATTTGGTCAGTGGTAATCGCGAACGTGGTATTTAATTAAGGTGTGAAAGTGGAAATAGGAGTTTGGATAAAATGAAATAATTATAGATAACACAATCACTGAGTCGAGTTTTAAATTTTCTGAAATCGCTAATTTGTTTGAGATATGTGGGTAGCGAGTTCCATATTCTAATTACAGTTACAGTAAATGACTTACTATAGGATACCGTATTGTGCCGCGGTATGCATAGTAATCGCGAGGAACGTGATCGTTCAAGCGTCAGCATTTTAAAGTTTTGCAATAATTGCGTTTTATAGCAATTATTCAAAATTTTATGGAGAAGAAGGCTATGAAAATGTCTCCTTTTTTCGATTGAGAGAATGTTTGTTTGACCATAAAACTCAGATACATGATCGTATCTTCTAAGATCGAATATGAAGCGGATGCATGCATTTTGTGCTATTTGTAATTTGCGTTGTTGCTTGAGCTTTAAGTCCGTAAGCAGGAAATCACAATAGTCGAAATGAGGCATTATAAGTGAATTTATTAGACTTACGCGAGTGTTAATGGGTAGTAGTTCTCTGACTCGTTTTAGGGAATGGAGGCCTGCGAAGACTTTTGGCAAATCTTACCTACTTGTGTGGTCCAACTAAGTGTGTTGTCTAAATATATTCCTAAGTTTTTTACATCGCTACACGAGGGAACAGGAGAGTTACCTATTCTAATTTCCGGAAGGGAGGATTTCTGCAATTTGTTCAAAGCGTTGCGAGAGCCTATCACTAAGCTTTGCGATTTCATTGGATTTAATAAGAGACCAAGGGCTTCTGCCCATTTATTGAGAGCGTTTAAGTCATCGTTTATTTTCTGGGCTAATGAGTTCAACTCCGATGGGTATCCACTTATATAGATTTGTGGGTCGTCAGCGTACATTTTGTGTTTACAGTGATTGAGGCATTGTCCTACGTCATTTACATAAATTAAAAATCCTAAGGGTCCTAGAACCGTTCCCTGCGCAATACCACGGGAAGTTTTAACAGCAGTGGATTGTTTTTTCACCAGATACAACGATTTGCTGTCGATTTAAAAGATATTGAGTGAACCATCGTATTGTGGGTTTAGCAAAACCCAATATTTTCATTTTTTCAAGTAGAATTTCGTGATCGACAGAGTCAAATGCTTTACTAAAATCTAGAGGAACAAGTATTGTTAATTTACAAGTATTATTAATCAATGGAGATTCTAGCGTCTTCAATAATATTTACAAGAACAGTACCTGTGTTTCTGCCTGACGGAAGCCATATTGTTGATCGCTAATGAGATTTTTGCTTTCGAGGTAACTTATAATTTGACGTCGCGCAATTTTTTCTGCGCGGCGCAGCAGGCGCGCGATCCCAGGAGGAGCTGCACCAGCTTCCTCACATTCACCTCCGTCCGCTTTCTCCTGTATGTGTTAGCGTGGCGGTCATACATGTCGCGCGAGTGCCTGATGGCGGCAGCGAGGGCAGCCTCGCACGGCGTGTTGACGAAGCTCTTGTGAGCGATGATCTTGAGCGCGGCGTCATTCAGCGCCGCGACGGCGATCGGCAGAATCCGCGCCGAGCGAGCGAGGCCTTGCGCGTGCGCGAGACTGGGCGCGTGTTTGCGAAGTTTCTCCTCGCGGGCATTATCGATGGCCCCGCGGCTGCCCTCGAAGGGGCAGGTCACGTCCACAATGAGGATTTCGGTTCTGGAGCACCAGATCTGGCTTCAGCCCTTGTGGGCCCCACACCTGGTTCTCGGCAACCACCTCCCACGCATTGTTCACTGCGGCGGCCATGACATGCGCCACGATCTCATGGCGCCTGGTGACCGCGGGCATGTCGTAGTGATTGAGGACGTGCGCGAGCGTCTCTCTCTCGGGCTGGCCGTCGCGCACGCAGTTCCGCCTGCATGTCTCGCCCACGGCCAGCTGCCGCGCAGGCCCCCAAGCAAGTTGAGGCGCGCGGGGTGGAAGAAGCGTTAGTCCTTCCACCGGAGGTACTCACCGCTCCTGGCAAAGTACGAGGAGCGGGAGCCTCGGGTGGAGAGCTCGGCGGCGGCGCGTCCCTGGTCTGGCAGCGCGCTCCAGGCCGTGTAGTGCGCCGCCTGGTAGTTACTCCGCAGGCGCCTAATGACCAGGTGCCTCTGATGCGGGAGTATGATGTTCAGGTTGTTCTGTGTTGTTTATGATGGTCGGTTTTAGCTCGCCATCATTCTCTTCGATAGACCATCTGATCTTGAGGTTTTTGGTGGCTACCCTCGCCCGCGACCACACTCCTCGGTTACCGATGTGCTGTATATGTGAGCTGCTGTTGAGGTAATTTGTGACGTCTGTTGCTGTTGCTTGTGGTATATTTAACTTTTTACTGGCTACTTGTTTGAGATCCTTGGCGGCTTCCTTCTTGACTAGCTTGTCACTGGTTGTCAACAGCTTAAATGCGGCGTCAATGGCGGCCACGTTCGTTTCTTTCATCACCTCAGGCAACCCAATCCCCGCATTTTCCCTTGCCGTGTATAGATAATGAATCGTACTATTTTGCGGGAGGTTCAAGGTTTCCCTAGCGAATGCCCTGATATGGCGATCGATTTCTTTCGCCTCTTTCTTATTGATGACATCCAGGGACATAGGGAATGGCAGGCGGGGAATGATGAACTGCTGCCGAGCGTCGATTTTCTGCCATGGGGCAAGTTTCGCCGCCCTGATGAGTTCCATTTCGTCAGTGATGGTTTTGGTGAAGGTCCAATCGGGGACAATGTTGTGCCCGATGGGCTTCCCCAGGAAGCGCGTTGTTGTGGCCCCTGAGAGTTTGCGTATGGGTGTGTCATCTATTCTAAAGTCACTTCCGGCGGAAGCTATTCCCTTTACCCATTGCAGTGTCACTTTTGGCAGCATTTATCTTGAGGCCGATGCCGCTGCCATAGTCCGCGAGGATACTAATCATATTTTGGAGAGTTGTTGGGGATCGCGCCGCCAGCCAGATATCAGCGTAGGCACCTCCCGGGATCGGCGCGTCCGAGAGGGCCAGCGCATGTCGTAAGGCCGTGTCGATAGTTATGTTAAACAGGCTAGCACTCAGGGGGCAGCCCTGTCTCACGCCACTCAGGTATGGGATGGGTTCAGATAGGCCATTCGCCGTTACTGAGTGCTTGCGCCATCATACATGTCGGCAACGATATCTTCGAAAATGGCCCCTGCGCCAGTGCATCGGACCGCCTCCTGGATGGCCCGATGGGAGACGGAGCCAAAAGCATTTGTAAGGTCAAGAAATGCTATTGATAGGTCCTGGTGTGCTTCCCTTGACTCTCTAATAAGCTTCCCCACCAAGAAGTTGTGCTCCCGCACCCCGTCAGTGGGGCGGAAGCCTTTTTGGTGGGGGCTTAGCAGTTCATGGTCTTCTATCCAGTTGGATAACCTTCGTGCGAGGAGCGATTAATACAACTTGGCCAGCGTGTTGGATAGGGCTATTGGCCGCCAGTTGCCCGGGTTATTCCCCTTCGCCTTTCTTGAATATAAGGACTGTTTTCGAGCGTTTCCAACTTGTGGGGATCCGCTTGTATTTCAGGCACGCATTGAATATGGCTGTCAGCAGTCGCGCGTGCGGATCCGTGTACCGCCAGTGGGAGTACGCCAACCTGTCGTCCCCTGGAGCAGTGTTGGTACATTCGCCTAGCCTGCTGGCCACTTCGGCATCTTCAAAGTTCCGAAGCTCCAGTGGCTCGCGTTCGGCTGGCACAAATAGTTCGTTGACATTGTCGTCCTCGACCGGGGGCGTTGTCGAGAAATGCGCCACTAGCTGCGCTGCCGGTATTTCGCACCGCGGTCCCTCATTGCTGGTAAAGAGTCGGATCGCTTTGCGCGGGTTGCGGCGGTATGTTCTCGCCGCGTCGGCCTGCTCCCTGCTTCTGCGGTCTGCCTGGCTCTGCGGAGGCGGGGGGCGGTAGTCTCGCGCGGGAGGGATTTTGCAGTGTTCTTGGACGTGTTTTGTTATCTTCGCAATGATCGCCTCCACGCGCTCCCACCCTCTGGCTGTGGGGCTCGGGCCTGCTGCGTTGATGAGCTCGCCCCTTAGAGCTTCGAGCTGCGGCGATAGGCGCCCAGCCATCTCATGCGCCTCGATGTTCGGGAAGCGTTGCGGGGCGCTTTGCGTCGCCTGAGGGGCTTCTGCTTCTGGCTCATTGCCGGCAGTGCTGTCTTGTGTCGGAGCAGTGTTCGCTCGAATTGCTTGTCGCGCGCGGCGTTCGCTTCTGGCGGTGCGCGGCCCGTTTGTATTTGTTGCAGGTGGTCTTTCTCGCGCATGTGTTCGTTTGTGCTGCGCCAGTTGAGTTTTCGTCGCGAATTCAGCGTCGCAATCCCTACGGTTGCAGCGCAGTAGCGGCCTATTACTCTCATTTTGGGGCGCTCTTACACTCCGGAGGGGCAGGCATGTTCGCGAGTGGGCCTTCCAGTCTCCTATCTCGCTTCTGCAGCCCGCAGAGATTTTGCGAATGCTCTGCATGTTTCTGTGTTTTCGCCTAATGTGTTGCTTGAGGTTCCCGGCGCGTATTGACCACGATCTTGCCGCCGTTGTGTACGGGCGTCCGCTGCAGCACGGGCACGCGAGGATCGCCGCACTGGGCTTGGGCACCAGGACGTGCTCGTTGTGCCGGACGGTTGTAGTTCGGGCCCAAAGTGCGGGAGCTCGTTCGGCGTCCTATTTTCCTCTCGCTCGGTCTCAAGGCGCGGCGTGTCTGGGCGCGTCGCGGGCGCGGGGCGCGGCCGCGCGGGCGCCGGTGCCGCCGCGGGTGTCTCCTGGGGCGGGGGCTGCTCCGTGGCTGCGGGGGCGGGCGCGCTGCTGGGCTCTGCTGCTGCGCTCGCGGAGGAAACCGCCCGGGGCGGCGCGGAGAGCAAGCGTGGGCGACGCCTCCTGGGGCGCCGCGGGCGGGGAGACCGCAGTGAAGGCCTCCGTCTCTTCCTCGCTGGTATCGTCGGTTTGGGTGCCGCAACTGACGGCTGTGGAGCCTGATGACGAGGCGCCTGTGGCAGGCGCCTGATGATGTGCCTTTGGTGTGGGAGGATGACGTCGAGGTTGTTCTGGGTATTGTTGACGATGACGCTCGGTTTCAGCTCGCCATCATTTTCTTCGAGAGACCACCTAATTTTCAAATTTTTTGTGGCTACCCTAGCCCGTGACCACACTCCTCGGTTACCGACGTGCAGTATTTGGGAGCTGCTGTTAAGTTAGTGACGTCAGTTGCTGTTGCCTGTGGTATATTGAATTTTTTACAGACTACTTGCTTCAGGTCCTTGGCGGCTTCCTTTTTTACTAGGTTGTCACTGGTTGTCAGTAGTTTGAATGCAGCATCAATGGCGGCCACGTCCGTTTCCTTCACCACCTCAGGGAGTCCAACACCCGCGTTCTCCCTTGCCGCGTACAGGTAGTGCACCGTACCGTTCTGCGGGAGGTTCAGAGTTTCCCTAGCAAATGCCCTGATATGACGGTCAATTTCCTTCGCCTCTTTTTTACTAATGATATCGAGGGACATAGGGAATGGAAGGCGGGGAATAATAAATTGTTGAAGAGCATCGAGTTTTTGCCATGGGGCAAGTTTCGCCGCCCTGATCAGCTCCATTTCTTTCGGGAGATCTCTAGTGAAGGTATCTGGGACGGTGTTATGCCCAATGGGCTTCCCCAGAAACCGCGTGGTTGTGGCCCCTGACAGCTTTCGTATAAGAGTGCCGTCGATGTGGAAGTCACTTCCGGTGGATGCTATTCCTTTCACCCACTGCATTGTGTCACTTTTGGCTGCGTTAACTTTGAGGCCGATGCCGCTGCCATAGTCCGCGAGAATGTTCCATCATCCGCTGCAGCGTTGTAGGGGATCGCGCCGCCAGCCAGATAGCTGCGTAGGCGCCTCCTGGGATCGGCGCGTCCGAAAGGGCCCGCGCGTGACGTAGGGCCGTGTCGATAGTTATGTTAAAGAGGCTGGCACTCAGGGGGCAGCCCTGTCTCACGCCGGTCAGGTATGGGATGGATTCTGTGAGCCCGCTCGCCGTTATTATTTGCGTACTTGCGCCGTCGTCCATATCCGCGACGATTTCCTCAAATGCGGCCCCTGCGCCAGTGCACCGCACCGCCTCCCTACCACACCGAATAATACTTGTATTTGTGCAAAAGCTTTGACGCCCGTGCGGTCCGGAGCGCGGCTACACGCGCTCTCTTGCTGTTCTTTTCCATTTCCCCCCACCACTTTCCCTGGTGGGGCGGGAATTTATTCACTTACGGGAATGACATCTCAACTCAGTCGTTTTGGCTTCTGGAACGAGGGGAGGGGGAGTGTCTTAAATTTACCATCTTACAAACTAACTTACAACTTAAAAGTATTACATGGCTGGCCTCTTTGGGCCTAGACTGGTTTTTATACAAGTTTTAATTATTGATTAAATAGTTATTTAAAATGTTCTTTCTTTTCTTTTCTGTTTTGCCATTCACTCATCATTCATACAACTATATTTACAACTCCCTCACATTCATTCTCACGTTCATACGCACTAACACTACACTTCAATATATACACTATTTACAAGTCACTTTTCCGCCACCGCGCACAGTGCGCTAAAAGGCGATTCTAGACGGAACTAGCCTTAAATCTTTTGTTTTAAGTGATTCTAGGGAATGTAAATGGTTGTTAAAGTTGTGAGATTAATACACATTAAATATACTTCAGTTTTACTCATTAATGATTATAATTACTAATGAATACAAATTATTATTAATGAATTGTGTTTGAAAAAAATGTTAAAAATAATAAATATGACTTCTCGGAACGCAAATATATTTTATTCTCAATAACTAAATCAAAACATAAATGAATTTTTTAATCTTTTATTTTATATTGCGCAATTTCTAAAAGATTTATTCAATTTTTCACAATTGATTAGAAATGTTTTTTCTACTTCTCCTTCTTCAATTTATGACGTTTATATTGTCACACCCATCGTTCGTTATCGAGCCACACGGTGGCGTCGATTGTCAACCACAGCGTCGAGCTCCGGCGGCGTGGGTGTGCGCCGAAGTCAACGAGGGCGGCCCGGGCCTAGCTCAGTCGGCCAACTTTGTCACCTGCTTAGAATCTAACTCGGATGGAAGGAGTCGTAAGGCGTTTGCTAACTACAGAAACAATTCAGTGGTTGGTAAAGCAAATAAAAAGGTTTATTCCCGCCTAATAATAGGCCGGGGAAGTTACAGTGATTCAAAGAGTTAAGAAAGGCCCTACCTGATGAGCTCAGTTAGAAACGAAAGAAAAAATGAGATAAAACTTAAATCTAAAAAAAAAGTAAAGTACGAGAATTACAATCAAATTCCTTTACAGGCCCCAACAAACTCTAGGCCATTCGCCTTCTGGCTGACAATAATGAGGAAACAAGTGCCTAAGCGCGGCACCGCATTGCACAATAGTTCTTTGGCGGTCGTTGACCGAAGTTTATGCCTGAATGGGGCGGCGTGTAGGCGGCCCTCGGCGGCGGCGGCGGGGGTCGCGGCAGCGTCGGCTTCTCTCCGTCTGGGTCGGCGGCTGAGATGGCCCTGCCAGGCCGAGAAACGTCCTTCCACAATAGCTACCAAAGGAGCGGCGGCGGCGACAGCGGCTGCGGCAGTGACGGCGGCGGCGGCGACGGTCAGCTGGCCCGGATCGTGAATGATCGCGAATTCCGTTCACCACAAATCAGCAGTTCTTACGGAAATTTCTCTGGAGTTTTCACGATCACGAATCTCGGAGAAAACTAGTCACCGGTCACTGCCCACGGCAGAGCTCAGAGTCCACGAACTAAGTCTCAAAATAATAATTCTCCCTCGAACGCGGCGCCGGAGCTATCACTTACTCCGCGGCGCTCGCCACCCAAGACAAGTCGAGTAAACGTAGTGTTCGAACGCGGCGCCGGAGCTGTTACTCGCTCCGCGGCGCTCGCCCCCCCCAGCTCAATCGAACAAGAAGTGATTTTCTCCCCTACGCCTCTAGCGTGGAGGTGCCCTCGTTCCGCCACCCCGAAAATTCAAAAGTGCCCCAAAATCGCTCCCACCCCACGGAATTTTGCCCCTGATTGGCTAAGTGCTACTACGCCGTAATTTTGTCCTCGGCCAATCAGGTCCGGTGATTCTAGGAATTTTCCGTAGCCCTATCTCTGTCTGGAAAACGCTCTCCGTCTGACTTCGGAAGTAGGTCAGTAAAGGGTACGCAGAATGTCCGTTGGGACCCCCGGAGAAAGCTGCGAAGGACGGCCTGGGTACTCAGTGCGCATGATACCCGGAACGGCGGGATCGGCACACGTCTCTAATCTCTTCTTCGGCGCCCGGGTGCGTGACGGGATGAGGGTCGACTCGCGGACGATGGCCATAAACTTTAGAGGGGCGCGTGCTGTCATCCCTTCCATTAGCGGAGGGGGCGCGCCGACCCGGCTGGCGGCGGCGGGAGGTGGACGCCTCGCATAGACAGTTATTTGTGAAATTTAAAAAATATTAAAAATAGCGTACCGCTACAATATTTCACATAAAAGACACCAATCATAAAGTTTTATTGCAGATTAACCCTTTTCTAACCCACAGTTTGTCTATACTTGCCATTTACACACTACCCATGTTGACACCTTAAACAATTTCATCGCTATTTTAATTTAATGTTCTTAAATCTTTCATTGCTTTGGTTGATTCACACCACTTCCACTGACAATTTACATTACAATTTTACATACGTCGTAGAGCTCAAACGCCCACTCGACCTTGACGGCGGAGGACGCCATCCGCGTCCGCGTCCAAATGTTGCCCCTTCCTCGATGCTCCACTTGGGCATTGCTGTTCAAGTAATCGGCTATGTCGTCTGGCGAGGGGTCAGCGACTTGCACCCTGGACGCTGCAGTTTGGCGCAGTTGTTCGGAGGCCAGGGATCTGATGACCCTGTCCGGGGACGTGAGCAGTTTGAAGGCGCCCTCCAGGAAGGCGAAATGTACTTCCCGGGAGAATTGGGGAAGTCCTATTCCGCCTCCAGCCTTCGGTGAGTATAGGTAGTGAGTCGACGCGTTATCCGGCAGACCCAGTACGTCCTTGACGAGTGCACGGATAAACTCGTCGATTGTTTTCCCCTCGGTCGCTTCTATGGAGCGCATCCGGATGGGGAAGGCCAGGCGTGGCAGGACGAATGTTAGGAGCCCGTCCAGCTTCTGCCATGGCGCCAGATTGCTGTCAGCAATATTCCGCGTTTGGTCGACGACGTCGTCCACCGTCGCGTCCATCGGGACGAGGGAGTAACCGACCGGTTTACCGAGGAACTTGGTGGTGTCCGAGCTCGTCATGGAACGCAATTCGCTTCCATTTATGGCGAACCATTTATGGAAGACGCGTTTGTCCTTGATGGATAGGGTGTCGCATTTCCGTGTGTTTTATGTTGATGCCGATTTTCTGTGCTTGTTCAGCATAGTCTGCAGCTTCCGCGGGTGTGTCGCCGCTAGCCACACGTCGTCCGCGTACGCGCCGCCTTTGACCTGGAGGTCTGAGAGCTCCAAGGTGACGCGGAGCACCGGGTCCAAAGCCAAGTTGAATAACGCCAGGCTCAGTGGACAGCCCTGGCGCACGCCTCTGTTGCACAACGCCGCCTCTGACTGTCCCGCCGCAGTCAGGAACGACGTTGAGTTCTCGGTGTATAAGTCCTTGACGACGGCCAGCAACTTCGGGCCAACGTTCGCCGTCGTTAGCCCCTCCATTACCGCCTCGTGTGAAATGGACCCGAAGGCATTCGAAAAGTCGATAAATGCTAGGCAAAGATTATGTTTGCCGGCCTTGGTGTCGTCCAGGAGGGTCACTACTATTAAATTATTCTCATACACGTCGTCGTGCGGCCGGAAGCCCTTTTGGGCCGGGCAGTAGACGGCGTGCTCCTCTGCCCAGTTATTAAGCCTCCGCGCCCACAGCGACGTGTACAATTTGCAGATCGTGTCTGCGAGCGCTATCGGGCGCGAGTTAGCTGGGCAGTACTTCGGTCCATTTTTGTGTATGAGGATGGTTTTAGATGTCTTCCATCCACTGGGTATCCTGTGGAACTTCGCGCAGGCGTTGTAAATAGTGGTAAGAAGGCGACAGATGGGGTCTACCTTCTTCCAATGCACGTAAGAGATCCTGTCGTCTCCAGGGGCCGAGTTGGCGGCGGCCCCGAGACGTTCTGTTACCTCCTGAGTGAAGGGGTCCTCTGGTACCACGGGCCTTTCCGCTGGTGCCGGGAAGCAGTCCTTCACCTCGGGGAGGGTGAAATGGTCCGCCATCTCCTGCGGCTTTATGGCGCACCGCGGGCCCTCTTGCTCGGAGATAATCCGCATGGCTCTTCTCGCGTTGCTCTTGTAGACAGTGGCGATTCGCGCCGCGTTTGTCGGACGGTTTCGTCCTTAGTTCGGCCTAAAGGCGGACGGCGGGTTCCTCAGGCAAATCTTTTGGACGCGCTCCACCGCCGGGGTGTGGGTCCCATGTGGGACAGAAGCTGTAAAGAGAATACATAATGTTAGGTAAATTGGAAACAATTAATTCTATTTTTTACACTTAAATGTATATTTACAATGTGTCTTATATCTACGCATTGCGCTCACTTGTGGAGTCTCTAGTGTTCTTGCGTTGGCTTCATAGCCCGTGGGCTATCGCACTGTTCACGTACACTTGCACTACTGTTTGTGTTTTAGGCGTGATCTTGCGAGGGGCCCGTCTCGGCGTTCAGACTGATGTGGTTGGAGTACATATCCCGTGAGTGTCCGATTACGGCAGCGATGAGACACTTTCGCAAGGTGTTGATGAATGCTTTGTTTGCTAGAAGTTTTAGGTCCGCATCATTTTCCTTACTCAATGCTCCCAGTGCGCCGACAATAATTGGGATTACTCTTGCAGATCGGACGAGCGTTCTTGCGTGGTCTAGTGTATGTGCGTATTTGCTCATTTTGTCCGCCCTTGCTTTTTGCTTTGCGCCGCGGGTGCCTTCAAAGGGGCACGCTACGTCGACAATGAGTAGCTCCGTGGCTGTGCCTTTTTCAAGTACGAGGTCAGGCTTGAGCCCGTGTGGCCCCCATATTTGGTTTTCGGAGACTACTTTCCAGCCGTTGTGGACGGCGGCAGCTTTAACGTGGGCCACGAGCTCGTTGTGTCGCCTGGTCACCGCAGGCATCTGGCAGTGGTTCATTACGTGCGCCAGAGTTTCTTTCCGAGGTGGGCCTTCCCTGTTGCAGTTACGGCGACAAGTCTCATCTTCAGCACCGCACCGGCGCCATGGGTGGCTGCCCTGTAGCCCTCCCAAGAGGTTTAGCCGCGCTGGATGGACGAAGCCGTAGTCGCACCGTCTTAGAAATTCTCCGCTTCGCATGAAGTATGAGCTCCTCGCTCCCCTCGCCGCCAGTTCAATGGCCGCTCGCCCTTGGTCGGGTTGGGTGCACCAGGCCTCATAATGCGCCTTTTGATATAGCGCTCGAAATCTCCGCGATACCTGTGTCCTTTGGTGGGGGAGGACGACGTCGAGGTTCCTTTCGTCGTTGGTACATATCAGCGACGGGTTGATTAGGTCCCCGTCCTCCGCAATCGCCCAACGCACTTTGAGGTTCTTTGCCGCCACTCTTGCCCGCGTCCATACATTCTTGACCCCCATGTGTCGGACTTGTCGTTCGCTATTTAAGTAGGCCGCGATGTCTGAGCTTGTCGGTGCCCTGATGCCAGTCCTCTGGGTCGTGGTTAACTTGAGATCTTCCGTGGCTGCCCTCCTGACCGTCGGATCGTTCGTTGTTAGGAGCTTAATTGCCGAGTCCAGGCTGGCAACGTCCGTCTCTTTAGAGATTTCCGGCATACCGACCCCTGCCTTGTCACGTGGTGTGTAAAAATAGTGCACCGATGAATTCGCCGGTAAGTTTAGTGTTTCCCGGACGAATGCCTTTATGTGCTTGTCTATAGTGTTAGCCTGTTCTTTGCGGATAATGTCCAGAGACATGGCAAATGGCAGCTGCGGGACAATAAATTGCTGTATCGCATCTACTTTCTGCCAGGGGGCGAGTCTGGCTTGCCTCACTAGTTCCATTTCCTCTGTTACTCTAGTGACTAGTGAGTCATCCGGGAAGACCGTGTGACCAATGGGTCGTCCTAGGAAGCGAGTAGTATCTGCTCCTGTGAGGGCCCGTATTGCTCTGTCTTCGACGTGGAACCTATGTGCATTGGACGCTATTCCTTTAACTAATTGTAAGGTGTTGCTTTTGGCGGCGTTGACCATTAATCCAATGCCCTCCCCTGTGTGCACGAGCATATCGATCATTTGTTGCAGCTTGTCTGGCTTGGTGGCGGCTAGCCAAATATCGGCGTATGCCCCTCCGGGGATGGGGGAGTCCGAAAGCGCGAGCGCTCTTCTAAGGGGGGTGTCGATCGCCACATTGAAGATTGAGGCGCTGAGGGGGCATCCTTGCTTTACTCCCCTGTGATATTGGATGGGCTCCGTAAGTCCATTATTTGTGATAATTCTGGTGCTCGCTCCGTCGTACATGTCTTTGATCGTTTCTACGAAGGCCTCTCCAGCTCCGGCGCATTCCAGTGCTTTGAATCTAGCTTGGTGGTTCACTGAGCCAAACGCATTCGTTAGGTCTAGGAATGCGATGGATAGGTCGCGATGCCCGTCTTTGGCGTCTTTTAGCACCTTGGCCGTCAGGAAGTTGTGCTCCCTGACGCTGTCGGTGGGTCTGAAGCCCTTTTGGTGTGGGCTCAGTACGCCGTGCTCCTCGATCCATCTAGACATTCTCCTCACGAGCAGGGACAAGTACAGCTTCGCAATCGTGTTCATCAGTGCAATGGGCCGCCAGTTGCTTGGAGTGTCAGTGCCGCCTTTCTTATGTATCAGCACTGTTTTCGATACTTTCCAAGTAGAGGGGATTTTGCGATATTTCAAGCACGCGTTGTAAATTGTCGTCAGGATTCGTGCAGTTGGATCTCCAATGTGCGTATTGCAGTCGGTCATCTCCGGGGGCGGTGTTGGCGCACTCCGTGAGCCTCGTGGCCACCTCCTCTGGGTTGAGCGGCGTCATGCATATTGGCTCTCTCTCTACGCTTTCGTAGGCAGCCGTAAGGTCAATTTCCCCTGGTGGAGTGGAGGAGAAGTGTTCTTCGATTCGCGCTGTTGGTATGGCGCATCTTGGGCCTTCCGGTTTTGTAATTATTCGGAATGTCTTTCTCGCGTTTCTCTTGTATCGCTGCGCTCCATCAGCTTGCTGTCGCAGATTGTTGGATTGTTGCTGTGGCGGGGGCGGGCGGTACGATGAGGCAGGCGGTAGTTTGCAGATCTCCTGCACTTCTTTGATTGTGCGCTCTATTGCGGCCTCAATCCTGTTCCAGCCATCTGCTGTTGGGCGCGGACCAGAGGCGTTTATTAAGTCGCCGCGTAGGGCCTCAAGCTGAGGTGTGAGGCGGCCTTGCATTTGGCAGTGCGGCATTGGCAGTGCGGCGGTTGTGTGGCTGGTCTAGTGTTGAATATAAATCTAGGGTGGCTAGTCTAAGTCTACTTGTGCTCTGCAATAGTGATTGTTGTAATAATTTATTGTGGCATAGATTGAGAACTGCTTCTGCACCTTGATTTCACTGCATTAATTTTGCTTTGATACTGAGTTCAGAGTTCTAGTTACAAGTTTACTCCACACTTTATCACTATCACTTACACACACATTATTACACATTTTTATTATTACATTACATTATTATTTTATTATTACATATTATACATTTACCGTCTCCGTCGTCGCCTCACTTACCTTGTCCTGTGCTCTGAGCGTCCGGGGAGATGCCTGGCATCTTGCGCAGCGCGCTACCCCCTGCGCTACTGCGGCGCACACTCCCGGAGATCTCGCCCTCGGGTCGAGCGGCGCGGCCAAGGGCCTTGTCCTGGGCGTCAACCATGCCGCTCAATTGGGACTAAGTAATCACCTAATCGTATGCACACATGCGGGTTAACTTCGCATTATTAGTCTAGCCATGCATTCACGTGTGTTACCGCGCACAGACAACAATGGGATTATTTAAATATATTAGATAATAGTAAGATAGATATTGATACAATTAAAAATAAAAATAAAGGAAATTGGTAATCCTTATTGCCCTAAGATCGGGTTATGGAGCGAGTACCTAACCTAACGCAAACTAACATGAGATGACATAAAATAACATAACATCGATCGCTACTGTAATCTAACATAGATAAAACGTATGCAACGCGTGCTGGTGTTATGAAATAACAAGGGAAACTAGGTAGGGCAGGTTCTCGGGTAATTTTATTAGAAGATCAATAAATTTAAAGAGAATTCTATGCTTTATTTGTTTTGTCGGCCGCCTAGTGGCAGCCTAGGGCGCTCCGAAGAGCAAAATATAGGAACAATACTGAAAGAATGGCGCGCTCTGTGAGCGCACACATTACAAAAATTAGACACAAATTTTTCAGCATGTGACCAAAGAGATTAGTAAAATTATTTACATATTTACAAAAAAGGGTTATGGGAGGCCAAACTGCCACCAGGGCCTAAGGACACTCGCTAAGGTACACAGAATCTACAGCAGTATTGTACTGCTACTATGCAAAGTGACATGTGGGGCGCATTCGCCTCCACATCTTTAAAGAATTATTAAAGAAAATTCTACTGTGGCAGCCTAAGCCGCATTTACTAACACAATTTTTTACATCAAAGAGTACCAACCTGAATACACATACTTTCTCCGATTACGCTCACAACTCAGAGCTCTTTACACAGTAACAAGTTATACCCTATATCAACCCACCACCAATATTACATCGTTCTCCCCTGCTGCTGTATTAACTCTTGGCACATTTTGACACTCATCCCATCTGTGAACTCTCTCTAAAGCAACATTCGCCTGTGATGCTATTATAACTAAAAATACGCGACGGCGCGTACTCCCAACACTCGTCGCGGGCCTCTCTGCGCCCGCCGCGAGCGTGACTCCCGCTTTTATAGCAGGGGTGACGTCACGGGGCAGATTATTGATCGGCCGGCGCGAGGCGGCGCGTGGCTTTTGGCGCGTAACAGCGCGCACAGAGCTTGCAGAAGGGCGGAGGCAAGGAATAACTTTGAGAATTTTGTGAGTTCTCTGGGGGTCGTAACACTGGTGGCCGCGGGACCCTGCGCGAGGCTAGGCGCAGCAGTTCCTGGCACCCTGCGCGGGCCCCCGGCGCGCTTTCGCCGCGCCCGCATTTCACCCGCCCCCGGTGCTCGGGGGTGCTGGCGCGGCGCGCGGCCAGCCAATGGGAGACGGGCGGGGGCGCCTGCCTTTGTTCGCTCCCCTCGCAAGCGCGGCCCGCCCGCCCGCTCCGGCTCGCCGCTGCGCGCCGGCCAGCAATAGCGTGCAACGAACATGCAAATATAATACTACTAAAACTAATACATAATGAGAGGAATCAATCAACAAACCCAAAACTAACAAAAAATCACTACAAGGGAGGGCTATGGAAGGTCCCTGTACGATACCGCACTCACCCGCCGCCGCCGTCAGGTGGAGATTAGGCCGCCCTCATGCCGCTCGCCGCCTCCCAGGCCGTGGCTGCAATTAGCAGCTCATTATTCCGCAATGGCTGCTCCGATGGGGTTGTCCCCACTTCCAGTCTTCATCTGCCACAGGATGAGGTCGTCTGCGAAAAATCTTGATCACTCGTAAATGGCCGCCGATACAGGGCGAAAACGCGGAGCGGCGCTCAGACACGTCGGTTTGTTTCATCAAAGTCGACATAACTCATCATTGAAGAGTTCATGCTCGGCTCGTGTGAGTTTTGATGTGAGTCCTACTACAGATAAGTACATTGCGTATACAATGTAAATACGTTGCAATGCCAGGAGCTGTGGGGAGGAATGTATACAAGACATTAGATAAGACCCTTTACAATATTTACAAGAATAGAACTAAAATGAAACGCTATTATATATTTACACTATTTACACTTCCTAATGCACTAACACAGTCTACGCCGAGCGCGTCACAAGTGTTTATACGCGCTGCATCGCGGAGCGCGCCCTGGGGCCACCGGTGTGGCGGTCATTGATGTCCCGCGATTGGCGGAACTGCCGCCGCGATGGTGGCCTTGCTTTAATTGTTTATGAATGCGTTATTGCAAAGTACTTAGAAGGCAGCGTCGTTGACGCGGTCCTACGCACCGAACGCCCCGACGACGATTGGTAGAATTCTCGCCTACGGCGCGAGGGTCGGAGCGTACGTTGAGTTTTTCCTCACGCGCACTGTCCATAACGTCCCTGCTGCCTTCGAAGGGGCAGGTGACGTCAACCATCAAGATTTCTGTGGCCGTGCGGTTCTGCAGGACGAGGTCAGGCTTAAGGCCATGCGGGCCCCACACCTCGTTCTCGGACACGACTTCCCACGCGTTGTTGACGGCAGCCGCCTTGACGTGGGCCACAATCTCGTTGTGCCGTCTGGTGACTGCCGCCATGTCGCAGTGGTTGAGGAAGTGCGCTAGCGTCTCCCGCTGCGGCGACCCGTCCTCACTGCAGTTGCGCCTGCAGTTCTCATCTTCACCCGGGCGGCGCGCCCCAGCAGGTTGAGGCGCGCAGCATGGACGAATCCATAGTCCTTCCAACGAAGGAATTCGCCGCTCCGGAGAGCGCGGCGGCCGCGCGGCCCTGGTCGGGTTGCGCACGCCACGCCACGAAGTGCTCCTTCTGGTAGCGGCTGCGCAGACGCCGCACCACCTGATGACGCTGGTGGGGGAGGACCACGTCCAAGTTGTTGGCCGTGTTCTGGAGGATGAGGCTCGGCTTGAGGTCCTCGCCGTTCTCCTCCAGTGACCAACGGATGTTTAAATTCTTAGTTGCGACGCGTGCGCGGGACCAGATGCTCTTCAGGCCGACATGCTGTACTCTGAACGAGTTGTTCAGGTAGTTTGCTATGTCGGCCGTCCCCGGCGCCTGGATGCCGCTCCGTTGCCGCACCACCTGCCGCAGGTCGCTCGCCGCCTCCCGCCGCACCAGCGGGTCACGCGTCGTCAGCAGCTTGAAGGCTGCGTCGATGCTGGCGACGTCGGTCTCCCGGCTCACCTCCGGCAGGCCGATGCCCGCGTCGTCCCTCGCCGTGTAAGTGTAGTGCACGGACGAGTTTTGCGGGAGATTAAGTGTCTCCCGCGCAAAAGCCCGCACGTGTTGGTCGATTGTCCTGGCTTTCTTTTTGTTATAAGGTCCAGAGACATGGGGAAGGGCAGTCGCGGTAAGATGAATTGCTGCAAAGCATCAATCTTCTGCCAAGGGGCCAGCTTGGCGGCGCGAATCTGCTCCATTTCCCGCTGGACGCTGCGGATGAAGTTCTCAGTCGGGGACAACGTCGTGCCCCACGGGCTTCCCCAAAAATCTGGTCGTGTCGGAGCCCGACAGCCGCCGGATGGGCGTGTCATCCACTGTGAATTGACACCCTGTTGAGGCGATGCCCCGCACTAGTTGCATCGTGTCGCTTTTGCCTGCAGTTGATTTGCAGGCCGATGCCGCTGCCACAATCTGCTAGCATGTCAATCATGCGCTGCAGCGTGCGGGGCTCGCGTGCCGCCAACCAGATGTCGTCGGCGTAGGCGCCTCCCGGAATAGGTGAGTCCGAGAGCGCCAACGCGCGACAGAGAGCGGTGTTGATGGTGATGTTGAATATCAACGCGCTGAGCGGGCAGCCCTGTTTGACGCCAGCGTGGTATGGTATTCTCTCGCTGAGGCCATCCGCGGTGATGAGCTGCGTGCTGGAGCCGTCGTACATATCGCTGATGATATCAACGAACGTGGCTCCAGCGCCCGTGCACCTCACCGCCTCCCTGATCGCCTGGTGCCTGACCGACCCGAACGCGTTGGTCAGGTCCAGGAAGGCAATGGCGAGGTCAGCGTGCGACTCGCGAGAGTCCTTGATAATTTTCTCGACGAGAAAATTGTGCTCTCGCACGCCGTCCGTCGGGCGGAAGCCCTTCTGGAGCGGCGAGAGGACGCCGTTCTCCTCCACCCAGTGGGAGAGCCTGCGTGCGAGCAGCGAGGAGTACAGTTTAGGAGACTGTATTTGAGAGGGCGATAGGCCGCCAGTTGCTTGGCCGGGTGGGGTCGCCCTTTTTGAAAATAAGTACAGTTTTGGATACCTTCCATTCGTCAGGTATCTTCCTGTATTTGAGGCATACAGTTGTAGATGGCGCTGAGGAGGCGACCGTTCGGGTCAACCGTCCGCCAGTGCCCGTAGGTCAGGCGGTCGTCGCCCGGGGCGGTGTTCACGCACTCCGCAAGCCGCGTGGCAACCTCAAGCGCCTCAAAACTGTGGAGCTCCAGCGGCTCCCGCTCCTCCTCGTCGAATAATGAGGACACGTCCTCTTCGACGGGCGCCGCCTGCGCGAAGTGCGCTACGAGCTCAGCTGCAGGGATTTCGCACCGTGGCCCCTCCCTGTCCGTAATGAGGCGGACGGCCTTGCGCGGGTTCCGGCGGTAAGTACGAGAGACGTCAGCTTCTTCTCGACGGCGGCGGTCCTGCTGCTGCTGCGGTGGGGGAGGGCGGTACTCCGTCGCTGGCGGGATCTTGACGGTCTCTTGTACATGGGCGGTAATCCGCGCAATTACCGCCTGCACGCGTGACCAGCCGTCAGCGGTGACGCTAGGGGCCCGACGCGTTCAGGAGCTCCCCTCGGAGCGCCTCGAGATGCGGGGAAAGGCGTCCCGCCATCTCATGATCTTCTATTCTCGGGAAGCGCTCCGGGGCGGCCTGAGGGGCGCCTTCCACGTCCCTGTCCCTCGGTGGGCGCTGCGGGGGCGGCGCTGGCGCGGATGGCCTGCCGCGCTTGTCGCTCGCTGCGCGCGGTACGCGGTCGCGTGGCGCGCGCTGGGACGGCGCTGGAAGGTCTCTCACGCGCGTGCTTTTTTGAATGCTGCGCGAGTTGTCTCTTCGTGGGGAACGCCGCGTTGCAGTCATCACGCGTACAGCTGATCAGCGGCCCTATGGCGCCCCCTGGCGGTGGACGAACGCTGCGCAGCGGCACGCACGCTTCCGAATGCGCGTCGCCTTTTTGGAGCTCGGTCTGGCAGCCTGCGCATACCGTCCTGGCCTGCGTGTGCGGGTGCTTGGCAGCCAGATGCCTTCTCAGGTTGCCCAATCTAGATCCCCAGGATGTAGCAGCAGTAGTGAAGTGCTGCTCAGGTCAGCACGGTCAGCGGAGGATCATGGCGCTCGGCTTGGGGACGAGCACAAGATCTCCGCTCACCACTGGCTGAAGATCGGCGCCGAACGGTGGGGGCTGGCTGGGCTCCCCGTCCTCTCTGCTCGCGGTGCGCTGTGGGGGCGTGGGCCCACGATGCGCATCCTCTTGTGGCAGATGTTCTCCTGAGGAGCTTGTTCCTGCGCCTTCTTCGTGCGAGGGGCGCGGGCTCCTTCTTGCTCGCCGGCCTTTACGTCTCCTCCGCTGTGTGCCGGAGGGCCCTGCTTGAGTATCGCCCTGGAGAGGTACTCTTTGTTTGTTGGGGATGCGGGGGCAGACGCTGACGTGGGACAGCGAGCCCACCGTCCCCTCGCAACCGTGGCATTTAATAGAGATAGACGCCGTCTTATCCCATCCGTGTCTTGTTCTCAAGTGAATTGTGAATGCCCGTTTCAAGTGTTTTGGGTTTGTCTCAAGGAGCTTTATGTCACATAACGGGCACTCAACAGGGTTGGGGAACGGGAAGACAATCAGGAGGGCGTTTCCCTCCACCCTGGGCTGAGTTTTAGGCCATAGATGCAGTGGCTTCTTTTTGCCGCCTGTGGCGCGGGGGCGGGCGTTGGCGGAGAGCGCGCTGGCAGTGCGGCTGGCACTGGCATCAGTAGATAGTGCGCTGGTAGTACGGCTGGCGCTGGCATCGGCGGAGAGCACACTGGCGGAGCGGCCGGCGTCTGCGTCAGCTGAGAGTGCGTTGGCGGTGCGGCCGGCGCTGGCGGTGCGTGCCTCTCTAGGCGGCGCAGAGTGTGAGCGGCGCGTGCGGGAGGGCGACTCCGCTTGGGGCGCTGCAGGCGCTTCGACAAAGGAGCACTCAGTCTGCGTTCCGCAGCTGACGCTGTCAGTCTGTTTACCACAGCTGATGGCGGTGGAGCGCGACGCCCGGTCGGATTCCGGGCTGCCGACGACCGATGTCTCCTCCGGAATGTCGTCTGCGTATTCAGGGCCGAGCCATCCCCTCACAACTCGTGAGGCGAGCTGGCTGACCGACTCGACGGCAGCAACAATGGGGCTCCTGGCGGCCGGCACGGACGAGGCTTCCGGGCTCGGCTGTTCAGCAATCGCCTCCGCACGGGGGCGATGCGTAGGTGTCTGCATCTGCGTCGGCGAGGGGCTGTGCACGCCCGCCGTGGGCGAAGCAGAGAGCTGCCGGCTTCTCGAGCGGGTGATGAGAACCATCGTGAACACTCACGGGTATCCACAACACAATCACAAAAGGAAAAGTACAATCCACTAATCCACTTTAATGTTCAAGGCGTGGGGTGTAGCGGGCGGCGTTCGAGGGGGGCAGCGGCGGGGGCAAGCGCGGGGGATTGGGTATCGAGGAGGGGCTAGTGATTGAAGGGTGGAGAGTAAGACTCAGGAGAGGGTAGTCCAGAATGAGAGAACGAGTGAGATTAAATATAATAGAGAAGTGGAAGGTAGGAATAAGTGAACGAGAAAGAAGTAGAAATAAGAATAGGGATAAAAATGAACTATACATTTCACATATTTACACTATTCACATATGCACTGTAACCCTAGCACTGGCGCACTGGCACACGCGTCCTGAGTGTCTAGACACGCTGCGTCGCAGCGCGCGCACTGGGGCCACCGATGTGGCGGTCATAAATGTCCCGCGAGTGGCGGATTGCCGCCGCAATGGTGGCCTTGCGTAAAGTGTTTGAAAAAGACTTGTTGCACAGTACCTTTAGGGCCGCGTCATTAGCGCGGTCCCATGCGCCGAGCGCCCCGATCACAATGGGGAGAACTCGTGCCGACTGCGCGAGGCCCTTCGCGTGCGCGAGGGTCGGGGCATACTTGGTTAGCTTTTCCTCACGTGCGGCGTCCAAAGCGTCCCAGCTGCCTTCAAAAGGGCACGTGACGTCTACGATTAGGATCTCCGTGGCCGTGCGGTTTTGTAGGACGAGGTCGGGCCTGAGCCCGTGCGGGCCCCACACCTCGTTCTCCGTCACGACCTCCCACGCGTTATTGACGGCAGCCGCCTTGACGTGGGCCACAATCTCGTTGTGGCGTCTGGTGACTGCCGCCATGTCGCAGTGGTTGAGGACGTGCGCCAGCGTCTCCCGATGCGGCGGCCCGTCCTCATTGCAGTTACGTCGACAATTTTCATCTTCGCCCGGGCGGCGCGCCCACGGCCGCGAGCCCCGGAGCCCCCCCAGCAGGTTGAGGCGCGCGGCATGGACGAATCCATAGTCCTTCCAGCGAAGGAATTCGCCGCTCCGGACGAAGTATGAAGAGCGCGAGCCCCGCGCGGAAAGCGCAGCGGCCGCGCGGCCCTGGTCGGGTTGCGCACACCACGCCACGAAGTGCTCCCTCTGGTAGCGGCTGCGCAGACGCCGCACCACCTGGTGACGCTGGTGGGGGAGGACCACGTCCAAGTTGTTGGCCGTGTTCTGGAGGATGAGGCTCGGCTTGAGGTCCTCGCCGCTCTCCTCCAGTGACCAGCGGATGTTCAAGTTTTTAGTGGCGACGCGGGCGCGGGACCAGACGCTCTTCAGGCCGACATGCGGTACTCTGAACGAGCTGTTCAGGTAGTTAGCTATGTCGGCCGTGCCTGTCGCGTGGATGCCGCTCCGCTGCCGTACTGCGCGCCGCAAGTCGCTCGCCGCCTCCCGCCGCACCAGCGGGTCGCGCGTCGTCAGCATCTTGAATGCCGCGTCGACGCTGGCGACGTCGGTGTCTCGTCTAACCTCCGGCTGGCCGATGCCCGCGTTGTCCCTCGCCGTGTACGTATAGTGCACGGACGAGTTTTGCGGGAGATTTAGTGCCTCGCGCGCAAAAGCCCGCACGTGTTGGTCCATGGTCCTGGCGGTCTTTTTGTTGACGAGATCGAGAGACATGGGGAAGGGCAGCCGCGGGATGATGAATTGTTGGAGGGCGTCTACCTTTTGCCAGGGGGCCAGCTTGGCGCCCCGAACCAGCTCCATTTCCCGCAGGATGGCTCTTGTGAAGTTCTGGTCGGGGACGACGTCGTGCCCCACTGGCTTCCCCAGGAAGCGAGTGGTGGTGGCGCCTGACAGTCGCCGGATGGGCGAGTCGTCAACGGTGAATTGGTGGCCCGTCGATGGAACGCCCCGCACCAGCTGCATCGTGTCGCTCTTCTCTGCGTTGATCTTCAAGCCGATGCCGCTGCCGCAGTCCGCCAGCATGTCGATCATGCGTTGCAGCGTCCGGGGCTCACGTGCCGCCAACCAAATGTCGTCGGCGTAGGCGCCTCCCGGAATAGGCGAGTCCGAGAGGGCCAACGCACGACGGAGAGCGGAGTCTATGGTGATATTGAACACCGCCGCGCTGAGCGGGCAGCCCTGTCTGACGCCGGTGCGGTACGGTATGCTTTCGCTGAGGCCATCTGCGGTGAAGAGCTGCGTGCTGGAGCCGTCGTTTATATCGCTGATGATATCAACGAACATGGCTCCAGCGCCCGTGCACCTCACCGCCTCCCTGATCGCCTGGTGCGTGACCGACCCGAACGCGTTGGTCAGGTCCAGGAAGGCGATGGCGAGGTCGGCATGAGACTCGTGAGAGTCCTTGATGGTTTTGTCTACCAAGAAGTTCTGCTCTCGCACGCCGTCCGTCGGGCGGAAGCCATTCTGGAGCGGCGAGATGACGCCGTTCTCCTCCACCCAGTGGGAGAGCCTTCGGGCGAGCAGCGATGAATAAAGTTTAGAAATGGTGTTCGAAAGGGCGATAGGCCGCCAGTTGCTCGGCCGGGTAGGGTCGCCCTTTTTGAAGATTAGCACCGTCTTGGATGCTTTCCACTCATCTGGGATCTTCCTGTACTTTACACACGTGTTATATATGGCACTGAGGAGGCGACCGTTCGGGTCCACCGTCCTCCAGTGCGCATATGTAAGGCGGTCGTCGCCCGGGGCGGTGTTCGCACACTCCGCAAGCCGCGTGGCGACCTCAAGCGCCTCGAAGCTGTGGAGCTCCAGCGGTTCCCGCTCCACCTCTTCGTACAATGAGGACATGTCTTCTTCGACGGGCGCCGCCTGCGCGAAGTGCGCCACGAGCTCTGCCTCAGGAATCTCACACCGTGGCTCTTCCCTGTCGGTGATGAGGCGGACGGCTTTGCGCGGGTTGCGGCGGTACGTGCGGGAGACGTCCGCTTCTTCTCGTCGGCGGCGGTCCTGCTGCTGCTGCTGCTGCGGCGGGGGAGGGCGGTACTCTGTCGCTGGCGGTATCTTGACGATCTCCTGTACGTGGGCGGTAATCCGCGCAATTACCGCCTGCACGCGCGACCAGCCGTCGGCGGTGGCGCTGGGGCCCGCAGCGTTCAGGAGCTCCCCTCGGAGCGTCTCGAGATGCGGGGAAAGGCGTCCCGCCATCAAGTGCTCTTCAATCCTCGGGAATCTCTCCGGGGCGGCCTGAGGGGCGTCTTCCGCTTCCTGTCTTTCGGCGGGCGCTGCGGGGGCGGCGCTGGCGCGGATGGCTTGCCGCGCTTGGCGCTCGCTGCGCGCGGTGCGCAGCCGGCTAGCGCGTGCTGGAGCGGCGTTGGTCAGTCTATCCCGCGCGTGCTTTTTGGAGTGCTGCGCGACTTGTCTCTGCGTGGGGAACGCCGCGTTGCAGCCTTCGTGCGTACAGCGTATCAGCGGCCCTATAGCACCCCCTGGCGGCGGACGAACACGTCTGTGAGTGTGTTTCGCCTTTATCTAGCTCAGTCTGGCATCCCGCGCACACCGTTTTGACCTGCGAATGATTAGAGGTTGGATGTCATCCTGAAGTTCATCTGCTTGCCACATTATTTTCGACCTCTTGAACATGCCTACAGTAATTCATCCATTGTTCCTGGGAGACCGATTCAAACGCTTTATGAATCAAAATCTCCACTTCTTTGACCTTAAAATTAGTTATTGCATGCCCTTTCACCTGACTCCACACCAATTGGGTTAGGTTCACAATGATGTGGAGGTAATCTGCAATCATACTCCTGTGCAATTAAGTCCACATTATTATTACTGAATTGTCCGCGCACAGAATGCACGACATCGAGCAATTCTCCTTTGAGAGAATCTTCTGCAAATAAAATGTTTTTCGATGTCAGACAATTCTTAATTTCTTCCTTACGAGAATTGGAGCTGGGAATTTCTTCTTTTTTTCTGCAATGGTAGGGCGCATTGTCCATAACAATTACAGTTCCTGCTCTGTTAGGTAATAATTGTTCTTTGAACCACCGTTCAAATCTAACACTATCCATTTCTTCATGATAGCCTCCAAAATTCTTCTTCGCCAAGAAAACCTGTTTCGCTCCCTCTATAAATTCCATCTTGTTAAGGCCAGTTCTGCAGAAATCCAAGGTTTTCATTATTTTATTTAAAAAGGAACAGAGTGACACATTTTTTCATTATTACCATCGTGTTTCTCGTAATTTTCTCTACAAGACTATATCTTTTCAACTTAATTTTGCAACAATCGATTTGGCAACATTACACAAAATTCTTCCTTAAGAATAACATTGTCCATAAGAGCCCATTGTGCCTTCTTAACGTGAAAACGAGTATAGTTGACTTCTCAATTGAAAATATAACATAACTATTTAGTTCACCTCTCATTAACTGCAACACTTTCTCAATATTTTTCTGATCACTTACAGTCTGCTGCATAATGAAGTGATGTATTGAAAACTGCCTGACATCATTAAATTTAAAATCGGTTTGATATTTTATTAGTTCACAATTGTCTATCTTTTGCTATTTAGCTTTTTGAAAAACTTCTTCGAGAAGTGCATTGTTACTCTCAAGACTTTGCACTTTCTTCTTAGGCAACTGCTGCACTGTTACAAACTTTAGAGTGGTACCTACACGAGACAACTTTAGTTTCTTCCAGTAGCACTCAATTGAGGCACATGCCGGTTCTCCACTCCGCCGATGAGCCCAAAATAAAAAGGCTACCGCATGCTTGCATCCCCCGGCTGAAGCTGCAGTCATGACATTCACAACTTACCACTTCTTGAGTATTTTCATTTAGAACAAGAGACACAAAATATGTATTGCTTTTCACTCTGCTCAGGACAGACTTTGCATTTTAATGTGCAAAGGCCAGAGTCACGATGCAACTGTACATAGTCAACTGCATCATCTCCATATGATTCTCTTGCAGTCCTATAACACCAAAGAAAATGAACTTTTAATAATTGTTAAATTCGATAACAGTTCTTTGACAACAAACTTTGTTTTACATTATGCTGATATCAAATTTAATTCAAGTGTTGGTACCAATAAAATCATTGTACCTATAAATCAGTAACATACAAATAACCTTACAAAAATTTTATTGTACTTGGCAGTTCTCACGTTTCTCAGTTCCGTAGCGTAAAAATTTGTTTTTTTTTTAAGAATTGTCCAACCATTACTGTGTCTATTTTGGGCAGGTTTCCACTATCCGCTTTCACAAAATGTCTCCATTTTAGACAAATAAAATCACTACCTAATTCACCACTAGCACGCAGTTGGCTGATAAGAAATTAAAAAAACTTTTAACACAACGATCAAAGAAATTCCATTCACCGTACTTAGCACGTGCTATACACTCGGAGAATCAGCTTTGTGTGTTTTTACATGCTTGTGACGTCACACGAAATGCGGCCTATCACAGAGCGTTTTCGATCACGCGACTGAACCCTCAAGAACATTAATTTTAAACGAATAATTTAAAGTAAATAATGCACATTTTTTAGCAAATATATAAAAAAAGGCTTTAATGTGAAGTCATCTTCCTGGACGTCAGCAAGCCGATCTACACTTACAACACAGTCAAATAGCCTATTGAATTCGCGTTCTAGTGCACTGATAAGCGATTGCATTCACGGGAATGCCTCAGCAAGAAGGGGGAGAATGATGGTGATTTTCGTAAGAATGTCGCCTGGGGCGCGAAGAATAGGGAGAATGGTTTTAAGAGTCGATGATTTTGCGGAGGTTGATACCCCTCAGTAGTGAAAAAAGTTCCGAGAGTTCGGAGAGGCCGCCGAGAGATGGAAAAGATTCGAAAGACGCGGGAGGAGCTTGCGGCGCGGCCATTGGTCGGTTCGCCGCGACGTCAGCGAAGGGGACGTAGTCCGGAGTGGGGACGGCGGGAGCCAATCCCGCGAGCGGAGGGAAGGCCTGCTGGGTGGGGAGCGCGCCGGCCAATCCTGGCACAGTAGCGGAAGGCGAGCGCGATACTATACTGCGATTTTTGTAGGAAGAGCTTTCAAGGCCACTCAAATCCCATCTTCGCGATGGAATATGTCACGGCATTTGGCGTCTTTTCTCGGTCTTGCCGGTAGAAGTCGCATGATCGCAAGCACTGCTTCATACGGTCGCGATCGTGCGAAATCTAGCGGAACGACTGTGAATGACACGAAATGCCGTGACATATTCCATCGCGAAGATGGGATTTGAGTGGCCTTGAGAGCTCTTCCTACAAAAATCGCAGTATAGTAGGTTGCGCTGCGACGAAAAGGCATTAGCGCGTCTGGCGCTCTCGGCGGCGGTTCGCGCCTGGCGAGCTCCCGTGAGGCGGGCAGCTCGCGCCGCCTTATAAGTCAAAAGGGCCTCGCACCCGCCGTAGTTGGCGGTGTGCGGGCCGCCGCAGTTCACGCAGCGCGGCTGCTGGCCTTCTGCGCGCGGGCACGCCTCGAATGCGTGATCGCCCCCACAAAACAAACATAATTCGTTTCGCCGACAGCCGTTGTGGGAGTGACCCCACATTTGGCAGCGGCGGCAATGCGGGACTCGGTCCGCGCCGCGGTGCTCCTCCCATTGTACTACACAGTTCGCGACGACTGTCAGTGTCTTTGCAGTGCCAATCTGAGCATGGTCAAGCTCGATTACGTACAGCTGAAGGCTCAGAAGCTGCTTTTCCCCCTCTGCCGTGTAGAGGGGGCGCTTCATCTCTGATACGTGGTGGATGTTAAGTCCCTGTTGGGTGAGCTCTGAGGTGAGCTCCTCAATGTTCAAATTCGCGGGGAGACCGCGGAGGACAAGCTTGTGGCGCCGCTCAGCCGTCGCGCGCCGAAAGAAAAACTGGGCGTCCCTGTTGAAAGTTTTCATTTTTTTCGAGGGTTTGGATAATTCGCCCGTGGTCCTGGCGGTTCCCTGGTTTCAGGGTGAGAAAAGCGGGGGTGGTGTTTCCCCGCAAGGGCGCGGTGAGGTGGGGTGTCAATGTGGCCATTATCTCTTTCACATCGACCGGCTGCTGGATGCAGATTTCCCCTATGACCTCTCGGGGGCGGGCGGGCTGGGCGCGGGCGGGGGTGGGGGCGCCGGCGGCTGGCGGCGCTTGAGGTGCCTGAGGGGCGGGGCGGGGAGCGGGGTTCGCAGCCTGCGCGAGCAGGTGCAACCTATTGCTAGTAGGTACATTATAAATCGGGATATCAGGTCTGCGCGGCTGGAAATGTTATGAAATAACAAGGGAAACTAGGTGGGGCAGGTTCTCGGGTAATTTTATTAGAAGATCAATAAAGTTAAAGAAAATTCTATGCTTTATTTGTCTTGTCGGCCGCCTAAAGGCAGCCTAGGGTGCTCCGGAGAGCAAAATTTTCTGAACAGTACTGAAAAAATGGCGCGCTCTGTTGAGCGCACACATACAAAAATTTGACACACTTAATTTCTTCAGCATGTGACCAAGGATGACTGATAAAATTTATTTACATATTTACATATTTACAAATAAATTATAGGAGGCCAAACTGCCGCCAGGGCCTAAGGACACTCGCTAGGGTATGCAGAATCTACTGCAGTATTGTACTGCTTTTACGCAAAGTGACATGTGGGGCGTATTCGCCTCCACATCTTTAAAGAATTATTAAAGAATATACTACTGAGGCAGCCTAAGCCGCATTTAATAACACAAATTTTTACATCAAAGGGTACCAACCTGAATACACATACTTTCTCCGATTACGCTCACAACTCGGAGCTTTATACACCGTAACAAGTTAAACCCTAAATCAACCCACCACCGATATTACATTGTTCTCCTCCTGCTGCTGTATTAACTCTTGGCACATTTTGACACTTAAACCATCTGTGAACTCTCTCTCTACGCTACATTCACCTGTGATGCTATCATAACTAAAAATACGCGACAGCGCGTACTCCCAACACTCGTCGCGGGCCTCTCTGCGCCCGCCGCGAGCGTGACTCCCGCTTTTATAGCAGGGGTGACGTCACGGGGCAGATTATTGATCGGCCGGCGCGACGCGGCGCGTAGCTTTTGGCGCGTAGCAGCGCGCACAGAGCTTACAAAAGGGCGGAGGCAAGGAATAACTTAGAGAATTTTGTGAGTTCTCTGGGGGTCGTAACATTACCCCCTCCAAGAATTTGGAGTAAAAAAGATACACATTTTTTTTACGACATATTCCGGCTATTCCTTGCTTGCCTCCCTTCGGGAGTAATATTTTTTTAGCCTGTTCACATGAACTTTTTGGCGTCTGTTTGCTAGTCCTACGATAACATTTACTCCGGACACTTTCTTTACTCGGAAGGGACCTGTCCACAGTGGCTGGAGTTTGCGCCCGAGTCCGGGTCGAAAAGTTTCATTTTTTAATAACACTTGTTCTCCCACTTTTAACACTAAATTTGCACTGTTTTTGTCATAGTATTTCTTACTCAAATGCTTACTCTGTTCTAAATATTGTTGTGCTACACGACGGCACTTTGTTAATTTTTCACATAATTTTTCATACACTTCACTAGCACACGGGGCAGCAGCAGGCGAGTTCTTCTCTTCTTTGTTGATTGCCGACGGCAGCTCGAAGCGGCAGCCGAATACAAGTTCGTGCGGCTCGAACCGGGAGGCCGTGTGAGGGGTTGAGTTGAATACAGCGGTCGCGTAAGGAAGCCACGCGTCCCAATCGGAGAGGTCCTCTTTTACGTAATGACGTAAATATTCCTTCAGGGTGCGGTGGGTCCGCTCCAAGGCGCCGTTCGTCTGTGGGTGATAGGCGGTGGTGTGGAGCCGCTTGATTCGCAGCAGCTTACACGCCTCTGCAAAGACCTCGGACATGAAGTTGCTGCCTCGGTCAGTCAAAATCGCCTCTGGAAGACCAAACACAAGCATAAATTTCGTGACAAACTGAAAAGCAATTTCCTGGGTGGACTGATTTGGAATCGGGATGGCGAGTAGGTATTTAGAAAGGGCATCCTGAATTGTGAGAATGTATGAATTTCCATTCGAGGACAGGGGCAGGGGCCCTACGATATCTAAATCAATTCTCTCGAAAACTTTTGAAGGGGTGGGAGTTAAAACCATTTCTGCCTTAGCAGTCTTCCCGGGCTTGTTTTTCTGGCAGGAGGGGCAAGTTTTTACATAGTTTTTTACGTCTGTGGTCATCCGTGGCCACGTATAGCGCCCTTGTAGGCGCGTCATCATCCGTCCCACACCACAGTGGCCTCCTAGCGGATCACTATGGAATTCTTGCAGCAGTCTCTGCCTAACGCTATGCTTCGTTACCTTTATAACTTTATCCCAAAATTCATTATCCTCTGTTTCCTGTAATCGCGGTGAGCGGCGCACAAACTGGACATCGCACGGAGCGCGGCTAAGGGCATCTGCATTCGAATTTTGACTCCCCTTACGGTATTCAACCTCGAATTCATATTCTGCTAATCGGATGCGCCACCTAGTGAGGCGCATATTTGCGGTCGTGAGATTGTATAACCACTTCAGGGGTTGGTGGTCAGTAATAACTTTGAACTTTCTCCGTAAACATAGGGACGGAAATGTTCTACGGCCCAAACCAAACCTAAAAGCTCCTTTTCTACTACGCTGTAGTTCTCCTCACATTTGCTAAGGGTACGACTGGCAAATGCGACCGGATGCTCCGGGTTCCCTTGCGACAGCACGGCGCCAATTGCTCCGTGGCTGGCATCAGTGGCTATGGTGAATTGTTTTTCGAAATCGGGAAAACGCAAAACAGGGGCCGTGGTTAAAGCGCGTTTCAATTCAGCGAAGGCGAGCTCATGCTCGGTGACCCATTGGTATTCGGCGCCTTTCTTTAACAGAGAGGTTAGAGGTTTAGCGATTTTACTGAACCCATTTATGAATCGCCGGTAATAAGACGCTAAGCCTAGAAATCCTTTTAGCTGCCTAACATTCTGGGGCCGTGGGAAATTTCGCACGGCTTCGGTTTTTTTTGGGGTCGGGCTGAACTCCATGGTTAGAAATTACGTGGCCCAAGTACGCGACTTCCCTCTTTAGAAACTCACATTTGGAGGGTTGGAGTTTTAGCTGATATTGTCTAAGTCTCTTGAAAATATTTTCCAAACGGCAAATATGTTCCTTCAAGGTACATGAGAAAATTACTAGATCATCTAAATATACGTACGCCTGAATGGGCTGCAACCCACTTAACACCGCGTTCATGCACCGTTGCATGGTTGCAGGCGCACTTTTTAAACCCATTGGCATTTTTAAAAATTCAAAATGCCCTCCTAGGGCACTAAAAGCAGTCTTTTCTCTATCCTCCTTCCTAATCGGAATCTGATGGAATCCGGACGCTAAATCTAACACACTAAAGTACTCGGCTTTTCCGAGGTTGTCCAGAATATCAGTAATATTAGGAAGGGGCTGGGCGTCACCTACTGTTTTCTCGTTCAGTTTCCGAAAATCTACTACAAGCCGCCACTGCGGTTTTCCCGTAATGTCAGGCTTCTTTGGAACTAACAGAATAGGGGCATTCCACGCGCTATGCGACGGCTGAATTATATCATTTTGTAACAGACCTTCTATCTGCGCCCTCGCTTCTTCTTGTAAGGCCTGAGGCAGGCGATAAGGCCTCACGCAGATAGGGGCGGTGCCAGGTTGAAGGTGAATGGCGTGTTCTGCGGCGTCGGTGACAGAGAGCTGGTCCCCTGGCAAATAAAAGACATCGGAGTATTTGCAGCACAGCTCCGACAATGCCGCCTTTTCTTCCGTATTCAGGTGCTGAGTGCGAAGTTCTTGATTCAGAGCTGCTCCTCGTTCGTGGACGTCTGGAAAGTTATAGAAAGAATGTGATACACCTGATAAGGATTCAATTTCAATCGCGCGTGGCGATAGCCGAGCAACCTTTTCATTTAAATTTAATATTTTGACTGGACAGCGCCCGCTATGGCAGTTAACTAGTGCCGCGGCGAGGTATATTCCAGGTGCCAGTTCTCGTTGCCTTACGAGTCCGAGCCCGCGATGTTGGGTCGGCAAAAATATGCATTTTTCAGCCCTCGCCGGAATGTCTATATCTACGGAGGGCGGCGGGGAAGTGACCAAGGGCACATACCCCATTCGCGTGGTTAATCTGTTAGTTCGGTAATTAACACTGGCCTTTTCTTTAAGAAAGAAATCACGGCCCAATATCCCGTCTACAGCTAAACGCATTTTGGCGGGTACTACAAAGAACTCGTGTTCTATGATACCTCGCGGTAAGGAAAGTGTCAGGCGCACCTTTCCAGAGGTGCTAATTTCAGTATTGCCGATTCCCTTCAAACTCGGCAGCCAACCTTTTGTTGTAATTTTACTACTTTCTACGCAACCTTCCTTTAACAGGCTTACATCCGCGCCCGTATCAACTAACAAAGCGAGCCGTTTCCCGGCTTCTAAACCACAAGATAAATAAACAATGTCGCGAAGCTTTGGCATAGTTACCTCGTCTTGCGAAAAGACGACAGGAATCGCGTCAGCGGTCTCCACAGCCGTTACGTGCGGAGCGAGAACGGGGCAGTTTCGGGCTATGTGGCCTTCCTTACCACACTTAAAGCACGTTATCGGCGGCCGTGGCCCGGAAGACGAGGCCTCGGCTGACACTGGACTCCGCGCAACGGGCTTAGCGGCCGTGGCCGCCGGCGTGGCATTTTTTCTGTTAGAATTTTTAGCACGCGGGTTACGCTGGCAGTAGAGGGCCGATTCCTCTTCTAGAGCTATTTCTATAGCTTCAGCTAACGTGCCGGGGTCACGACTACGCACTACAGTTTGAATGCGCGTATTTATAAGGCCCTGCGTGAAGGACGCTCGCGCTAATTGCTCTGTAAATCCCTGAATGCCCACGCGGTGGTCAACGGGGCAGTTAGCGAGGCTCACCTGCCGTAAATTGCCGAGCAGAGATTCTAAACGGTTCGCCCATTCGCTTACGCGTTCCT
The DNA here is from genome assembly GCA_031308135.1 of Acheta domesticus. Taxonomy (NCBI): domain Eukaryota; kingdom Metazoa; phylum Arthropoda; class Insecta; order Orthoptera; family Gryllidae; genus Acheta; species Acheta domesticus. The sequence goes on along the minus strand of JAHLJT010005437.1, from coordinate 775,890 downwards.
TTTCCTTTTGACAAGCTTCAAATAACTGACAAGCGTAGAAATCTAAAGTATGCTGCGTGCCGAACGCAGCTCGTAACTGAGCTTTAATCGTTTTCCACGATGACAAATCTTTAAACTGTAAGGCTTGTGCGGCTTCTCCGCGAATTTTACAGCGCAAAAAAGCTAACAGTCTTTCGTGGTTGTGCGGGGCAACAAGAGAAATCACGGTTTCTACTGACATGATGAAATCCCTCAAATCCTCCTTTTTCCCCCTATATTCGGGAATTAAACTTATTACGTCGCGCAGCGGCAAGTAATCGCCGTCACTGCCTGCCGGCGCGGAACGTGCGCTTACATTACCAGAAGGTTCCGTGGCAGATGTCGGCGGCAGCGGCGGAGGGGCGGGAGCCGATGCCTGGTCGCCAGTGGCCGTGGCTTCTGTTCGGCGCGTGCGCCGCGTGCGCGCCGGGGATGACATGACTGCAGAATCCCGTCTTCTTCCTAATGCACTTATATAAATACTTTCATTTAAGCGCTCGGACAGCGGTCGATCTTCTGAAGAATCCGAATCAGAGCGTTCGACGTTCGCGGTTGACATAACTACCCTTGTCGTCTCAGCCCAAGTCCCGGGCTGGCTGGAAAGCTGAATGAAAATTAGAAATCTAGCTAATTTCCCAATCCCACGAGCTCTGATTCGACCCGAACTGGTCCTACCGACTGCGCCAAACGAAGTTTCCTTGTTATGAAATAACAAGGGAAACTAGGTGGGGCAGGTTCTCGGGTAATTTTATTAGAAGATCAATAAAGTTAAAGAAAATTCTATGCTTTATTTGTCTTGTCGGCCGCCTAAAGGCAGCCTAGGGTGCTCCGGAGAGCAAAATTTTCTGAACAGTACTGAAAAAATGGCGCGCTCTGTTGAGCGCACACATACAAAAATTTGACACACTTAATTTCTTCAGCATGTGACCAAGGATGACTGATAAAATTTATTTACATATTTACATATTTACAAATAAATTATAGGAGGCCAAACTGCCGCCAGGGCCTAAGGACACTCGCTAGGGTATGCAGAATCTACTGCAGTATTGTACTGCTTTTACGCAAAGTGACATGTGGGGCGTATTCGCCTCCACATCTTTAAAGAATTATTAAAGAATATACTACTGAGGCAGCCTAAGCCGCATTTAATAACACAAATTTTTACATCAAAGGGTACCAACCTGAATACACATACTTTCTCCGATTACGCTCACAACTCGGAGCTCTATACACCGTAACAAGTTAAACCCTAAATCAACCCACCACCGATATTACATTGTTCTCCTCCTGCTGCTGTATTAACTCTTGGCACATTTTGACACTTAAACCATCTGTGAACTCTCTCTCTACGCTACATTCACCTGTGATGCTATCATAACTAAAAATACGCGACAGCGCGTACTCCCAACACTCGTCGCGGGCCTCTCTGCGCCCGCCGCGAGCGTGACTCCCGCTTTTATAGCAGGGGTGACGTCACGGGGCAGATTATTGATCGGCCGGCGCGACGCGGCGCGTAGCTTTTGGCGCGTAGCAGCGCGCACAGAGCTTACAAAAGGGCGGAGGCAAGGAATAACTTAGAGAATTTTGTGAGTTCTCTGGGGGTCGTAACAGAAAGCACGCGCGGCTGCAAGGGCGAGGGGGTCGGGGGCGGGGGTCCCCGCGGTCTCCGACACGGCATCCACGACGGCGGGGGTGTTCTCGGCGGCACTCATGGTTTCGTCTGACTGGCGGGGCGGGGAGTTACTCTCTTGTGGGCATTGCCCAGTCACGCGCGTCTCCGCGACGCCGGATTCCTCCGCAGACTCACCTTCTGGCGTCTCGGCGGGGGCAGAGGCTGCGGGGCTGCCTTGGGCGGCGGCCGTGGTGTCAGCGTTGTCGGCGGGGGCGGCAGCGGGGCGGGGCGGGGCGTCCCGTCGGCGGCTCTCGCGCTGGCTGGCGGCGTTGGCTTCTTTTGGAAGGCGGGCGTGGGCGGCGACGCTCTCGTCCGTCACCCGCGGGATCACACACGTGTGTATGGCGGACGCGTTAAAAGGTAGCAGGCGACGGCACGGCTCGCAGTTATTTCGCGACGTGAAGCGCACGGTGCGCGTTGGCGATATCGAGTGGGAGCACCGCAGCCGCTGTTGGCGCGTCTGCAAGGGTGACAGGGCGACAGGTTGCGGAACGTTTTCTAGTAGTTTCGCTAAAAGTTCTGTCTTCCTCGCTATTCATGTCACCCTGTTTTTCTCATTCTGTCCTAATAATATTCTAATTTCCTAATAATATAATTTCCTAAGAATAACTACTACTTAGTCTAACTACGAAACAAAACTAGTTGACTAAAATGACTAAATGACAAAAATGACTAAAATTTTTCCACCACCGCTAGCAAGCTACCCACGAGCACTACCCGGACGTCTCGGAGCGGTCCTCGACGTTGCTCCAACGGCGTCTCTCGCGCGTCAAAATGAGCGCCGAGTACCATGAGGGCTACAGGCGGCGGCCTGCTCCCTTGCAGGAGCTCTTCCGCCAGAGTTCACAATTTTTGAGAGTTTTTGATGTGAGGTGTGGCCGCCCTATGGTTGTCCCATGTTTGGGCGGCGCACGTTGATTTTTCACTAGTTTCACTTCACTTTTCTTGATTCACTCAAGTCACTTAGTTCAGAAGGTCGCCTCTCCGTTTATGTGTTTTGATAGTTTGTTGCAGCTCCAAAGAAGAAATGAGGCATCCGCCAAACGGCCACTTCTTAGGGTTTTTTCTTTATTTATTTGCAATTATACATTTATTAAATAAACAGTCAAATAAAATAATAATTAGAATAAAATAAACAATGTATTACAAAGAAAACCCAATATAATAGAATCTAAAACTAAGAACTAAAAACCAAATAAGGAGATCAATGACATTATAATGAAATAATAAATAAAATCAAGGTAAAATCAAATGAAATAATAATTGAAATGAATCAAACAGTATTAAACCAATAAATTTAGGAGAATCTGAACTAAGAACTAAATACAAAATAAAGGAGATCAAATAAAAGCGATCAAATGAGCGCCGACGCGGTTCTAGGGTCCCTATATAACCTCGGTACGTGTGCGACCAGAGCCCCGACGGAGGAGTACAGCAAACGCCGACCAATCGAAGCGCATTGCGCGAGAGCGCGCATCTCGGAACTGAGGTTTCGGGCCGCGCCGCACCCGTGCCGAGGTTCGAATTCCTGTGCCCTAGGACCCGACAGTAGCGTCATCGAAATACTTGCAATCGATTCACCGTAGTCGCGACTCTCTATTCCACCACTTTTGCCGAAGCTCTAGGCGTTGTGGGGGGGGGACTACGTTCACCCGCCGTCGGTGATGACGAGAGCATCCGTGACCTAGCTCTTGTTGTGTGCACCATTGTTTATCTTTTGATGTTCCAGAATGGACTAGTGCTCCCGCGGGGGAGGGTGGGAGCAGTGCGACGCGGTGGCATGTGGCAGACGTGGGCAATTTGGGCATTTTACATACATAAAAAGGATACTCATAAGAAGCATGGTCGAATAGCACAATGATATAAGTGTAATGAGAATAGTTAAATATGAGGTTAAATAACAGTTGATCATAAGGCTAATGATGCAAGAATAGAGAAGCAGTTATATATAATGTGTAGGGAGATTAGCTTTATACTTATGAGAGATCTATTAACTAACTTTTTTCCCTTTTTTCTCCCTCTCTCTTCTTTTATCTTTCTACGATCAATTTTGTTTTCAGCGTTACTCTAATTTACTTAAGTTATTATTGCATATTGATCATAGTTATATTGTATACTTACATTATGTTATACATTTATACATATTACACACATTTTACAACAATTCACATGTTATCTACTTACCATCGTCATCACACTTTCTGGAGACCCCAGGCGCCCGTCATTGCATTTGGTCATTTTCAAATTTCTGACCTGGGGTGGGATCGAACCACCCATCTCGTGTACTCCACGCCAACACTTAGCCCCCTCTGCTATCTGCGCTTGGGTGGGTAACATGGCTGCAGAGGGGGTATTTTGGTAGGCGCAGACGCCTCTTGGGTGCGCAACCTGGTGGCGGAGTTTTGAAGTGGTGTCTCAAGATGCCACGCCTGGCGGTCAGCTTTGGTACTGCGTGCGCCACGCGCCCTGTTGGCCAGTTTTAGTATTTTGAGCGCACCGCTCGCGTTTGAGGCTGAAGGCCGAAGCGGGGAGGGGGGCTCTGTTTAAAGCAGCAGGACATAGTCCTATGCCTGCTATAGTCCATAGGACTATGCCGCTGCCATAGTCCGCGAGAATGTTGATCATCCGCTGCAGCGTTGTAGGGGATCGCGCCGCCAGCCAGATATCTGCGTAGGCGCCTCCCGGGATCGGCGCGTCCGAATGGGCCAGTGCGTGACGTAGGGCCGTGTCGATAGTGATGTTGAAGAGGCTGGCACTCAGAGGGCAGCCCTGTCTGACGCCGGTCAAGTACGGGATGGATTCTGTGAGCCCGCTCGCCGTGATTATTTGCGTACTCGCGCCGTCGTACATGTCGACGACGATTTCTTCAAACGCGGCCCCTGCGCCAGTGCACCGGACCGCCTCCCGGATGGCCCGATGGGAGACGGAGCCGAAAGCGTTTGTCAGATCTAGAAACGCTATGGCTAAGTCCTGGTGGGCTTCCCTGGATTCCCTGATAAGCTTCCCCACCAAGAAGTTGTGCTCCCGAACCCCGTCAGTGGGGGCGGAAGCCTTTTTGGTGGGGGCTTAGCACTTCGTGCTCCTCTATCCAGTTGGATAGTCGGCGTGCGAGGAGCGAGGAATATAATTTGGCCAGCGTATTCGATAAGGCGATTGGCCGCCAATTGCCCGCATTGCTCTTGTCTCCTTTCTTGTAGATGAGAATGGTTTTGGAGCGCTTCCATGGAGCAGGGATCCGCTTGTACTTTAAACAGGCATTATAAATGGCCGTCAATAAGCGCGCGTTCGGGTCTGTGTGTCGCCAGTGGGAAAACGCTCACCTATCATCCCCTGGAGCGGTGTTTGAGCACTCGCTGAGCCTGCTAGCTACTTCGGTAGCCTCAAGGTTCCGAAGCTCCAGTGGCTCGCGTGTGACTGGCTCATAAAGGTCACTCATATTATCGTCTTCGACCGGGGGCGTTGCCGAGAAATGTGCTACCAGTTGCGATGCCGGTATCTCGCACCGGGGTCCTTCAGTGCTAGTGATTAGTCTAACCGCCTTTCTCGGGTTGCGGCGATATGTTCTTGCAGCGTCGGCCTGCTCCCGGCTTCTGCGGTCTGTCTGGCTCTGCGGCGGAGGGGGGCGGTAGTCTCGCGCGGGAGGGATTTTGCAGTGCTCTTGCACATGCTTGGTTATCTTCGCTATTATTACCTCCACGCGCTCCCACCCACTGGCTGTGGGGCTCGGGCCTGCTGCGTTGATGAGCTCGCCCCTTAGCGCTTCGAGCTGCGGCGAGAGGCGCCCAGCCATCTCGTGCGCCTCGATGTTTGGGAAGCGTTGCGGGGCGCTCGGCGTCGCCTGAGGGGCTTCCGCTTCTTGCTCGCCGCTGTCAGTGTTGTCTTGTGCCGGAGCGGCGCTCGCTCTAATCGCTTGTCGCGCGCGGCGTTCGCTTCTGGCGGTGCGCGGTCTGTTTGCGTTTGTTGTGGCTGCTGGACTCTCTCGGGCGTGTGTCCTTCTGTGCTGCGCAAGTTGGATTTGCGGTGCGAATTCTGCTTCGCAGCCATTATGGCATAGCCAAGATATTTCCAGTCGGTCATGAAACATGAAAAATTTACATCAAAGTTTACATACCTACATCAACTCTATATAAACAGCGAATGAATAAAACTAAATTGGCGAAGTAAACGTCAATCTAGCTGACTAATGGAACAACATAAAATATTTAACGTTAATAAATTGAATGTTGTACATGTAAAACATTTTATCTTAGGAATACAAATGTACAAAATGTACACATTAGTTGTTTTTACTTTCTAATACTTATCTCTACATGTATTCTCATACCTGTCTTTACGTTTCGTGGGAAGTAATGTTATCATGACTTTGTCAGTTTCTCTTAATATATTATCCGTGATATATTCAGTACCTTCCATTTGCAAATATTTCTTGCAAACATTGCAAGGCCTACTAAAATACCTTTTTCAGAATCATTACGTCTTCAAACGTACACCTCGAATGGTAAAGATATGCTTGAATTTCTCAAAATTTAAATCATTCTTAAATGGAAATCGCTCCTATCGTCGCTCGTTTTCTTCAACTTACCACTCATGCAATTACACCGCTCTTTATACACTCGTTTCGTTAATAACTATAAAAACTTTAAATGATAATTTTGTCGGTGTTCCTACTTTGGGAACATCACATCATTACTGAAAGGTGCACGGCGATGTGCTTCGATTTTTGTACGCCATGAATGTCACTAATTTGATCCAGACTTAATATTATAATTTCCTTTTCTTTTTTATGATAAATTAAAGAAGCCTTATCTACAATATGTATCATTAAAGATAAAACTGTAACTAGTACTTGTTTCATTGGGAAAATTTGTATCATTAAATATTTGTAAAACATTCCGCTAATTCTATACATGCTCTAAAGGAAAGTTAAATATTATTTCATGATTAAAAGCAATTTAAAAGAAATGTTATTGTTAAGGTAAGTTGATAAAATAGTAAGGTAATTTAGACATTGTTTTCGTTATTAAAAAGACGCATTAAGGTGGCTTTGTTAAATAATAATATTAGAGGGAATAACTTGTAAGTGGTAAAATACAAGGAAATGTAAGGAAAGGGGACGATAAGCTCTCAAACTGGCAACAATAATTTAGATGGACTGTATAGGGCCACGAGCAGCAATCAACGTTGTGTACAATTATTTGAAGTGAGATTGTATCGTGATCGCTCAAGTAATTGATCATTCGTCAATTTATTTGTTCATCCCGAGTATACAAAGGGACCAGAATGCTGCAATGGTCCACTGTCTTCTCTCTGGTGCTCAGCTCCTACATTCCTGTTTCCACCTGATTGCCGAATATATAACGATTTTGTAAATATTTAACTGTAAAGTTTTCGAAGTGGAAATTAAATGTACACTTATTTTGGATTGAGAGTATTTTTGGAGTTATATCTAGATACCTTCTCTTCCTTGAGACACCTACGTTGCCGTAGGGGCCCCATTTGCACGACTCACGTAAATGAACATTTTCTGAAGTGTCCCACCTTCGTCTCTCTCGCGTGTATTCGTTGCCGATTCGGTGCGACAGTGAGAGAGAGGAAGATGGGAAAAGGCACGTGGAGTCCACGTATCGGGAGTAACACGACAGTGGCGCCCATTGTTCAGTCCGGCGAGTTGTTTTAAGGCTGTCTCAGGCGAAGTGGAGGTAACATTTGTCAAATCCAAAATGTAAGACGGCTCCTGGCTAGATAGGGCCAAGCGGTGAGGGAAGGTCTTGTGATACTGAGCAGGTCGATAGAACTGTTTAAAGAAAAAGTTCCATTTATTATAGACAATCATGTGAACATTTAATACATCAAATAAAGTTAAAGTTCGTACCTGTCAGAGAACTGTTCGTCTCCATCTTGAGATACAAATTTCTTTGGCTGTATCATTCTTTAGAATAATAAATGGAACTTTTTCTTGATGTAATTATGAAAGTCAATCAGTAAAAACGTAAAGATCCAACTGTTCCTGCGCGCGAGGCTGGCGAACGCTTCCCTCGCCAAGAATGCGTCGAGGCGACTCGAAGCAGCGCAAGCGGTCTCCTGTGGGAGGTGCGAGGCGGAGGGCACGAGGGACTGCGCAGCGGCGCTCGGAGGAAGAGGGGCAGAGGCGGCATCTGGACCAGCAGGAAGCCCGTTCCGAGTGCACTCTGCAGCGTGTCCCAACAGAGCAGAACATTTGGAGCTAGCAAACGCTTCTCGAGGCGGTTGGCAAGGAATTACCCGCGCACAAGAGACTGAAATGCGCCAGATCCTGCGGAGGTGAAGCTTAATGCTCAAGAGGTCGTCAGCCGTTAAAGTGACCCTGGATAAGAAGATTTCGGGAACACGTGACCGCCCTGAAATTTCGGATATCCGGATCGCCTGCCAGAACCCGCGCGGGGAATTCCCTGTGATGCCGCGAGGCCAAGGGCGAACATCTGAAGGCGTTGGAGGGCGAAATGACTCCTAGCCGTTAGCAGTTGCGCTCAGCGGGCGGGTCCAGTAGCGCTGCCCCGGCGTCGGCATTTTGGAACGTCCCCAACTGCCTGCGCTTCGGCGGTAGAATAACCTCTTTCGTGTTTTAATGCGTTGCAAAATCCGTTCACGACTAAGCAAGTTCCAGATCCAGTAAAGATTCAGCTAGTGCCCCAGACCCTGCAAGGACGGGCTAAAGCGTGGTTTGAGGCGGTGATCTACACTCCGGACCCAGAATGGCGGGCGACGTTCTTAGAAAGCTTCTGGGACACGGAGCATCAGCTGAAGTTTGACCCGCAGGTTTAGCAAGAAAAATATGTTCAATCCATAATTATGCGATACATTATGTCGCTCTTCTGAATTCCTGCAATGACGACATGCCCCAAACGGAAGTCATTCAGATCTTTTCACGACAGTTGCCGTCCTTCGAACAGAATCTACTGAGCACGGGTTTTCCCATCTTAGATGAATAGGCCAAATCGCTTAGGCAAGCACTACCAAACTGTAGAGAAAGATCGTGATCGGCTTGCCTCTTCATTTGAGGATATCCCTGAGGTCCAAATCGCGAAGGAAGGAAGTCGTAGCTCGCGTCATGAGAACAGCAAAAGGCACCATGGAAACGACAAAGTAGCGTGGAGATATTGAAAGGCACTGGAGAAGGAACTTGGAGAGCGGAAGATGAACCAATTCGTCAAATTCTTCGAGTGACGACAGGGGGAATGGGCGATGAATGAAATGCAGGTAGACCGTTCAACAGAAGGAAAGATGACAGCTGATTGTAAGATGATACGGTCTTGGCCACAATGCGAACTTCAGAGAAACAAGTATCCTCGTCACGGAGGAACGCCAAAGTTCATTTTTGCTAACCGTGTGGCTAGAAGTTCCAGAGAGGGGAGAGACTTTTGGAGTTACTCTCTGCTTTAGGTAAAAGGACTGATGGCGATATCTTCGGAATGAATATTCGTGCAAGGTACGTGGCGGAACTGGACTTCGGAAACAAAGGGGAGATTTTTATGAACGAAAATCTTGGTCTGTAATTTTGAAGATGCCCCACAGGAGATGAACATGCAGGAGAAGCGGTTTGAGACAGCAGTGGCAGAAACAACCCCAAAAGTAGTGACACGGACTTGTAGTAATGCACATCGGAAGAGTTCTGCGCAGAAATTCGATGTTGAGAATAGCAAAAAGTCATTTTGGGCGATAATCTACTGCAAACGATGTTCACCAGAAATAATGGAATTGGAAGTGCGTGAGCAGCTCATCACCCTGACCCCGGTCGTCCTTCCCTGTGCCATTCCGCAGCAGAGTGTGACGCCTAGGGGCGCTTTCCAAAAGTGGAAACGTGAGAAGTCGCAAGAACGCACGAGTGCCAACTACTACAGGAGGAAAAACACTAGAAAAATTGTGCAAGGCGGCGGAATGCAGAAAAACCTGAGGGACCGTCACTCAGCCCGCGTTTAGTTGGAGGTCTAGTATTAGAAAACCGTTGTTTCAAACGTTGACACGAATCAGTATCACAATTTCTTTCCTTTCTGCCAAATGTTTTATACATTCTGAGAAAAACTCTTATTTTAGGCTATATCAAAAGGAACGTAATTGCATGATTTTAAAGAGCAATTGAAATGCCGTGGCTTTAATGATGAACCAAAGCACCACGACTAAACAGTGATATCGAAATAGTTTTCTCAGAATGTATAAAATACCACTTACACCATTCTGGTTTTCACCCAATACAAAGATCGAAAGTTTTCCTCGTCCAAATGCATGTTTACTGACGAATGGGGAAGGCATTGCGATAGGAAATTATCTTATGTGGAATATTGTTCCTTATAGATAATGATTTAATTGTAAACATTATAATTGTTTTTCATTATGTGTTAAATTTTTTCTTTGTTGATTATTCTCTTGATGTCATTGATGGGAATTAGCTGCAAAAACATTGCAGTGTCGAAAAAGTATTTCGATAAGTGTGCAAACATTCAAAAGGTGACTCGTCCATTTAACGAAAATTGTGTTGTTGTTTTTACCTAGAATTTTATTTTCACAAATAAAAGCAGGTGATATCTCACAAGACATTAAGTACTCTTAGTACTTATTCGTTGAGTGTAAGACGGTGTTGAAAACTAAAACTAGTGCTATATTTTTCAATTTTAGTGAAAAAGTGTGAAGTGAACGTGTCTCGTTTTGAATGTTTGCTCGACTGTGGCAGCCATGTCATGAATTGTGTAAAAAGCGAACTAGGCGTGTGAAATGAACTCCAAAGAAAAGGAACTGCTACGCTTTGTAACTCTACCTACAGAAACCATGTCATGGACTGTTTTCTTGTGTTTTGTGTTAAGTTGTTTTTGTTTTTTCATTTCTCAAAGAATATGTTTCAAATGCCTTAATTTATAAAAGTTTGTTTGTATGTTTAGATGTATTGGAATTGAATATATATTGAATATATAATATAAAATGAGCTCTCGAGTGGCAGATATTTTCGAAAAAACAGAATATTGTTGCAAACATAAAACACGACAATTTTATTAGTTGATTTGAGAATCAAAAGCCATGTTAACAATTTGATCCTTTTGATTTCAAATCTGGGTTTGGGGTATTGTGAAATGATACGAGCTTCACCACATAGTAAATATTTACATTCTTATTACTGTGGGTGACCACGCCTGTTTATCAAAGAACAAAAATACTGCTTTATGAAGCAAATAACGTTTGAAACGCTGTCTGTCGGCTTAATGCATCATGACTAGCGGCATTGTGCGGGCCCCGACCAAAACAACGGATTTGGAGACTAGTAAATGAACAAACGAATAAATGAAACACTTTCAAGAGATGAATTTTTCGGCCTTGGGAAATATCCCCGTACCATTTCACAGGCCCCACATTATTACATAAAGGTGCAAATAGATGTATTTGGGTGTTTGTACGACATGGATGTCCCTAAATTGAATCAGACTTCGAAATTATCATTTTATTTTCCTATTTATTCAAACTGAAGAAACTATTTACATAAAAATGTAAAATATTCATGATGACAGTAAGTAATAGTTCCATTTGGAAAATTTGTATCATTAAATATGTGTAGATCATTTCCCTGCTTTTATACTAAAGGAAACTTAAATATTATTTCATAATAAAAATCAATTTTAAAGAAACGTTATTATCAAGACAATATGGTAAAATAAAATGATAAAGTAGATATTGGTTTTCGTCATTAAAAAGACGCAATAAGGAAGCTTAGTTTACAAAAAACATTGAAGAAATAATTTGTAAGTGGTGTCATTCCATATTAAATCAACAGTTTTAATTAAAATTTTACATCACCATTTTAGATTCAGATGAAATTTCACATATAGGTAGTATGAATGAAGAATAAGAAAACTACAAATTTTGAGTAAAATATTTCCACCCGTTTGTGAAATACAGCCATGTTAAATTGTACAAAATTGAGTTTCCGAAAATTTTTAAATTGATGTAGAACCTCTCCAAATTAGGATAGAGAGCTGGAACAGGTGTCATTTTGCAGCTTTCTTGGTCATTTTATATGATGTACAACTCAATATGGGTTGGGTTAAAAACGTTTTTCAAATTTAAATTTTTGACTTTGAGTTTTTTCAAAATGCTCATCTTCAAAAAAATTGAAAAAATTCTAAAATAATCCGTATATGTTTCCAAACAGATGGTGCAAGTTTAACATGGGACTGCAATGGGTTCATATGGTAATCGTTACTTAAAATGCACAATAGTTACTTACTCTTAGATTTTACTGATTTAAAATTCATTTTATTTCAAATTATAAGACCTAATATATACAAATTATTAATTTTGTGTTTTTGTTGGCGAATGTGTTGTGTTTTATTGTTATTGTGAGCGCTAGAATGAAAGATTGTAAACTGACTTTGGAAATAAATGTAAGAAACATTTTTGTTTATTTGGATTGTGAAAATTAGTAAACGAAGATACTTCAGGATGTGTGAACCAAGATGAATTGTAATGGTTTTGTTTTCACTTTGTTTGTTAACTTAAAAATTTTCAAAGGGAAAATAAATGTACACTTACTTTGAATTCTGAGTATTTTTGCCATTATCTACCTTCTTTTCCCTGAGCCACCTACGTTACCGTATGTGCGTGATTCGCACGACTGGCGGAAATAAGATTTTTCTGAAGTGGGGGGGGGAGAGAATAAGTCACAGACCACGTAGAAAGGGGTAACCCTTCAGTTCATTAATAACTTCATTTTAATTGCTTTGCTCGATGTAATCTTTTCTAATTAACAAATCAATTAAAATAAAATAGGCAAACTTCAAAATCAAATACTTTTTACAAAATTTCATTTTTTAGAAGTTTCCTCTATTGTTTTGCTATTATGGCCTTTTAAACTAAAGTTCTAAAGTTTATCACTTAAAATTAAAAATTAAGTTAAATTAAGCCAACACACCTTCAGAAAAACAGACCAAAATAATAATTAGAGGTACGGCCATGATAATCGGGCATTTTTCGTAAACATGTTTACACTACATCGCCAAATTATTCAGCCATTTTTATCACTGATTATTTCCTACTAACAAGTGTCATTGGAACGCAGTACTTTATCTTTAAGAGTGGACTTGTAATAGAAGAAAAATCTTTAAGAATTTTACTTTGAAGATAATTAGAGAAATTGGGGATTATCAAACATAACTGATATCCACAAGATAATTATATTCGCTTCCTCGGTAATACCAAATATGATTGCGGACTTAATTATTCATTGAGCTAATTTTGGAACACTTAATGGAAGCATTCTATAACTAGCATAAGATTTTGACTTTTACCTCCAACAATTACCCTGCTATTAACTAGAAGAATGGTTGAAAATAGAGCAGTTATCAGAGGAATAGAATATCTTATCCTTCTTTAACAACAGGAAACGAACATTCTGGTGCATCAGTTAACTTAGCTTTTTTCACTGCATTTGGCAGGTATTTTGTCAATTTAAGGAGTGAAGTCATAACGCTCATCTTCATTATATGCAAAATAATGTCTGGATCAATATCATCAGTATAATATAATTTCACTTCGAATCAGGAAAGATACTTTTAATTTCATGGATTCTACCAAATCAAGACATTGTTGGAAATGAGATTGCAGACCTCAAAGCGAAAGGAGCAACTAGGAGTGCACTTCACTGTGATCTAGCTGAGACAATTTCATGCTTTCTAGGTACTTCGAAGCTTGTAAATGGTAAACAGACTGTTACACTCAAGAACCAAGACGAAGAACCAACACTTAAGTTACACTCAAGAACCAATTGTTATCTCGACGATGAGAATAGGCCTCGCACAAAACACCTCATTCAGAATACCCCATAATCCCTATCTGTATCTTGTGAACAGGTTTCTGTGTTTACCTAATTTTGTATGATTGTATAAATAGTTGAGAACAGGTAAGTTTATCTAGGGGAGGAAGATTTCAAGAAAGTCCTACACTGTCTGAAATTTCTGCATTACTTTTAATGTAAAAGTACATTAAAGTAATTATCGTGTACGTGAATTAAATTTAATGTACACGTGCAGTAACTTTAAAGTACGTGTGCATTAAATGTAATGTTCGTGTACAATTAAATTTAATGTATGCGTGTAAATTAAATTTCCTGTACGTGCGCATTAAATTTATTTTACGTGTATGACAATTGCTGTACTGTACTGTAGGCACATTGGCATCAAAATGATTCAAATTTTGCGCCGTGGCGGGAGATTGGTTTTTAATAACAATCTTTGGCCTTTATTACCAGCTCAGAATTTGCATTTTAAAGGTACCGCGTCGGAATTCCTTCCAAATCCGCGAGCTATCTGGGAAGAGATCGGGTATATAAATTTCTTTGTCTTTCTTGCCTTTCGACGTCTTTGCATTGGACCTGGCGGGCCTACTTGTTAGTTCATCTCCCTTCACCAGGTGGCCGCTCCTACCGGCCTCCGACGCAAAGCACTCTGGTACATAAAAGATTATTTAGACACACTATAAGGTTTATTTCACGTAAGATATGACCCGAAACACAAAAAAATACCAAGCTCCCGGAAATCACCCGCCATACTTACTACACTGGCTTAGGGACTTTTGAATATAAGTTGGAGGAAGTGGGTGCCAACCCTAACTTAAATACCCCACGTAATGGAAGCATTGCAGTCAGGGACTTCTCCTTGGCTGGTGACTGGCATGCGTGCGTACAATTTAAGTTTATGCCAACTCCTCCTCTAGCAGAAAATAAAATTGCATTGAGAGCCTATGCGATTGAGCTCGAACCCGTATTTCTTATTTAAAAGCTATTACATTGCGTTTCCAATGCGCGATTTGTTTCCGAGGGGAACTTATATTGTATATTTTGCGTGGCATTATCATACGAGATTGTAATACGAGAAACAACTCTCCAGTTACGCAGAAAATGTTCTTAACGAGTGGATAAAATTTTTCTGAAAGGAAAAAAATTCTGGAAAAGAAAACTTTCTGACAGCAGCGTCTTAGTGAAAGTAGCGAAAATTGAGAGAGGTAAGTTATTAATGTCACAATATTATTGAATTCTTATTGCATCCCAATTGCCTCATCTCAAGTTGCTCGACCAATTTGAGAATGATGTTTACAGGAGCGCGCCACCGTCTGTGTTTACAACCGAAATGACAGAGACGGAGATAAAAGGATACTCAATTCAAAATTAAAATGGTACCGTGCCAAACTATTGCGAAAGAAAGCGCGATTTATTTCGTTGCAAATCTAGAATCTTCCCAATTAATATTTTAACTGTACTTATACATGTCTGCATCTCATATTGGAGTAAATAAAAGTATACTTTTCTCTGTAAAATGATTCAAAATTTTGAAAATTAATTCTTTCGATGAGCAGTAACATTCATATAAATCGTTTATTTTAACTTAAGTAGTTTCTCAGAACATACATCAAATAAAATTCTTTTGTATGTAAGGAGTAACTACCCCCATAATGAAGAATATTGTTGATACGTATGACAGTGAAGTTAATGTTTTGGTACTTTATTGCATACCTAATAAACCGTCTAAAGCCTATGGAAAAAAAGATTAATGAAGGAGAAAACAAAATGTTCAAATTCAATGAATGAGTATTAAAAATTCATTGTAAATAGAACTTTTTATAATAGTCTTGTACTAGAAAGTTGAAAAGTAAAGAAAGCAACTTAAAGGGGCAAAAATAAAACAGTCAGTGCAAATCTTGCATGATGTGTCTATGATGTTAAATTTTATCAGCTGATTCACAACCTCTATGAAGGAGGCCGTGGTGATTGCGTAGGAGCAGTCTCTGAACTCGCTTCCCGTTCCTGGCGACTTTTGTTAGCGAAACTGACTGTACAGACCCGTGTGTTCACTGTTAGTTCCACAACGCGCCGCAATCGCAGCCTTCATTCTTCGCTTGGTCGAGTTATAATAAGAATTAGACCATGATAACATGTCCGTTGTCATAGTTATTTTTTCTTACTATGTTACACAGAAATCATACAACGGTGGGTATTTTTTCATAACATATGAAAAGAAAAGGAATTACAAAAATCTGTTTCCATGTCACGTCAGAAATGTGGAAAAATTCAATGAAAGAAGGTTAAGCAGTATTGTTGATATTGCAGAAACTTAACCATAAACACTTGACACCTTGTAGCAGCTACCCACAATCAAATAAAAGTGCATGTTGGTCCCCAGTGATTTTTGGAATGTGAGTGCCGAAATTACTGGATTGGGAATTTAAGACAATTTTTTTAATTTAAAAATTTCTCTCATTTTTCAGTCAGTCGTTTCTAACAGAACTTTATTTTGTTTGGTTCATGAACATATGAAGTGTAAACAAAGTGAACATGCAAAGTGAAATAAGTGAATAAGCAATAAGGTTTACTGTGATATTGATACACTTGCGACAAATATGTACATATTAAGTTCTATATGCATTAAGTTCTCATTGTCATATTATCATATCACTATTAAACATATCATTAAGCTCTCTAACACGCAACACTCACCGTGCTGGATACTCGGATTGACATGAAATTTTACCAGCTTGTTCAGAACCTTTCAAAACCCCTAGATACAAATTTTTACGTGCTATGGAGTATTGCAAGTAGTGGTTTTGCGACAATTTGTATTGAGACCTTTCGTGACCTAACCGTCTGTGGTAGTGAGGAAATCGTTGATCGGCGCTGGATCTGCAACCGTTACTCACACGCCGGCCGCCGCTGTCTGTCCGCAGGGTCTCAGTTGCCTCGGAGGGCAGGAGGGGTGACAAAAACGAGTGTTAACATTGCACGTTCAGAAGGACGAATAGGAAAAGAACAGATACAGGACTGATTTGAGTGCAACTATTAAATGCATACTCACATTTATACATATGTATTGTAACACCCGCCCCCGTACACACGACCACTCATCGGTGTCGGCGGTGTTAATCTCTCTCAGGGCGTGACCCGACTCACCTGTGGATTCCCGTCTGCTGCAGGTTGCCTCATGTGCTCGGCTGGAATCTATTTAGGACGCATGCGTGACTGGGCATATTCATGCACTACACTAAAACGCTCTTTCATGATTTCTGAGTTTAATTCACAGCAAAAAAATAATCGGGTGAAGCCCCCTACAGTTCTTAATACTATCTTAACCTAACTTATAACTAGCTTAACTTAACAGTCCAACCCTTCCGGGTCATTGCACGGGCGCTCCGCCCCTCCGGGCGTCGGCATCGGCCCGGGTGTCGGGCGGCAGGGTAGCGGCGCTTCCCCCCGTTTCCTGGGCCGGTCGGGCAGCTGGTGGCCGCGGCGGCGGTGTCGCGGCACGCGAGCAGGCGTGCGCGGCAGGCGCAGGGCTGCGCGCGGGCGGGCGCGCGCGACAGCGCAGCGGCGGCGGCGCGGCGCGTGGGCTGGCGCGGCGGCGACGACGGCGTGGCAGCGGCCCGGCGCGCGGCACTGTTGACTGCGGCGGCGGCGGCCAGGGATCGCCACACCAAAGCGTCTTTTAGCGGCGGCCGGCCCTCAGGCCGCGTCCGAACGCTTCTTCGTTCATTCGAGTATCGGCACTCACACGGTGTTCCGCCTCTCCCTTCGGCGGCACCTGAGCGGGCGGTGAGGTGGCGACGATGCGTTGCCGGCGGCGATCTAGCGTCTCGCGGCGGTCGTTGCCATCGGACCCAACACCTCGGTCGTCGCTTACATCGGAAGGTAACACTCGCGGCCGTCGTTCGTATCGGAATGGCCGAGTCTCGCGTTCGCAGCAACCTCCCTTGCTCGCGAGATCACATGTCTCACCCCCGCCTAGTGTTCGACTATTGGCGCAGCCAAACCGCGTGATGCGCGCCGTCCAATTGCCATGGGTCCATCGACGGTTGGAACCCGATTTCGAGTGGGCGTTCACGTCACCACGATTTCCGAGAAGACGCTGGGTGCTCTGACGCAGCGCTCGGAAATACCAGAGGTGTGGCAAACGGTCTTTGAACAAAGGGAGGCGCTCCCATCGGCGGCTGGCGGCGACCCTTCGCGCACTCAGGTAGCGGAGAAACGCACATTTTCAGCCAGCTAAGTTTTCCCGGACTCCCTGTTATATAAAATATTCATCTCGCACACGCCGAAATTAGTTCGTGTGCGACCGTCCCATTACAGTATGATAGGATTTAAGTTAAAACTTAGACAAGGCTTATTAAATAATAAATACGTAAATAAATACATGTACAACAAATCACATGTTTAACAAAAATGTTCGTGTGCTTACCAACACACTCCAAAGAATGTGTGTCATCAAACAGCGATGGCCTTTGCCATCGTTCTTGAAAGAACGCGCTTGGAAATCTGACACCGGTTGATAGACGCCGCGTAACGTTCCAGGCGCTGCCGAAGCAACGGCTGCTCCGCTGCGGGAAGCACGGAGGTCACGAAAGGTCCTGGTACAAAACACCTATAAAACACTATTTCTAATACTCCATAGCACTTAAAAATTTGTATGTAGGGGTTTTGAGAGGTGCTGAACAAGCTGGTAAAATTTCATGACAATCCGAGTATCCAGCACGGTGAGTGTTGGGTGTAAGCATGTACTTCAATATTGCAGATCTGCCCAAAAATAAAAAGTCTTGCATCAAACCAACGAGGAAAAATCTAATTAAGAGTACAAGTTAATTTAATTTAAAATTAATTTATTTCAACATTACTCATTATTGTCAGCTGTTCCTATCAGTGCTTCAGTTTTTCTGTTCAGATGAAATACGGTTGCTTAGTGAATTAAGTGAATATGCTTAGTGAATTAAGTGATGAGTTAACATGTGAGTGAAACATATATTACATTACTACATGTTTCAGATATGCAATTATGGCCTTCTGAACTTTGACATGGGAGTCACTAATTAATGTTTATGACCGATGTGCTATGTTATTTGGTGTCAATTAAATTTCTTTTTTTTATCTGTTTACTTCTTGTTCAATTGTACATAATTTTCCAGGATGTTGAATGCTTTGTATACATATTTTTCTGGAGATACCAGAATTCAATTCTGATAATTATCATTTAGATTTTAAAAAATATATGGAATAAAATTCTAAATTCGTTAAGTTTATAGTTATTTTTAAAATAAATGTGTGTTAATAGAAAGAATTGCAAAGAAATAATTTAGTAATTTCTAAATTAAGTCCTTTGATCATTTTGTTTGAAATAGAATCATTTCCTGAAGCTTTGTGAGTATTCAAATTTTGTGAAGGGACCAAGTAATGTGGAAAAGAGAAAAAAAATCAATTTCTGCATTACAAGTTTAATCTGATTTGATTGTTGAAAATTGATGTAGGGAGATTCTGATGTAAACTGTTGTTTACTATTGGATCAGGAGAATAACATTTTGTTAATGTTGGGGTTATTTGTGAAATATAATTTTGTAATTTTTCTAATTCATATTGGTTTACAAGTACTTTCATAGTTCATGATAACTTATTAATTTTTTTGGAGGAGTTTGTTGCCAAAAAGTCTAAGATTATGTTTGTATTTAATAAGATTTAAGTAATATGTAGGGAGAGATACAGTAGGAATGGGAAGGTTTAATGTGTGTGTTTGAATGTGTAATGTGTAAGCATCTAGAAATGTTTTAGTTAATGTTTCTGTTTCTATATATCATTTTAGTATTATCTATTTATTGTTTTTTGGGAAATTAAAATTTGAATTTATGGAAGTGCATTACATATTCCAGTTTATACAAATGTTATGAAGGCAATAATTCATTTTTATTAGTGAAGAGTTTAAACATTTTAATTACAAGATGATACAAATCAAATTCAGAAAGCGAAGATTGAAAGCATTGTAGATTTACATTTTTTGTAATAATTGAACTTAAAATATTTGGTATTACAATGTTGTGATTAGAGTAATTAGTTTGTTTGAAGGGAGTACACGACTAAATTATTTTGAATGATATAATTGTTGCAAATAAATACGTTGAGGATTTGATGAGTTGCATCTCCAAGAAGTGTTTTTACTTTTGAAATCTCCTAAGTGTATCACTGGATTAGAAGATTGAAAAATTGGATTATAAATTTGAGAAGGAATGGGTGGGTTTGGGGGTTTACAAATTGAATATAGAGAGTAAGTAGTGTTAATTAATTTAATTTGTAAAGCTATAATTATAAAATATTAGATATAGACAAAAATATTTGTTGATGAAATATAGAATCCATTATTATTATTATTATTATTATTATTATTATTATTATTATTATTGCTACACCACAGAAGCATGGTCAGAAATGTTATCGTTTCTATAAATGTTATAATATTTTTAGAGCAGTTTTTCTTCAGGGATTAGATGTGTTTTAAAAATACATCTTATGCCAATATTAAGAAAGAACGGGGATGAAAAAGATTTCGTTGTCATTTTAGACCATTGGAATTCCATTTTATTAGTGTAATAGTATTTGTATTAATAGATATTAAAAAGTGGAGGAAGGATGTTTTGTAATAAAGTCAGAATTTGTGGGATGATTGTAGAAATAATTTCTTGAACTATGTTGGAAATTAAAGATGTATAATTTGAAGTAGAAGAGTTTTGTTTTAATGTATCAGAGTAAGATAATATAGATTATGTGCCATTGTATGTTGGAGATGAGGTATATTTGTATTTGAAAAGAGATTTTAAATAGAATTGGTATGTGGAAAGGTATGTGAGAAGGAGAATGCAAATTTTTATTTATTAATGTTCATCTTTCCAAACTTTCTTTTGTTTTTTTTCCTTTGAAGAACATTATTGGTTGAATGTTACTATTTTCTTAAATATTGTTGTTATAGTAAAAAATGCCTTTTTACTGAATTTATCGTGAACTGAACATTTGGTACTGCAGTATACATTAGATGCAGAATCTAACGTTCAGTTCATTAAAAATTCAGTAAAAAGGCATTTTTTCTTTGTTCCAGGATTGCCGTGTTTAAAGGAATATTTTTCATTTCATAAAAAATTGGTATTAATGTTATGTGTATAAAATCATTATGATACAGATATTTCGAGTCAGTGAAGTATAATTTTATTTCATTGCACTGCATATTGCTTTAAAATTAAAGCTAGTTTGAGCCTTGCATTTAATTTCATCTTTATTCCATATATCCTCCGAGTATGGCATTTATATTAGTTTTTATTATAAATGAGATTCTACTATTTCATATATTCTTCAGTTTAAACAAGACTATGAAAATTGTGAAAATTTTATTTCCATATGAAAATTATAAATTAAATTGTTACCATATACTTGTTGCGATTTATGAGTCAAAAAACATTAATAATATGATTTCAGCAAATCTGCCTTTCTGAAGGACACTACGTGCATTGAAACAAGCCGCGTCGGTATCTTTTGCGTTTCATTTCGATGAGGTTGGCAATGCCGAAACTCCGTCATGTTTAATTTTTAGGCACGAAGTCTACAAGGAGAAGACTCAACTCCGGTGGTGGGGGTATGTACGAAAAACGTCGGCAGCTACTTGAAAAGTAATCATCATCTCCTGTATTATTTCAGTAGTATACCTTTGGGTTCCGGCTCTCACACGCAACCCATCTTTATAAATGAGGGCTGTAAAGAAAGAGAATTTCACGGAGACTTGACGAATTCCATTTTGACTTTAAAAATATGGATGATTTCTTTTAAAAAACGCATCGAAATATGCATGTAAAATGCAACCCGCATCACATATCAACCTATATCTGCAAATAACTCATAAACAAAGCGTTTTAGGGCCTTAAAAAGTAACATTTTGAGGCCAAAAGCCTCAAAGAAACATTTTTCACACCATAATTTATAAGATGACACATTCTCCGATCCATTCAATTAACTTTTCGGTTCCACGCTTCAATACTATCAAGGCCACCTCAATATTTCAGCCCTTCCTGCTGGTAGCAATTTTTGTGGCGACACGCTTAGAAGGCTTAGATTCGACAATCTTTATTTACGCTTTCTGTTAACACCGTAGTTTGTGCAGTCTGACAAGGTTTATTTGCATAATCATTAATTCAAGATTTGCTCTCCAGCAACAACTAGAAGTATGATTATAGTTGCTTGATACCTATGAAGATTGTTTCTTAAGCGTGTAGTGAAACTATTCAATTAACGTTTTTTCATGGTCTATAAGTGCTGTGTACTTAACTGTGGAGGGATGTGGATGTTCAGTGAAGAGTGAAGACTGTGTTTGTGTTTTACCTGTACCAATATTTTCGTTATCATTCGATGAAATTTTCAAGTCGAGGGGTTCAGACACGTAGCTTTCTCAAAAGTAAAAAGCTAATATTTTTGTGTCTATCACGAAAAACCAAAACGTAATTGACAAAGAATATTGAATAATTACTTCAAATGTCTTTTAAGTAAGTGTTGGGAATTGTTCCAAGCAAATTCCCCATGATATTGAATAAATATTTATTGAAAATTTCTTTTACACATTAATTGCATTGTTTTTTATTTTTATTAGTAATTGCGTTAGTACATTGCAAGTCTCCTTTATAGATTTTAAACAAATAAACACGTTTCGTTAACGACTTTCCCTCTTAGAATGAAAATAGAAGGATAGGGATGAGTGTAGGGTCTAACATGCGAGAGTTCTCGCACGTGTACGCAGAGGTAGTGGGGAAAACTTGTGCTATGGCACAACACAAAGAACAAACTTTTTAAAGTAGCTAAAGTAAAATGTCTTGAAATAAATGGAAAACAAAAATCAAAACGCGCTAGCCTACAATACTACGTGAATCAATTAAAACACAACTAAATTTAAAATTATAGAAAAAATAGTGTAAGTTACCCGACAACTGCCAACGATCGCAGTCCAAACGGACGATTTAAATATTGGCGGTATGTTGAAGTATGTACACCAACTCCCAGCTGCAAACTCCTATTGTAAATAAAACACTGTTTGATATTAAACTCAAAGTGTCGGTTCGTTAAGATATTAAAAATGCAAACATCGTTTGAGCAACATTCCCATGTACCGAAGTGGGCTTACTAATGCAAAATTGTTTCTAATGCTAACAAATGGCATTTAGTACTTGTTGAAAACCAAAACCAATGCATTAAATTGTTTTTAATAAGGTGCTGTTGCCATTTGAATGCTCTGTTAAAAATTCTCTCTTCATAGCATGAAAAGTAAAAAGTGACAATCATAGTCATGCCTTTAAAAAGTTATTGGTTGGTATTATTATTTGTTTTTGCCATGTAAGAGTGCAGACTCAATTTGTTAATTTAATAAAGCACACGAATGCTTTGTAAAGTGTTGTAATTAGCCATAATAAATTATATTTTGAAAAGAAGAGTCACAATTTATAAATGAGCTAACAGAAGAGAGGCGAACTCCACCTAGTCGATTAGTCCACTGCAAATTGAAAAAGACTGGCTGGGTTATCTTCATGTTTTTTTTATATTTTTTTGTTGTTCTTTTTGTTTTTGTTTGTTTTTTTCAAATATAATGACTCAAAGGTGGAAACATTAGTTTGATTATTTTTTGGCTCGGAATGTTTTTCTTGAGGTACGTAAGGACGCAGAAAATAATTTAATACTTTTTAGTAAACAAATAATTTTTCAGTTTTCTCACCCAGCAAGCTGGCACCCTGACTTTCCAAAACCCACTCGGTTCTTCATAAAAAATGAAGGAAAGTTAAATAATATTGCAATGAGTAGGTCTGTTCTTGCCCGATCCGGTATTTTCGCACTACTTTACTTGGCTTTCTCAAGAGTAAAAACCTTTTCTATTATTTGACTATCAAGGAAAGTGAAAAGCTAACTCTCAAGGAAGATTGAAAAATGTCTTCAAATGTTGTTTTTAAAGAAGTATGAATTGTTCCAAGAATATCTCTATATAATGTTGAATAAACTTTAATTGAAAATTCGTTTCAAACATCAATTGCATTGTTATTTTGTTTGATATTCTGTAAGTACATTGGTAGTTACTCTCCTTTATGGAACGGATAGATAAATGGATAGGGAAAGGGTGGGATTTAACATGCGAGAGTTCTCGCACGGGTACGCTAGTACAACAAAAACCAGACCCCTTCGCCTTCAGCGATCTCACGCGGCAATCGAAAGAACTACGAAGGCTTTCAAAACAGCCAATGGCAGCAAAACAAAGGGAATCCGCGGGAAGCACGAAGTCGGCTGGAAGCAAAATATTCCTTTTTTTTAACGGCGCGGGCTCTTGACAATAATAATATTAATAATTATTATTATATAATATAATTATTATATAGTATTATATAATATACTTATATTATAATTGTAGTAATGTTATATAATTAATCATAATTATTATTATGTAATCAATAATTATTATAATTATTACTTAAACAATTTGCTCCAATTTCGTGAATGTGTGGGAGGCGAATGAGTGGGAAGGAATTATTGGTTCTCGATCACAAAGTCTACAGTCGTGCATTAAAAATTGCTGCAATAGTGAAGCCAAAATTGCGATAAATAAAGAAATAGCATATTTTTGAATACCAAATTTAAGTAATTTTCTGTATGAAAACAATGTGAATAAGTATTGTCAATCTCAATCTTTAATACATGAGTAATAATTAAACGTACTGATTGCAGGTAAGTTTTTGTTAAATGTATATGAAATATAATTATTTGTTGTCATATTTCATATTGCAACATTATTATAAATGCAATGTTTTATTTTTTGAAGTGAACATGATTTATTTCATTGGTTTTATTAAGGAAAAACAAATGGAAAAAACTGAAATGAAGTAACTGAAATTCAGTTTTGGAATGTAGGAAACACAACATAATTCTGCAGAAAAAAATTCTTTGGTTTAGGATCCTACAGTGTGAGAGAGATGGCATTCCATTGCTGCTGAAAACATGCACAAATTCCCAACATCTCAAAAATATATTTATTTTTGTGAGAAACATTTTGAAGCATCGGATATTGTCCAATGTTTCAATGTGGTAATTTCCGGCAATGTAGATACCTTACTTGCAAATACAATGAGATTGAAAAGTGGTGCAGTTAGTTCAATTTTCAATGCAAACATTATTTGAGAAAATAGACTTGTTAAATTAGTTTTCCTTTTCAATACGGGGCAATGTAAAAATGAATATTAATATTTTACAGAATTTTCAAACCAATGATGATACAAATGAAATGATCATCATGAATGGAAATCCATTACCTTCAAGATCTATTAGTAACTAAATCTGTTTTACCTTCTTGTATTTGACCGAATAAACAAATGTATTAATATTTCACAAAATTTTCTTAGTCTAGTAGAGATGGAAGTGTAAATAGTGAGTCTGAAACTATGATCATCGATGGAAATCCACCACCTACATGTTCTGTAAGTAATGATATACATTGCCTTCTTTGTTTGAGACAATTCAGTGCTAATAAATACATATAGCATTTTATGTTATAGGCCTATGTATAAATATTATATACCGATAACATATAATATACTAAACATACAATTAATATTTTATGAAATCCTCAAATCAACAGAGGATGTGTGCAATCTTAATTGAAAGTATAGGAACTTCTGAAACTATTAAATATGGATGGAAATTGATTGTCTGCAAATTCTGTTCAGTAATAGAAAATTTATAATGTTACATTTGTAACTTGTGCATTGAACTTGTTATTCATTTTGTAGGCTCTACTATCCTTCAGATATAAATTGCTCATTATTAATATTATTTTACTACACAATTTTGTTACTGTGCAAGTTCCACAATCTTGTGACACTGCACACATTTATAACCTTGAAGACTTCACAGTAAACCTTAATTCTGTAGTTTCTTTGAAATTTAATTTCTTTTGTGTTGACATGGGTGTAATTATTTATTTAGTAGCAGGAGAAACCTCTACAATTTTGATATGACACTACAGGTAAGTTTTTATTTCATATGTAAAAAATCTACTATACTACTTCATATAAATTTATATACATGTATAAAATAAATAAATAAGTTCTATCTTAGATTCTTATAAATGAACATACGGTTGTCACTAATATACAGAGGAGAATAACATCATTCACAGATTTTTTATCATTGAAGGACACCTTACGTCAAATACCAGAAATGAAATACAAAAACATTTGTGTTCTGGTGTTAAGAAATTAAATACCAGATCCAGGGACGTCGGAAGTATGGGTCAGGGGGGTCTGGGCGACCCCCCAATCGTAGAATTGGAGGGTCGCCGACCCCCTAAAATCAAAATAAATGGCAATAAAATCTCACGTCAAGTATCCGGCTTTTCTTTTGACTTTTCGTCGTTCGAAAATATGAACGTTCTCAGAAAAACACTTTACCCAAATAGACGATACGCCGCGTCCGATGTCCTATAGTTAAGAAAGAATAAAAAATTTAATAAAAAAAGGCACGATATAAAAGTGTTATTTTCTTCATGCTAAATGTGTCATCGGCTCGAACGAAAACTTTGTTGCAATACAACAAAATTCTCTGCTGAATATATGACGCCTCATAAAAAATATAAGCATATGGATTTAAGCGTGACTTATAAAGGAAATGTTTGTTTCTTGAGTGTTTGAAAAACATGTGGTGTAAAAACGTCGGGGACAACGGGCCGCCGCGGCGGCGGATGAAAGCGGACAGAAAGGTTCGGAAAAATAGCCCAACGCGGGCGGGATTTCCTTTACCTTTTGACATCATATTTTCGTGGGGCAAATCTTGTCTACTGCAATATGCACTCTTCTTCCGTTTTTTATCCCTTCTCAGGGTGCAAGTTTTCCGGTTTTCCGGAGATGTCTGAGAGTAGCATCTTTGTCATAAACAGATCCGTAAGAGTTTTCACCAAAGACGCTTGTTCGGTTTGAGCGCATACTTTTTTGTTAGTGCAGTTTGTCCAAGTACAGAATTTTATCCAAATAGGTAAGTTGATTTTATCGTTGACAAGCACCAATTTTTCTTTTTTCTGTTACCACATTTAAACGACTTATTGAAATTGTAAATTGTGTGTTGCAGTGTAAATAATAATTACATAATTTGTACGTCCCAGAAATAATTTACGTTAAATACAAATTATGAAACGTGCAAATAGTAACACGAATCAGCTGAGCATCACTACGTTTTTTAAGAAACCTAAGGCAGATTTTGATTCAAATGGTAAGTTGCCTTTTTTATTAATAAAAAAATTACAATTAAGTGTCCGAATTCTAAAACGATACAGATGCACGAACGATCGAGAAGCCGTTGAACTGATTGTGGGATTTTAGAAAAAATTAAAGTTACTCCAAATTGAATTTTAATTAGACTGAAATATGCAGAATAACAAATCTTTTTTCTATTTAACATGTTTTTGTTAGATTAATTAATAACTGCACATTTTCACATAATGAGATGCAATAGTTTTTTATATTTAAGTCGATATTTGTCGAGTAATAATGATCGAAGTTACTTGAAAATTCGTTTTAAAAAACTATTTGAGTTATAGATGACGATAGGTTTACTATTATTACTAAAAATTATTGTTGTTAATTAATATTAAATATTTAATGGAACCGTGCTCGTAGATGTCGGTTAGGAGATTCAAATCAAAAAAGTATCCAGGGAATTTTTAATTTCGAAAACCGTTTAGCGAGAAAGTTATTCATTTAGGTGCAGAGAAGTTTTTTACAAAATATCAGAACATTCAAGACTCGGTTTTAAAATAAACTTAATACTTATCACGCAAAAAGTAAATTCCATACAATGTGTATAAAAGAAATAAATTTTTACAGAAGAGCACATAGCACAGCACTTCCTAATTTCAATTATATCTCGTGGTGCACTATATTTTCGTCGGACGAGGACATCACAAAAGGAAGCGTTGAAACCATTTACAAGTTAGCCAACTGCAAACGAACGAATCGAGGAAGGAGAATTCAATGGGATCAAGGACACAACGACCACAGAACCTTCGGTTGTTTCCAGCACTAGCTGTCAAAATTGCTTGTTCTTACATGAATCTCTCTTTACTACCGCACGTATCTTCGGATTTGTTTATGATCAAACAATTAACTAGGTTATTAATTTATTCATAACATTTTTTCGCTGACAAGTTTGGTTGTAAATATAGTTATAAACAATAGAAATGGAGAGCAAAGGAACTCGAGAACGAAAACGAAACGAGAATTCGTTTCCAACAGTTCCAACAATGAACATAAACAAATCTGAGGTTGCGTGCGGTAGTACCATAGACTAAGGATGTATAGACAGCTCACTGCCAGCAGCACTGAGGTTACGCTTTTAAGGTGACTCATTCAGAGATGGCACCACCGTCGCATCTTAGTTCCGTAAAATGTGGTAACCGAGTAGAGTGCGCACAGGTCGCGACTCTGCCCCCACTACCGATTTCACCCCTCCACCATTCACTGGCGGTATTTTCAAATTATTGAAACTATTACTGCCACAAGATCTTTCTACGGCATTTATATTTAGGGAGCACATGGTGGGCTGTTGCCCTAAGCGTGAGCACACGGGACCTTCCGCCTACACTCTACCAATTAACTGCATCCCAAAAATGACGTGATCCTGTGACCATAATTATTATAATCATGCGAGCACTTCTCTTATCCATTCATTGCAACGCTTTTTAAAAACAATAGTATTTATCATATAGTGGTGAAGTGTCCTGCGTTGCTCAAGCATTTATTAATCAGGGACTGAATATAAATTATCGTAATCTATGTTAAATTAATTTATTAAATAGGGACTGAATATAAATTATCGTAATCTATATTAAATTAACATAATTTCCGTTTTACTTCTCACCAACAGGGACATCAATAATTGAAAAATATATTAACCCTTCGTTGCACGATTTTTTCTTTTAAGGTCAAACTTTTTTGGGGAATAATTTGGATTGTGGAGATATTGGGAAAATAGATAAAAAATTCTAATTTACATGTGTCGTAAAATTGAATTTTTTTTATAATATATATATGCAGAGATGCGCTTTAAGTTATACATTTTGCCTTTGCATGCAGCAATATTGTGGAATAGTGAATATGACACGTATAACAAAATGCTTGAAGAAAAGTTTATAATAATAACCCATAGTAATTTTATTCGTTATCATATTATATTTTATCTATTCAATCATTTATTATATATATAATATAATTATATGTATATAATTATATATAATTATATGTATATAATTATATATAATTATATGTATATAATTATATATAATTATATGTATATAATTATATATAATTATATGTATATAATTATATATAATTATATGTATATAATTATATATAATTATATGTATATAATTATATGTATATAATTATATGTATATAATTATATGTATATAATTATATATAATTATATGTATATAATTATATATAATTATATGTATGTATATATACATACATACAATTTATTTGATTTTTACTATTTTTCATGATTACATGTTTTACATCATGAAAATTAGTAAAAATCAAATAAATTCGAACACAATACGTAATCTCCAAAAACACTCCTGATGTCGCGGCACGATATAGAATACAACTTCTCGAGCTTTATACTTGGCACAAAAGCTTTGTACTCCTTATAACATTTACTTATCATCTGGCAAAAACGTACATTGTTGGCAACAAGGAAGCGGCCAGGTTTCCAGATTTCAGTGGAAGAGATAAGACAAGAATAGAATGATCTCACGAAAGATATCTTCTCGAAAGGTTAGCCAAGAGCAACAATCTCATTGAGTGTTCTCCGTACAACACCGCGACCACTGGAGGCTCAATGCAAATTTACGTGCACCTTTGCAGATATGCAAAGTCCAAAAATCCCTCTTTAAAATTACAACTATAAACAGAAACTAGATTCCAAATCATTCAATTCTTACAAAAAACTTCTTTTAAACCACAAAAATCCCCATTCAATTAAAGTAATGAACAACCACAAAAAAATCAAAGTAGGGCGACAAGCACTCCCGGAGTGAACAACTACCGCAGTACAGTTTGCGAATGCTTACGGACGACATACAAGCGAGGTTTCTCCAAGGAGTTTAAGTCGAACGGAGTATACGCTGTATTAATTTTCGACCAGAGAAGTAAGTTCACATTGTCTTGTGGAAGAAAATGCTCGCATGCCAATTGTGACAACAGTTATCGAAAACATCCAGGAATAAGTTTTCATAAATTTCCAACAACGAATCCAGCTCTGTGTGCGGGGGAGAAAAACGGGGAATTTTCGGCAGAAACTCTTGTTGTCGGGCCTGGTAATGAAAAAGTGGATAAATCTTGTCCCTATAAATAGTAAATTAATTTCTCTAACATGTTGTGTAATCAGAATTCATGTATGGGTCCTTGAGACAGTAAAATCGATTGACGGCAAAACTGTCGTCACGTCCGTCCGTCTGTCTGTGAACAACGTAAGCAAGTTTTTCATCAACGTTGATGTCCCCAATCGATCTGGCTGTTGTCGTGGCCCCTTGCATTTGAAACTTATATGTTAATTGTTATTTTTCCTTTGTTACACCTCAATATTTTTCACATTTAAATTATTGTATTACCAGATTAGCAGGCATATTGTGGCCCCATCATCCGGTATAAACTGTAATACATAAAAATTACACATAAAATAACAAAAAGGTAGTACAATATTAGATATATAAATTTAAAATAATAATATTAATAATAAATATTTTTTGATCAAATAATTGAAGTTGAATGTTATAATGCAGTGAGCAAAATCACCGTTCATAAATACGAATGAAACTCCAACTCACAACACATATCCACAACAAAATATGGATATTTTTATTGTAATGTATTATATTATATATTTCAATTTTGAGGGTATTTTACCTAAAGCCCCTGGAATTATTTTTTTAATTTCTAAAATATGCCGTCAAATGTTTTGGTCAAGGTCTAATTGAGAAGATCTTAATTTTCTTTAAAATCCCAAATTTTCGAAAATTGCAAAATCAATATTTTTAGGCGTCTTCCTACAACTACAATTAAGAAGAAAATTTATTTTCTTATTGAAGCGTGTTCATCGGAAACATATCTTCAAATGAGGTAACGTTCAATCTTTCGAAAACACGAGTATTATTTGTGTAATTTTGCGTGAAACATAGGCAATTTTGAAATTTCAAGCAATTATCTTCTCAGAAATGGCTCCAATTTTTTCTTTCATTTTCTTCAATTTTTTAAAATGTAGAACTAACAAATGCATTTCTTTTATTAACCCTACGTTAGGCGCGCATGAGTCTAGTAGACCCATTGCATTTTAAGAACTCAATATCTCGCTGAGCTCTAGGTGTAAGATTATGAGTTCTGGTGACATCCAATGTTGAACGATTCTGCATCCGCTGGTGAGGTTACCCCAAGATAAGCCGGATGACGATAGGTCACGTAGCTCGTCTTTCTGACCGCGCGCGACGCGTGGGATTGCCAGCCCCACGCGCCAAAAGGCGTCACTTACTGTTCGCAGAATTTCTCGGTGCCGTTGCGTTGCATTCCTCTCACGCCAAATCTTTCGGGCTTGATTCTTGTGTTCGTGTGTGAACGGAATATTCTCTCTGCACGACGTATATAGTTCTCAATATGAGTGAATATGGTGATCTCCAAAATGCTGATAACTCCATGGTTTGTTACTCAAAGAAATTCAAAGATCCACAATTAATAGTCTTCCAGGAGAAATTCAACAAATGCGAACTAAATCCAGAAAACAAAAAATGAAAATACGATCCTATGGAACCACACAGTACAAAAAGAAAAATGTGTCAGTCTGCTACAAGGAAAAAAATTGTCGCCCAAAATATGCTTGTATAAAATGTGATAATTTCTTCTGTTAATACAAACATCACCACAGTCACTTCATTGAAATTGGTTGATTTGGCCTTTTTCAAGTTAAAAATTAGTTGTTATACTAAAGATAATTATATATTTCATTATTATGTGACTATTTTCAATAATGAGAGAAATTTGTGCACCTCTTGTTGTAATTGACATAATTGTTTTGTTCGTAAGCATTTACTTCAATTGTACATGCGGAATTTCATACAAATCGATTTGTTTTGGAAGACTGGTAATTGTGGATTTTCTTTGTCTCCCGGCCGGTTTACATCTAACATTACTGTCAATATTGATCCGAAGCCGGCGGTCGGGAAAATTTTACGTGCTGCCAAAAGTACTTTTTATGTAAAAATTCAATATTTTGTCACAAAAATTCAATCTTATTTTTTCGATGATCAGGAAACCCAGTTTCATATATAATACCGTGGATTTGTTAATTCAATTTCTTTTCAAAAACGTATATATCTTTTACCCAGGGTCAACAGCGAGGCTAAAAAACAATTGCTGAAAGGTAAAAAGGTAAACTTAAATTCATAGAGGTCAACCCTCTATGAATATATCAGGAAATGACGGAAAGAATATGGTCACTCTAAAGACAGTCGTACCAAAGGCACACATTTTTCGAAGTGGTGATCTCCAAACTTCTTATTATTTCAGGTCGCATCAACGACTAGGTCATTAGCGACCATTATTGGATTTCACGTTATGGTATGAGGATGAAACGATATGGTGATGATAGGGGGTGGAGTTGACTAACACATACAGCCATGCCCGAGGTGGGACTCGAACTCGCGACTCCTCGGTACGAGATCACTACGGCACTACTTCCTTAGCAATCTCGGGCACGGCGCCGACTCCAAACATTGTTATATCTATTGTAGTAACTTAAAGGACCTGCCTCCAGTATTTTCACCTTAGCTGAATTCTCACAATTAATTAAAATGAATAAATGCATATTAATGAAAAATGCTGCAAATATTTCAAAATAATTCCATTATTCGAATAATAATTATCAACAAGAGGAAATAAATACAAGTAGAATCAGTACAAATAAAGGAACTGTATAAAAGAGGTTTACCATTCTAAGAAATCATTTTTTCTCAGAAGTGTGATATGTGACACAATGTGCCGAAGCATAGAGTAAAGACATCCTTAGTCTATGGCCGAAGTAACGAGAGAGCGTCGCTTGC
The DNA here is from genome assembly GCA_031308135.1 of Acheta domesticus. Classification (NCBI taxonomy): domain Eukaryota; kingdom Metazoa; phylum Arthropoda; class Insecta; order Orthoptera; family Gryllidae; genus Acheta; species Acheta domesticus. Next base: position 743,232 of record JAHLJT010005437.1, on the reverse strand, counting down.
AACCTAGGCAACTTCCTGGGCACAGGACGCACGGGCTGGTTCAAATGACCACGATTCAGTTTATTTATTTATTCACAGGTTATTGTGTATAAAATACACTTTCCTGCATCCAGCGCTTTTTCAAATACATCAACCACTCATTATGTTAAAAAATTTATAAAGTCGACATCTGTGTAAGGAACTATTGTGTTGTTCTTTTCCACTTATCTATACCGGGTGTCCGGGGAGGAAACGTCCAAACTTCGAAAATAAAATCGTGAGACAATTCTAAGCATATTTTGTCTAATAAACTACGTGGATATTCGGAATGGTTGGGCCGAAATGAGCACTCAAAATGTGGTTTGAAAAAAATGAATTCCAGGCAAAATGTGTATTACGGAAGCATAGAAACACTCCAGAAATATGTAAGTTCTTTATTATTTACAAAAGAAATGATTATATTAGCTCAGACAGAAAAATTAAGTGAGAAATAAGAGAGCAGTCGAATTGTGTAAATTGGTTGCTTTTTTATTTCTTGCTTAATTCTTCTTTCTGAACAAATATATTCATTTTTTGTAAATAATAAACAACTTCTATGTTTCTGGAGTGTTTCTATGCTTCTATAATGCAAATTTGTGCCTAGAAATCAATTTTTCAAACCAATTTTTGAGTGCTTATTGCGGCTCAACCACTCAGAATATCCAAGTAATTTATTAGACAAAATATGCTTAGAATTGTCTCAAGAGCTTATTTTCGAAATTTCAACGTTTCCTCCCCGGACACACTGTATATTTTCATTATTTCTCTTGTAATTTTTTCTTTTTAAAATTTGGATCATTTCTTTATTCCATGTATGTTTTGGTCTCACACAAATAATTTTTCTATTTTTGCACCCTAGCAAGTTGGCACCCTGAACGCTAAAACCCCCTCTGTTCCTCATACAAATCAAAGAAATTCAAATAATATTGCAAAGAGTAAGGTTGTACTTGCTCGATCGGTATTACGCACTACTTAACTTTGCTTTGCTTTCTGAAGAGTAAAAACCTTTTCTATTATGTTTGTGACTATCAAGGAAAGCAAAAAGTTAACTCTCAAGGAGGAGTGAATAATTTGTTCAAAGTTGTTTTTAATGAATTGTTCCGAGAACATCTCTCTATAATGCTGAATAAACTTTTATTGAAAATTAGTTTCCAACATCAATTGTATTGCTATTTTTGTTTGATATTCTCCAAGTACATTAGAAGTTACATTTGTACATTAAAAAAATTAACATTTTTCATTAACAACTTTCCTTCTTAATTGAAAGCATAGACAAATGGATAGAGAAAGGGTGGGTTTTAACATGCGAGAGTTCTCGCACGGGTACGCTTGTAATATTTAAAAAGTTAATATTTCAACAGACCAATTACATACTCATTTTGATTTTTCCCATAGTCCAGTATCTTGTATGGAAACTAGTGGTGCTACAACAGCACATACTCCTCGGATTTTCATGATTTACTCCCTCATGATTACTGATATTTTGAACAGTGTTTCTGATATCTGGAAATATTCAATTTGTCGTTCCCCGTATTATTACGGCAGATCCATATTATAAGGGCAGGGCGTCCTCGATTTCACGTAAAGGGACAGTCAAAATGAATAGCTGATTTGCCTTAGCAAATAGTTTTAATTACCGTGGAGGAACTTTCTTATCAAGTCTTGCCAAAAATGCACATTTTAGTAGGTATCCCAGAATTTCAAAAAACCTGCACACAATACACTTCTCCCCACAGCAGGTCACACACAGTTTTTAACTGTATTTGATGTTCAATAAATAAATGTAGTTAATTGATTTGGTCTGCAACAATAATACATTTTTGCACCGACATCAATTAGTGTCACAAACAGCATTTTTCTGTGTGTGTGTATGTGGGAGGGAGGAGGTATATTGTGCAGCAGACTAGATGTTTCCATACAAAAACTGTTCCTGTAAGCTGAATTTTAATTTTTTTATTGGTTAATTTATTTAAGAGTTTTCAAGTGTCATATTGAAAGTCTTTCGTTTCTATAGAAAATGAGTAAATACTGATTTTATGATGAATGGCGTCTCCAGCCGATTTCCTATTCTGAAGGGGGTAAGTTCTATGAGAGACCCCTCCCCTATTTCCGTTATTTAACCACCTTTGGTCCACACCTTTACATCTTAGGAACAACTCTTTGTCTTTGAAAGGCAGGCCAAAGACTTTGCCAGTGCGGCTTGTCCTGAACGGCGATCACGCTGCAAACCCATTCACAGCTTCCTAGAGGCAAATGGTGAGGTTTCCGTTCCAGTCGGCGGGGCGAACGCGGTAATCCGGGTCTGCGGGGCCAGGCAGGCTTGTCTCTCGGGAGAGCAAAGTGCGGAGCCACGAATGTCCACGAAGACACCCGAGCGGAGTCGAGCGAGGCGAGCTTTCCGTCTAATATGCATAATTTCTGCAGAAGAGTGAAAATCATTGCTCCCAATTGTTGGCACCTTTTGTGTGTTCTTCTTCCAACATACTCAAAATTCTAGTTACAGATAAGCAAACAATACTTTTTCATTTAGAAGCAGTTGCTTGAAATATAGAGAGAAAAGACGTAGCCATTCTGAAATACTGTATTGCAATGATAGGTGTCCCCTCCGATATTTCGGATCACGAAAATTAATTTGAAATAGTTTAGTAATTTATAATTATTTTCTTAGAATACCAATTCAAATGTAAAACACAAACCTTCATTATTTCATTTCGTACAAAATTTGTTCGTATCAAGGAAGGTTAGATATTATAATTATATGAAAACTTACTAGCTACGTGAAACAACAAGACTGTAATGCGTCATCTTGCATTCTAATTGCTATAAATCTAAAACTTCTGAAAGTTGCAGCATATACATTTAATTTATGACTTTCCAACAATGCGAAAGATGATTCTTGTATATCTCAAACAGATAAGTCTCCAATCACAGGCATTGTTGACGCTTTTCTTAGCATCCGATTTATCGAATCACATGCACTAATGGGTTAAGGCAAAAATACTACCATAATTATATTAATCTACAATCTCTTAACAATTTCTTACATTATTACTTTAATTGATTGAAAATTGTGAATGTTGAAACTTTTTAGATATGGGAGAATGTAAGGAAAATTAATTACCGGGAAAGTGAAAAAGAAAATTTAAGATAGTGCATTTACAGTTTATTAATAAAATTTTTCTTTAAAATTGCCCAGAAGCATACATTGCATCTTCATCTTTTTTCTTTACTTCTTTTATTGACTTGACAAACCTTTCCTTCTTTTATTGACTTGGCTTTTTTAAGCACTTTTAAAGTCTAGTTGCAACGCCATTTCACTTTTGTGGAGACGACGTTTGTCTCTCATAATATCTTTATTTTCTTAGGAGATGTCACTTTGATTCCTGAAGCATGCTCTTTCACTGGCCTCACATCCCATATTGAACTGGGACACTGCTGATGTCAGCAATTTCAATCTTTTTTCTGGAAAGAAATGTTTCTTTTGGGCACTTGCTCCAAACAAAACTATGCAAATATTCATTTGCATTCTGTGTTTTCCCATATACGCATTCCAGTAATTCATTTTTTGCAAGTTTTCTTGTTGCTTTTGCCATGTTTTGAAATTTCATTCCCTTGAGCTCGATTGTAGAAGCACCATGAATTTTCTTCTTTAGGGCATTTAAAATGCTATGGCTTCAAGTCTGTTGGCATTGCATGGTATAAGGTGGCAAGTATTGCATACTTCATCTTCTGCACATCTGGAATATTCTTCTGGATGGCATTGTGATAATTTGCTAAGACAAATAACTATGTCATCCTTTAAATTCGCTTGTTTTTTACCAAGTGTAACACCCTTCACTTTCTATTCTTGTATTATTTTTGTAAGTCTATTTTAAATCTTTACATCACATGTTTTATACATTCTTCTTTTCTAATAATAAAGTTGTCTCCATAGATGTTTAGTTTCAGATGGTGATTGAAAGTCTTTGCATCACCATCTGACAGTATTGTTGTATATCTAAAATGATGAGCTACATCCATTGCTTTTGAAGATCCATTAAAATTACTTACACACTCTCCACTTAAATCTCTTTCCATTTTTTATATTCACAGCTTTTTTCTCATAATTTGCTCTTGTTCTTTTCATAAGTGCCACAGTATTTTGACAAAACATGAAAATCAGCCACACGACCAGTCAAGATATCGATAACAATTCCCATTACATAACGACATGTAGTGCCTCGTTTATGCCATGTTCCATCATACAATACCAAAAAATTTATAACTTCATCACTGACTGAATCTAGAACATCTATGTAAGCTTTATGTATGGCTACATATGAAAGCCTCAAAATTTCCTCTTATTTTTGTATTATTTTTAATAACAGAGAGAACATGAGAATTGTAAGTTGAAACATTCATTCATGGTAAACCAATTACCATTGAAACTGCTCTATTGCTGAATGTCCCCTACCTATTTGCAAAGAAGCATCCACAATTTTTCTATTTACTTCATGTGGTGGCCTACTACACGATGATGTTAGGGTAGAAGATGGCTATTTGAAATTTTATTTAACAATTGTTCACAATTATTACGCTTGTTCACTAACTGAAGAGCAAATTAATGTCATTGTTTTACTTCAATGCATACATTTGAGGATCCACAGACAACACTCACACGCATCCTTTCAGTAAATGATCCTAAACACACTTGTGAAGTAACATGCAAGTGCAATTCTCTTCTTCGGATATTTCACTGTTCAGCAGGAAAAACATCAGTGAACTTGGAAAGAATGTTCGCACTGGCTGATGGCTTGACCGGTGAGATTTTGGCTGAAAATGAACAATGCTTGACATCTGATACTAAAAAAGTTTCTACTTCCTCAGCACTGGCATTTGTGACTGCAATCTCCTGCCGTTTCTTCTTTACAAAAGCTGCATTTTTATTACCACTGCACTCCTTTGCACCAAAATAATTCTAACCTGAACTAGCCGACGGAAAATAAATTGAGAATATTAAATACTTATTAAAAACCACCTACCAAATAACTAAGTTATAGAAAAGTTAAAATAAAGAAACTAATGTGAATAATAGTTTGGAATTATTCGTTTAAAACGAAAGTTCGCAACAAATCTTGTTAATGGCGTTAACGACCACTTAACATTAGAAACATTAAATTTCTGACAGATTTCGAATTGAAGATTTGCGCCTTGGAAGTCCGTTCGGCTCGCGCATGGGCTCGCTCGACTCCGCTCGGGTGTCTTCGTGTACGTTCGTGGCTCCACATTTTGCTCTCCCGAGAAACAAGTGACCAGGCAGGCCAGCTGGAGCGACGGCAGCCCGAGCCCAGTGCCTGCCGTCGCCATGGAAACAACTCCCCTCCACCATGTTCCCCCCCCCCCGCGTGATATTTCCTAGAAAGCCCCCACCACCAACAATAAGCCAGACAGCCCTTCACACTTCCCGACGTTGGCGCATCCTAGCGGTCGACGGGGAACTATTCAAAGGATGTAACTAAAAACACGCCTGGTGAGCCCTCTATATACATCTTTACTCTATGGTAGTACTAGGTGGAGCGCGCCAAAATAAGTGTCAAATAAGGGTATACGTCAAAAATCAGAATGGTTAAAAATAAGAATTACAGATAATCAATTTTATTAATAATATTAAAATAATAATTTAATTAAAAGTTTTACGTTCGAATTCTTTCTTGTTCATTATCAACAATGCTGATTTTTCGACCATTCTGATTTTTGACTCACACCCTCAAATAAAACTTCTCTGCACCTAAATGAACAACTTTCTCGCTAAAAAATAATCGAAATCGAATATTACCTCGATACTTTTTCGATTTAAATCTCCTAACCGACTTCTACGAGCACGGCCCAGTTTAATATTTAATATTAATTAACAACAATAATTTGTAGTAATAATAGTAAACCTATCGTCATCGGTAACTCAAATAGTTTTTGAAAACAAAAGTTCAAGTAAAGTCGATTATTTATTACCCGACAAATATCGAGTTAAATATAAAAAAAAACTATTGCATTTCATTACGTGGAAATGTGCAGTTAATAATTTTTATTTTAATAACAATACATCTAACAAAAAGATGTTAAAAGAAAAAATATGCGTTTTGTTATTCTTCATATTTCTGTCTAATTAAAATTCAAATTGGAGTAATTTTAATTTTTAACTAAAATCCCACAATCTGTTCAACTGCCTGTCGACCGTTCGTGTGTATGTGTCGTTTTAGAATTCGGACACTCAATTGCTTGCTTAAATACCTCATGGATATATGTATATTAAGGTCAATGTAGGTAATTGTGATAGAAAAACAATGTTTAACTTATTTTTTAAGAAATCTATTTCTCAGTAATATATTATTTAATATTTCAAGCCTACATCGATTCCTTTTCCAAAGCAATTTCGAATCGGCACCGTTTTCGTACGTGGTGTCGATATGCTTTTGCAATACATAAAATTTGTGCTTTTGGGTATCTACACTCAGAGAAAATTGATTAGCTGGTTCAACTGATAAAACAGTTATATGGACTATTTAACTGACTGATTAGGAGAACTAACTAACTCGTTTGTTGAACATTCAAACCAAAAGTTGGTGGTAGTAATTTTCAGTCGTTTCAATTTTTATTCAGTTGGCAAAACTAAAGTATGTTAATTGTAATCTGTCAATAACTGTTTTTTCTCACTGTGTATACAACACATTTTACAACAGAAATTAAAGAACCCATAGTGACACTTTTTTAATTAAATAAAATTATTGTTGTAAAGACAAAAATGATTTTCAGTATAAAATAGATGTTTGTCAACTGTTTAATAAATCTTACAGTATTAAAAATAAAAAACTGCTTTATCGGTACGTCGTCATGATCCTTCACTATAGATATAGTTCAGCTTAAGCTACGTCATGTATTCAAGTTGTCTATACTTTCAATAAGAAAAATATTTTTTCGTGTAATAATTATCATTTTATATTATTTGTTTCAAATAATAATTGATAATAAAATATTTCAGATTCATCAAAAGAATCAACCTCTGAAGTTAAAACAGACGAACTCCATCTGCAGCACGACATAAACTCTACGGAAACGGATCCTCAAAAGGCAGAATCTCCCAAAGAACGAGTAGAACTAAATAATTCTGATAATAGCAGTTGTCTCGATAAGCAAAATATACCTCCAATTGAATTTAAATTTCCCCGAGACAAAGACGGTCGTTGCTGTCAGCATGAATGGTTCAAAAAATATCCATGGATGCACTATATTGAACAGAAAGATCACATCCTATGCTTTATATGTCTTGAAGCTTTTCATCATGGAAGAAAATATACATCACGTGGTAATAAAGAAACTTTTGTTACTGTTGGTTTCTGCAATTAGAAGAAGGGTAATGAAAAACTGAAAACACATGCAACTAGTCAGCATCATTGCGATAGTTTAAACTATATTCATTACTTAAAACATGGAAATCGAATAAACCTACTTTTTGATAATAATTTACGAAAAGAGCAAGAAGATGCCCGTACATCTTTACGCATAATAATTAGTTCAATTCGTTATCTCGCCCGCTCTGGTCAAGCATTAAGAGGAAATGATAATGACGGAGGTAATCTTATTCAATTATTAGAAGAAAGATCGCTAGATTCGGTAGAACATGACTCATGGCGAAAACGAAGAGATAAAACCATTGGCTTTGTGGAGATATACAAAATGAAATAATAGAGATTATGTCTCATAATTTAATGCCAAAATGGTTAAAGAAATCAAGAAAAGCCCTTTCTTTTCTATTATGGCAGATGGAACCACAGATTCGACTGGTTGTGAACAGTTCTCTACTTGTTTACGTGTTGTAGATCCTGTAGATTTCAAAATAAAAGAGTTGTTCTTGGGTCTTTATTGTCTTCCTGATTCTAATGCAGAGACTCTATACAATGCAATCAACGATCTTTTAACTCGATTAAATTTAAATATTCATGATATGAGAGGTCATTGTTTTGATGGCGCTGCAACAATGTCTGGTCATATAAGTGGAGTTCAAAAGCGCCTTTCAACTGAAGAACCTAAGTCAGTGTTTGTACATTGTGCTAATCATTCACTTGATTTGGTAATTCAAGAAGTAGCAAAAAGGTGCGACCTCATTGCAGATAGTTTAATGCTAGTAAAAGTTGTTTCTAATGTAATATTGGAATCATCAAAGCGGAATTGTTTTGCCACCATGTACTGAGGATAGTATTTCGCGACTACTCCCCCTTTGTCCGACTCGATGGTGCAATCGAGTTAAATCAATGTAAAGATTTGTTGATAATTATTTACAAGTCATGGAGACATTAAAAATTATATTAAGTGATGAGTCATGTGCACTTAGCATTGACAGAAAATCTGTTTTGAGAGGGTACCTTACATGTATGGGTAAATTTGAAACATTGCTATCGCTAAAACTTGCAATTTTAGTTTGTGAACCTGCTGAAATGTTGGCTAAAGCACTTCAGAGTGAAGACTTTACAGCAACCAGTGCAAAGCAAGCTGCTCAAATGTGGAATACTTACAACAACATGAGTGAAGCTGACTACAACAAAGTATGGAATGCTTGTGAGAAAGTATCAAACGACTGTTTACATCTTGAAATGCCACGCCCTCCAAAATTAAGGATGCCTCCAAAAAGGTTCCAGCAAGGATACACTCCGGCTCAAATAGATGCAAAAACTTCTCTACGGCAAAAGTATATTCACGTGATCGACTGGTTGAAAAATTAATTAGATCGAAGGTTTGAGCAGCCATGCATGAATCAACTTATAAAATTAGAAAAAATACTTTTAAACCCCCCTTCATCTGAAGAACATTTAGAAGATTCTTTAAATATTCACAGACCGGACTTCGATGTTGGAACTTTGTATGCACAGTCAAAATTACTACCTACTGTCATAAAAGACACTAATAATGTTAAACAATTTGCCGCTGCGTTCAAGCTGTTGCCGAATGGGTGTCGTCAAATGCTTTCAGAAGTTGAAAAGCTTTTGCTACTAAACCTGACAGTTCCAGCTACTTCCACCTCGTGAAAGATCCTTCAGTGCTCTTCGGCGCATATTAACATATCTTCGAGGAAATATGACGCAAAAGAGATTGACGAATCTTCTAATTCTTCATGTTCACCAAGAATTAACAAGGCAAATTGATTTAGATGAAGTTTTAGAAGAATTTATATCGCGAACACAGGAACGAAGAAAAATATTTGGCGTTAAAATCTAAATAATATGTATCGATTAATAGTGTATATTTAATTGATATAATATATAAATCTATACTGCGATTTTTCTAGGAAGAGCTCTCAAGATAACTCAAATTCCATCTTCGCGATGGAATATGTCACGGCATTTCGCGTCTTTTCTCGGTCTTGCCGGTAGAAGTCGCATGATTGCAAGCACTGCTTCATACGGTCGCGATTGTGCGAAATCTAGCGGAACGACTGTGAATGATACGAAATGCAGTGACATATTCCATCGCGAAGATGGGGTTTGAGTTATGTTGAGAGCTCTTCCTACAAAAATCGCAGTATAAGGCAAAGTATAGATGAAAACTATAAAGAGAAAATATACATTTACTTTAAGGTAAAAAGAAATACATATATTTACTTGAACCTTCATTCAGTCCCAAAACAGTATAGATTTGATTATAAAAGAATAAGTCATTTTTAGTATCATACCTGAAAATTAATGTATACTTTTTCTGTTTAGTAGCAATTTTTTACCTAACCCTTGAGTTTCGTATTATATACTTTGTATATTATTTATAAAAATTACTCTAAAAGTATAAATAGTTACTATATAAATTACAATATATATATATATATATATATATATATATATATATATTGTAATTTATATAGATTATAAATTATAATTATGTAAATTATATAATTATATAATTTAAATTATAATTATATAATATATATATATATATATATATTTATTGACGGGGAGGGGTGAGGATTAAAGTGAGTCTATAATCGCCCCTCCCCCCTATTTGAAAATACTTCCGACGTCCCTGACCAGATCGGAATACTGTCAGCCATGTGGACTCCACATTGTGGAGTGGAACAGCGATGAATAGTTGATTGCCACCAGAAAAAGAAAGTAAAAAGTTGGTTAAAAGAAGAAAGATGCAGAAAACTTTACAGAATATGAAAACGAAAATTGAGCGACAGGGAAAGAATGTAAAAGATAAACATGTAAGTAAAATATTTAACTCATAAGACTCATTTACTTATACACAGATAAACCTTGTGAAAAAGGTTAGATTTTTCCCGAAGTTCATTGAAATTAAATAAATCTTAGAGTTGTTAAACCCTTCATGAATATTTTCTTAGCAACTGACTTGTATATTGTCTTGATAACCGGCGTCAACTGAGCCAGGCGGGCCCAATGAATTTCGTGAATTATTAGCCGAGATAGTTCCTTCTCTCGCGGCGTGATGTCGCTGAAGTCGAAGGGGTCTAGTTTTGTTGTCTTAAGGGCCCTACACACGTACCAATTTGTCGGGCCGACTGGCCAGCCGACCCAACAAATTGTATCGTGTGGAGGCCAGTTGTCCAACAGAAAATTTGGTTGGGCGGTTGGTCGGCTCCGACACCCGACAGCCGATTCCCCCACCACACAGCCCGACAAATTGTGGCGTGTGTAGCGTGGTTGGGCCAACTGCCGACGACAGCGCTCGAGTTTTAACTAATTTCCGCAGATTTCGTCGTGCGAATCCACGTGCTCCATCGTGCCCGATTCTCGCTCACTTCCGTTGCGATTCTTCACCTGCGTGTGTTCCATTGTGTTCTGCCGTGGTTCTGCATTCAGTTAGCTATTTTTTTTCGTTGTTGGTTATTTTTGTTGTTGTTATTTTTGTTGTTGGTTATTTTTGTTGTTATTGTTATTTTGTTGTTATTGTTATTATTATTATTATTATTTCAGTTTAGATATTTGATTTCATTCGTTATAGTTTTGTTAATTCGTGGTTAGGTTTTTTCTTTGTTAAATTAGGTTAGGTTATTTTAGGGTAGTGTAAGTTCTTTTCGTTTTTGTTGAAATTTGGAAAATGGAAAACCAGCAGGAAAGAGCCGTTATTGTGGAGTTCCTGGAGCAATACGAGGCGCATGATTGTTTGTGGGACACTATGAGCCCTCATTATTCTAACAAGGACCTTAGGAACTTCGCAAAAATGTCCCTTTTGGAAATTTTTAAAAAGGCATATCCTCAAGCAACTGTGAAGTTCATGATGAATAAGATGGAAAACTTTAGGACGTCATTTAAGAGGGAAGAGAAGAAGGTAAGTAATTGAACCTTGCGTCTTTTTAGTAGATTGAGTTATTTGTATTATAACAAACATGTTAAAAAATACAATAGCTTTGGAATATTTACAAAATTAAATGCTACAAAAAAATTCTCCACAATTATGGTGTGTGGTCCGTAACTTTGTAGGGTTTCATTTCTTCTAGAGCTCAATTTTTGTGTGATTGCTTGTAGGTCAACAAATTCAGAAGCACTGGATCGGGGTTGGATTAAGTTTATGTACCCCATCTGTGGTACTATGAACACCTGAAGTTTTTGGGTTCGAGGAGTACAAACCACAGACAGGGTACAGACACATTATCAGATGAAGATGGCCCTGTAAGTGAATTTGTTATATTTCTGAAATATATTTTATTACTTTAAAATTATGAAATTCTGTAGCATAGTTTTGTCCCTTTGTTAGTGCAAAAAATGCAGAAATATGAATCTTATTACTTTTCCTTAAATGTTCATTTTTATTTGGGCAATGAAAGCATACTATTGGTTGTGAAAGCTTTGTCCAAAGAATAGATTTTAAATATGTTAGTACAGTCAGAAGGTTTAATTTTTTAAAATGCAATTTCAGCCATTCTTAATAAGGGGTGACCTTGATGGGAAAATTCTAAAAGTTTGTGTTAAAATTGTGGACTGTGATGTAATTCATATATTATAAAGAACGCAAAAGTTACAGTATAAAAAAGCAACTAGCAAGTTCTCATAAGTGATCCTAAGATGCACTCTCCCAAGTGCAGTTGTGTATAAAAGAGATTTTTTACATTTTACATCATACAAACTAAATAATTTTAATAGCCATAGAGTGCAGTCATAGTATACATGACATTAATACATAATAAAATGCCTTGCACATCAGTGGTTTGGCATACTTTTTGGCTACCAGAAGGGTGTAAGTTTGCTCCATTTGGTACTAATGGAAGGAAAGCATAGAAGACTTTGACTATATTCAGAGATTCAGCTCTTCTGCAGAATTGCCTGTTAGTTGAGAAAGTTTAATAGACTCCTTTGGAAGTGGATAATTTGTGTTCACTCTTGTGCAACAAGTTTTGCAGTGTTCTCAAATATCGAACTGATTTGTAATGAAGCATATATTTTGAAATTGGAGTATAATTGACACCGAAGTTGCTAAATTGTAGGGATAATCGTAGCTTCTTAATGATTGCTATCAATGACTTTAACATAGTGGCGTAATCTAGTTAGCTTCAAAATGGTAGGCTGCAACCATTCATTGATTTTATGAAGTGTATTTTTGCTTTCAGGAAGACACAACTGATAGGCCCACTCAGCCCAAGGTTGCTAGGCGAACAGCTCAAAAACAGAGAGAATAATTATTCCAAGCGGCATCTAAATTGACGAACGCAAGAGAAGAGCCGTGGGAGCTGGAGGGGAAGGCGATTGGCCTACAGCTTAATGAAATGGCGAAAGAGCAGAAAATCATTGCTCTGAAATTAATTAATGACACCTGCTATTGGGGAAACTTGGGTCAACTAACCACAGATTCCCAAATTGTTGTTCGTTCCCCAGAAGCCATCGTCCCACACCACTCCCACCTCCCACCTGTATCAAATAGTCCTCCTCCCTCATCCTCCCTTTATCATAATCATTCCCTTGAAAATCTATCAAATTTCCTTATAATAAGGGACCCCAGACATCAATAAAATTTTTCTATTTGTATGAATGTATGCATAAACAATAAGAAAATAAATAAATATTTTCTACAGTTCTTGGTGTAAGCTTTTGACTTCAGTTATTCCTTCATATCCTATTGTCTGAACGAGCTGAAGCATTTGAGGAAGTGTGAAAAGAACTTTCAAAATTTTTAGGATGAGAATTTGCTGGTAACATAGTTGAATTTCAATGTTACAAAAAACAAATTTAAAAAATTCATGTAAATGACTGAATTTAAGATTGATCTTTTGTAGGGTTGGGCAGTATCTGAAATAATTTTATATATATGTTCAAGAAAATTTGTATTTGAAAAACAGCATTTTTCTCGACATATTTAAATACTTGAATATTTTGCCCAAAACCTGATTCACTGTGTTTCAAAGGTAAATTTCACCTGTAACCTTTCGTAATTTTCAAGTTGCATTAGAATGTTATTGGCACTTCTTTAAAAATGTTACTATTACAAGGATGAGTTGTGCTGGTGTAATCTTTTTTTTTAATCGAAAAATCTCCATTTTCAAATTGTAAACCATCTGCCAAGCACAGACATCAATGGTTTCATGCAAGCCAGCATTACATGTTGGGAGGGAAAGATCATTTCCACATAAATTATAGGTTTTTTGGATTTGATATCCAGATCAGTTATAATGGATTTTGATAGAAAAATACAATGTTATTAAGTGTACATATGTGCATTTAGCGGTAAAAAGAAAAAAAAATATTTTTGAAATAAGATGAATTTATTGAATCAACAATTTTGTTTCAAATTATATCAATGAAGTAAAAGACGTTATAATTCGCAATTATTTGATAAGATTAAAGTTGTCACAACTATTTAAAAGTTGCTCAGCCCCTTTTTTAATTGAGGAAAACACAAATGCTTCCAAAAGCTTTTACATCATAATTTTTATTTTAAGTTTCTGAAATCAGACCACATTTCAGAAACTGTTCTGCCTCCATCAGGTACAAAAGCAATAGCTAGCAATATGTGCAGCATATATCCTACTATAGTAAATGTACCTAGAGCATATGGTCTTTTGAAAGTACATAAGATAGGTTATCCCGTATATCCAGTTATTACATCCATTGGGACTCCTTGATACCAACTATCCTTACCTCAATACTATTCTCAAATCTTTACTTAAGACTTGGATTGCCCATGTCATTAAGAATAGTTATGAACTTATCTCGAAATTAATCAACTAATTTTAGAGGCACAAAGTTTGAAAGATAACTCTAAGATGTCCTAAACAAGAAATAATGAGTTGTGTTAGGGTTATTACTAAATAATATAAAATTTTTGTTCAACAACAAAATTTATTCTTTACAAACTAACTACAAACTACTACTTACAAACTAAACACACATTACAACAATTAACAAATTATAAATTTAAAACAGATAGCATTCTCTCCTGAAAGGACAGCTGCCCTTCATTAATAAAAAAATTTGCAAATTTCTGGCGAACAGTGTTCGCCTCCTCATTTGTTACCCTTGAGGTGTTCCTTTGAAGGGGAACTAACCCATGTGGGCGCCAATCTCCTTCTCGGAACACCAAATTTTCCAAATCCTCCACATCCACTGAAGTCTCTGTAATGTACCTGTCATTTTTTTTCAACAGAAAGTTGTGTAGGGCACAACACGCCAACACAATTGTGTCAACATTATTGACATTCACACACAGTGTTTGCCGCAACACTCGAAATCTAGCTGACAATATTCCAAAAGAGTTTTCAACAACTCTTCTGGCACGTGATAGGCGATAGTTAAAAATTCTCCTTTCCCTCGTTATGTTCTTGAAGGGATAGGGTTTCATAACATTTGTTTGAATCGCAAACGCACTATCGCCAACAAAAACATATGGCACGTTCACATCAGTGCCAGGCAACGGTGAAGAACTTGGCAGTTTCAAATTCCCATCCATTAATTTTCGGTAAACAGTACTGTCTTTGAAAACAGTGCTGTCACCGGTTGAGCCATTTGTGCCCACTTTTACATACATGAATTCATATTTTGCATTGACTATTGCAAAAAGCACAATGCTGTAAAAGTTTTTATAATTATAAAGTAGAGATCTACTCCCAGGTGGTTTCTCTATAGCCACATGTTTCCCATCCATGGCTCCCACGCAATGACTAAAGTTCCATTTTTGCTGAAACTCTTCTGCAATTGTCAGCCATTCTCCTTCAGATGATGACATCTGGAAACAAAAATGAATGTTCCTTTATTTCCTGGGGAAAATACCAAGCCTACTTCTATACCGTTACTCGTAAAGCATTCCAAGAGAAAGTAAAACACACCAGAAAAGAATAGAAAATTGCAAAATAACTAGTTTATCTAAAATTGAGAAGTACTAAGAATTGAATATTAGAGAAGGAATTATTTTTGGAGGGTTGAAACGATTATTCTAATGCTCGTAACATTTCTTCAAGCGCAACTCAAAGAAATTTGACCAAGAATCTGTTCCCTACATCTCACCTTTCCTCACATAATCTATAGAGTATCAGGATCTTGTACCCCTAAGAATTAGTGTTGGGCTGAATAAATCTGTTACAATTTGTCCAGGGAAAGCAGAAAAGGTACTAGTTACATCCTCTCATAAAATTTACTAATAGATTGGAAGACCATTATTCCATGAAAAAAATTATTCCATGATTGGCAAATCCCAAGTTCAGTTATTCAATATCAATTGATATAAGAATATGGAAATAATCAATGAAATGTTGTTACTTACTTTAATGTATTTCTTGAGACACTTGAAAATGGCTCCGCAAGTTTCAGGAATGATTTTTGAGAGAAGCTGTGGTGATATTGCGGTATCAAATTTGAGGTCCTCGTACTCTTTACCTCTTGCCAAAAACCTAAGTGTTGCAATAAGCCGCTCCTCGGCACTCACAGCTTCTCTCATCACAGTGTCCTTTTTACTTTCCCGTATACGTACGTATGCACGGAGTGATATACGTAGTATAGGGAAAGTTATGTAATGCTGCGCGAAAAAATGGCCAATTTTCGGCGGAAAAAAATTAATTGCCGGGCCGTGAAAACGAATAAGTGGATAAAACCAGTTGCTAAATTAAGAAAACAAAATCCTCTATCTCGTGGTGTGGTCAAAATCCATGATTTGTGGCTTCTTTATACTTAAAAATCGATTGACGGCATTCCGTCCGTCTGTCCGTCTGTGGTCAACGCTAGCGCCTAAACCGTTCGGTCGATTTTCTTCAAAATTGATATTCCCCAGTCGATCTGATTCTAGTCGAAGCTTTGTGATTTTGAAAAAGATTCTTTAAAATTTGGGGGTACTTTATATGAAGCCTCCCGGGGATTTTCAACATTTTCTCAAAAACGGCTCCAAATTTTTTCTTTAAATTTCTTTTATGAATAGAGGAAAATACACTTTTTAACATGGCATAGGTCCGATTTTCACGTACAGCTCTGAATTTTCGAAAATTGTGAAAGTTTGAATTTTTTTCGGCGTCTTTCTCCAACTACAAAATTGAGGATAGAGATTTTTTCTTCAAATAAAATTTGTTCTGCATATTGAGTTCTTTAATAAAGGTCATGTAAATGTTTTTCACAATTTTGGTAGTTTTCGTGCAATATTGCGTGCAATATGTGCAATTTTAAAAAATTACAAAAACAAAATTTTCTCAAAAACGGCTCCAAATGTTTTCTTTAAACTTTTGGTAGGGATAGTGGTAAATGTACTCTATCAATGACATAAAAGCCATTTTGGTCTATCGGTTGGTTTTTTCAAAAATGACCAAAACGTAAATTTTTTTACTTGTCTCTCACGTCGTTAATATTTACATTATCGGCGATTTTTTTACATTATTATATTTACGAGTATATATGCTTTAAATAATGTCAAGTAAAGTTTCTCGAAAACACTACCGTTTTCTGTGAAAAGTAGCTCAAATTTCGGCATTTTCAGAAATGCTCAAACGTCATTTTCTCGTATATGGCTGCAATTTTTTTCTTGAAACTTTTGTAACGGATAGTGCTAATTACACTCATTAGTATAGCGTGAAGTTTATTTTGAGATTTTTTTGTTTTTTTCAAAAATTATATAAATGTAAATTTTTTGAAAGATCTCTCACATCTTTAATATGCACATTATCCGTAATTTGTAAAGCTGATTATATTTGTGAGTGTAAGTGCTTCAAATAAAGTATTTTGAAAACTCAAAAATTTTCTGTGAAAATGAGCTTCAAATTTCGCATTTTTAGTAGTGCTAAAACGCCATTTTCTCTTAAACGGCACATAATTTTTAAAAGAAAATTGCCATTTACGGCTAGGTTTTTGTGTTCTTTAATATTCTAAAATTAATGTTTCTGTTCTACCAATAGGAAACCGAAAAATTAAGAAAATGACAAAAAAATGTACTTTTGGCGATGATAGATGGTAGCTGGCAAGAAAGAGTATGTGGCAATTCCGAATATTGACAAATAAATAAATAAAATAAATACGGTCATGCTTAATTTTTTCAAAATACGAGTAGTTTTTCTTTAATTTTGTAACAAACGTAATAGGCCGCTGTAAATTTACTGCGCTTCGGACAGCTGGATGCGTCGTAAATTAGAATGTGCAATTTTGTATATTATTTCTTTCTTCGTTTCTTACATTCGAACTTTGTTATAGACTTACACATTAATATTTTAGAAATTGTTTATTTTGAAATATTTGAAATAAGTAAAAAGAATTAATAGCTCTCAGAATAGCGACAATGCAGGGTCTGCAACAATGGAATTCACTTTGCGCTCGCGAATATCTGTGAATTAGTGTCTTTGTTGTGACCTATACTGCGATTTTTCTAGGAAGAGCTCTCACGATAACTCAAATCCCATCTTCGCAATGGAATATGTCACGGCATTTCGCGTCTTTTCTCGGTCTTGCCGGTAGAAGTCGCATGATCGCAAGCACTGCTTCATACGGTCGCGATTGTGCGAAATCTAGCGGAACGACTGTGAATGATACGAAATGCCGTGACATATTCCATCGCGAAGATGGGATTTGAGTTATCTTGAGAGCTCTTCCTACAAAAATCGCAGTATAATGGAGCTGTATGAAAAGGAGTTATAATTGTCTAATTTATGTTGATATTTGCAGGCAAATATTTAGTTTTGCACCAAATGCTGTACCATTTGTAGTGAGTAGAGAATTTGTTGCATGGTTTTAAAATACTCTTCCCTAATCATGGCCCAATGGAAGGCATTTCTATATTTCCAGGGTATCAGGCTTCTTTTTCCAATACAGGGTTACAAAACTTTTCCATTCTATTTTTGTGAAGTTGTAGAATTCACATAGTTCTGACAACACTGCAATGGAAATAGTGAGTTCCAAGCGAAGATGTTAGTAGCGCATAAAGTGCAATATTACAGTACTACTTAGTTGTTTCCTCTAATACGGGAAAGTAAGTGCTGTTGTAGCACCACTAGTTTTCAATGAATGGACGAACCATGTCCAGCAACTCGTGAAAGCATGATTCGTCCATTCTCATGAAATTCTTGAAATCAAGAGAATCTAATTCTCTCACCAAGTTGATATAAGAAAATTTTCGCCTCTGTATTAGCCAGTTCCTTTTGCACCAAACTTTCCTCTTACTAGGTTCGTCAGCTTCCTCTGCGGTTAAAGCCAACACTGCTACACCCAGTCCTATTTTCTGGTACTTAGAAAGCGACATGCTACTTCTGAAATCTAGAGTATTAATTAAATGACATACTGAAAGTAAATAAGAAATGAACTTTAAAAACAATATCAGAATGCATCAGCAATAATAATACGTACCACACAACAACAACAACAGGAGCAGTACCAAGAAAAAAAAACACTGAGAAAAACACGGTAACGACGACGAACTGAAACAAACAGGAAGTTAATACCAGTGGCGTAGCGTGACTCACACGTTTGGGGATGCTCAGCAATAACACACAAAATGTCACTATCAACTACTTCGTCCAACAGGCGAACGCAACACAAGGCAGATACACTGGGACTACTTCCACGATCTCGATTGCTTACGACGGTGTAGGCGCTTCCCACAAAATCCTCACAGCAGTCAGGGCTGCCGATGTCTTGAAAGCAAATTATACAATGGCTCAGCTTTAATTCTTATACGCGAATGGCAATAAGACCATTTGTTAATTTATACATTGCAGACTTAAATAATATGTAATCCATTTAAGAGATAATACAATTTCTTGGATATTAATTAAGAAATAGTAGTCAGGCACTATTTCTATAGTTTGTACCCATGACCAAGCGGGGACTCCCGAGTGAGAGAGAGAAAGATAATTTACTGAACGCCTGAAGTGTGCTGCGCTCTCGTGCACAAACGAGTTTCTTTCCGCAGTAGACGCTAGCGTAAAGCAGTCGGGTTTCTCTGGGCCAGGGGTGAAGAGGGGAGAGGGGGACCTCGCCATCTGCGCATGCGTCATTGCTCGTCGCCATCTGGCGGCCGACGCTGAAGTATTTTAGCTTCCCACCAATCAGAGGCCAGCTTCAACAGCCCGCCGAATTCAATCATAGGAAATCAATTTTAAATTAATACAAAACGTGTTTCGCTCAACAGACCACTTGCAAGATTATCAATACAGTATTTAAGGTTCTTATATACGGGGATGCTCAGCATCTCAGCGTCCCCTGACGCTACGCCACTGGTTAATACAAAAGAGTTTTAAAAAAATATATCAGAACGTAACAGCAATAATATAATTAAACATACCACCCAACGGCAACAGCTGCGGCAGCAGGAAAAAATCGCAATAGCACACCACAAACGACACAAGAACACGCAAAGAACAGTAGCACTTCCCTAGCCGGAACTTGGAGCACTACTGATAAATCGGGTTCTTGGTTGGACCGTGTGTATACTGCGATTTTTGTAGGAAGAGCTCTCAAGATAACTCAAATCCCATCTTCGCGATGGAATATGTCACGGCATTTCGCGTCTTTTCTCGGTCTTGCCGGTAGAAGTCGCATGATCGCAAGCACTGCTTCATACGGTCGCGATCGTGCGAAATCTAGCGGAACGACTGTGAATGATACGGAATACCGTGACATATTCCATCGCGAAGATAGGATTTGAGTTATCTTGAGAGCTCTTCCTACAAAAATCGCAGTATAGCAAAGCGTACAATTTGGTTGGCCCGACGGTCGGCCCGACAAATTGGTACGTGTGTAGGGGCCTTCATTTTTCATGTAGCTGCCGACGTTTTTCGTACATACCCCCACCACGCCTCTAATACCGGAGTTGAATCTCCTCCTTGTAGACTTCGTGTTTTTAGGGTCTTTTCTTACGTGGAGAGACCTATATCTCCGTTTTTTAACCTATGACAGCATTGTCGCCAAATTCAAACGTGGAAACAGGCACTTACCAGCAGTTTTGTTCTTCGCACAGGGAACAATTTGCAATGAGCGTTTGTTAACGTTCCATGAGAACAGGTTAAACTCAAAGTTGGTACTTGTGTCGCCTTGCTTTTCTCCCCGCCAACAGAGTAACCGCCAGGTAACCGCTGTTTGCGCGCGAAGCAGGCAGAAAGCGTGTAACTTGTTGCAGGCGAATTAACAAAAAAAGGAACTTGCTTACACGTGAGAAACAGTTAAAAAGGTGAACGATTTATTCAATAGTTGCTTATTTCTTCATATTATCTTTTAATAAGAGGGGTACATTGTGTCTTTCCAGAAATCTAGCGAGCGTTTTCCAGAATGTTCGTTTCGACATAACCCAATTCATAGCTCTCCCTCACATTTGTGATTGAAATTCAGTGCTGATTTGAACCTATAAAGCAAGATTTACTTTACAAGATATACTTATATTTTATTAATCCTGTCTTTAAATTTTGTTTGCTCTTAGTGTAACTGTTGAAATGAAATTGATAATCTCAATTTTTTGCAGTTAAATCTCAAATTGATCGTACAAACTTGCAGAACATCACTGTGAAAGTTGGTCTTACTGTTACTCTTGATGTAAACATTATTGGAGAACCTCCTCCAGCTGTCACCTGGTATTTCCAAGATAAGGTAAACTGTTAAAATTCCCCAGAAAATTGTCTTCATCCCAAGAAAAGAACTGAAGATGTACAAAAAGATTGTCAAGGTGTAATAATCATGTGAATTAGAAGAATTTCCAATATAACTTTCATATTATTATTAAGATATGCATTTATAGACCATCCTCATGATATCATTTAGTGTTTTTTAAACGAAATTTCGTGAGTTGATTTTGCAATACTTCATATTTTCTTTTGTAAAATTATAACAATATGTGTACAACTTCAGGGAAAACTGAGATCATTTCTTCACTGAAAATTTTGTACAATTTTAGGAAATAAAAACTGAAGACCAAATTAGATTAGATAACATTGAGTATAATACGAAAGTCTTTATAATGAAAGCCAAAAGAGCACATAGTGGAAAGTACAAAATTGTGTCCAAGAATTCAGTTGGTGAAGATACAGCTGAAATTGACATTACAGTTCTTGGTAAGCCAGGCAAACCTAAAGGACCTTTAGATGTTTCTGATGTAACAAAGACTGGATGCAAACTTAAATGGAAGAAGCCAGAAGATGATGGTTGATCACATGTAGAATATTATGAGATTGAAAAAACTTGATCCTCTCACTGGACAATGGATACCTTGTGGTAAATCTACAGAGCCTGAAGCAAATGTTACTGGACTTCAAGAGGGAAAGCCATATAAATTCCGTGTAAAGGCTGTCAATAAAGAGGGAGAATCAGAAGAATTAGAGACTGAGAAACCCATCATTGCCAAGAATCCATTTGGTAATGTTTACATTTGTAGTGTTTTATATTTTTGATTTTATTTTTAAATCAGAATTAACTTGAGTGATTGCTTCCAGATGAACCAAGCAAACCAGGCCGGCTTGAACCAACTAACTGGGACAGAGACTTTGTGGACTTACAGTGGTCTATACCTAAAAGTGACGGAGCCCCCATTGAAAAATTCATTATTCAGAAGAGAGACAAGGAAGGTCGGGCTTGCGTGGATGCTGTTACTGTACCAGGAGACAGGTGAACTGATTTTTTGTTATTACTGCATCATTGTCCCCATCATTGTGTGTATGGAATATTGTTTTATCGTATGTGATAGTCACTTCCTGGATGCTGGTACAAAAATTTTGAAACCTGAGCCAAATAAAATCAGGAATCATTTACCAAATTTCCTTATCATAATATAATTTATAAAATACAATATCGCAAAACAATCATGGGAAAATAGTTTCTGGGAAATCTGGGAAAGTAACAAATGTTGAAGAAGGCCATGAATATGAATTCAGAATTATTGCAGTTAACAAGGCAGGACCAAGTGAGCCAAGTGATCCATCAAAATCAGTCATTGCTAAACCAAGATTCTGTAAGTATTATGTGTGATAAGCTTTCTGATATATTCTTTCAAAAATGTTTCTATGATCGTTTACAAATAAGAAATTCTATCTACTGCTGAGCACATATGAAATGAGTCTCATGTTATATGTGCAAATCCTGTCTGAGTGAAAAAAATGACTTCCCCCTACCTGTCTTCACCACGTGTCCTCACTGCACATCTGCATTGCCCATCCTGTTTGGCCTTCAACATTGCTTATCCATGGTCTTCTGTTATGTGGTCATTCAAGAAACAAAGATTCATCATAAAAGAATTTTTATATAAAGAAAAAAATGCTTCTTCCTCAATCTTGATGGGTTTTTTCCCTAGACTTGTCAGTCTACCAAAAAAACCTGAATCTTCATTGTACAAAATGAAATCATTTCATGTACTTTATATAAAAATAAGTATTACTTTAAATTCTAGTGGCTCCTTGTATTGATCGGAAAAATCTCCAGAAGAAAATTATCCACAGTGGACAGATGTTGCATATTGAAGCAGATGTGCAAGGTAAACCTGCTCCTAAGATAACATGGACATTAAAAGACCAAGTTCTGAAATCCCATGAGAGCTAAAGAAAAGAATTTCAGTTTTTCTATCATATACCTTTGTAAATTTTCTTCTATTGAAATTCTCGATATTTGCGGCTACATTGATTCAAATAAGAAGGTTGCTTTGGTTCCTCAGTTCAAATATAAAGTACGCTTTTCTCATTAACAATTAACACTTATTTTCACATATAATTTCAAAAAAATGTTTTTATTATTTTAGTTCTACAAGTAAACAAAAATTGATTTTTATTAACAGTTGGTCATTTTTAACTTTCTTATAGTAATAGAAGTTGTATAATATGGTCTAGGCCGTGTATTAGGCCGCACTAGATTCGCAATATGGCAGCTAAAAGGATTTCCTGTCGGATTAGCCAACTTATGAAACAATCATTCCGATCGACTCTCTCGCTTTTGTTTCCTCTGTTATCATTCACTTCTCGCGCCGTTGAAGAGTTCACAGGACAATAATGTTTGTCTCGTTTTTCGTTAAAATTAAACAAGATTTTCATCTAGAAATGAATATATACGAACTCGGTGAACAATTAAACTAAATAAGAGTTATCATCATCAGCAAGTGTGAGCGTGAGTGATGTTAAAGTGCGCCAAGAGCAAATGAAAAACATACATTTAAAAGTTATCTGTGATCTTGTGCCAAAAGTTATCTGCTGACTTATGTTAATAATGATTTTGAGATGGTAGTGTTATCAATTTATTTATGATTTTTCTGTCAGTTAAGATTTACATTGAAAAAAATAAATACCACAATTATTTAAGATTAATAATTTACATGTACATGGTAATCTTTGTGACCTAATTAATTGTTTCTAACAGCCCTGAGATATTTAATATTTATGCAATGCATCCATTTTATTTATCTGCTTAATTAAATTATCTTTCAAAAGTTAGTGATGCTTTAAACAATAAGAAATTCATAATTAATGTAAGTAGTCTTCAGTAAGTTACTTGTTCTAACCAGTGACAGACTTATACCTATTTCTTCTCTATTAAAACGGGGTAGTTAGGGTAATAAATAGAACTTTTGATTTTTTAAAGTTATTTATTGAAAAAGGCATGTAGTATACTGACAATATATGGCACAGTAAATAGTGTATAAAGTTGCACAATGATATTGCACTTTTGTATTATCAGTTATTGTAACTACAATACCATAAACTACTCCCTGATTATGCAGTCATTTCGCAGTAAAACCTCTCATTAACTTGCTAAATAATTCAAATCAGGATGATAATATTATACTCTTATTTTCCAGTGTACTCCAGCTTTCCAAATGCTCCACTTACTCCAGTTTCACAAATACATGCCAAATTTTTCCCAAAAGGCATCCAAGTAGTAAAAAATTAATATATTATTACCCCACTTACACACACTATTGTAGTGCTGATGGGGATTGTGAAAAAGCTCAAGGTAAGACAATGGTTATTTTCACTATTAAAACTAGTTTATTATGTCAAATAAAATTTCGAAATGCATGTGGGATTTGAGGAGAGAAATGTGGTGCCCACCTGCCCAAAACCAAGTTACAAGTAATGTTGGAAATGTTACCAACAAACTGTTACAAACAGCTACAAAAAACTGAAACAATATTAATGTTCCAGAAAATAAACATAAATCGCCATTCATAAATATAGCCATGTTTCATTAAAAAAACTACAATATTTGGAGTGCTGGATTTTGTTTGGGTTCTTAATATAATTCCTTAGGAAGTACTCTTTTAAAAAATATTGTTTCACTCTCATTCACAAGGGCATAACTGTCTTCCTTACCACAATGCTTTTTACTATACGCTTCAAAGAGGTTTGAGAAAATTTAATGCATCTTCACCCACAATCTCTGAAGAACAGGTTTCTTATAGAAATACCAAGACGTGCATAAAATATAAATCATAGTACTTCACATAAATACTATAAAATTCAGCGATCATTGTATAGATGAATAAAATTCTATAATAACAAAGTAATTAAAATTTTTTAAATGATTCTGCACCCAAATTACAATGTATTTTATTGGAAATTCCATCCTTCACAAAATTGTCAATATAGAAGCTGGATGAGTCCTAGAGGTCTTTTTAGGTGTGGTCAGAGCTTCTTGCTTTTTATGTCTGTTGATAATTCATTCAATAGACTTCGCACACGCCTGTAAACATACAGAAAGTTGAATTACTATTAATTATTATTATGCATAACTTATGATAATTAATAGTTATAGACAATAAATACACTAATAACTATTTTAATTATGAAAATTATACCCGTCAGTTTTATAAGATAATATTTAGGAAAAAAATAATAATCTTACCTGTAATAATTTTTTCCATTTGTGATGTCAGATTAGTGTGATTGACAATACTTGTTCCTCTGAGTAACAGTACCCCTTCTTCCATTGTTTTCTTCCACAATCCACAAAAGAAATTTACAATTCCCGTTTGAAGAGAACTTTGAATTCACTTTAACCTTAAAGGCAAAATACTAAGAAAAGACCCAGATGTAGTTGGGCTATCTATTATTTTTCATTGATTAATAAATTGGGTTCAGAAAATATAATAAATATATTAAAATTAATTTTACACAAAAAATACAAAATTGAAAAAACTAACCTTTACTACTAAAACTATCTCGACTAACTTCACTATGATTAGTGATGAAAACAATTGAAAAATAATAAATAAAAATAAAAACGCGTAGAACTAAATTAATACATCTGACGAAATCACTAAATTCAGATTTATGAAAAATAGCAAACCTCCATATGCGAATCGCTAGCAGCAATAGCAAACTAACAGAGCACAATCCGCATGAATGGCTTGAATGTTGGCGGAATCTACGGAAGTAGTAATTTTTTCATTGCAAACTTAAATTTTAAAAAATGTCCCTACCCCGTAAACGTAATATATGTAGGGTAATTGTGTGAAGATTGGCAACGGCAGGTGTAAACACGAAATGAAACTACCCTAAATCGAGAATGAATACATGTTTTCATCTGACAGTGGCATTTTTCAAAAGTTGTCACGTTAGCTGGTCTTTTTAGCTGGCCACAACTATATCTAGAGCATCTTCCTTTTATTTTTCCCTTTTTTAACACCATTTAATATAATTTTTGTGTGAAAATTTTGTTTTTACTGAAAACTTGAGTAAATACCGTAATTGTAAAGAAAACCTGAGGGATAATTCACTTCTTTATAGTGAAACCAGGAAATATAAAAAATATCAGTTCACGTGGTACTGGTTGTTTATTCGATGTTCCATTCTGGTGTGTGCACTATCTGATCTGAAAATACTTAAAAATATTCTTACGAAAATTACAACTATCAGAACTGAAATGGCTTATTATTGATATCATTAATGGAGTTCCTGATGAAGTTGTGTTCTATGAAACATTGACATTGCTATGTGAACTGATGTTTTTCATATTTCCTGGTTTCACTGAAAATAAAAAAGTCAAGTACCCCAAAAGAACACTTTACAATTAAGATATAATTATTGTATTCACTTTATTTATTTTAAAAAAAAATTCCTTGTGCCAAAACATGAGGCAAATGAAACAAGACAAGTCAAATGAGAGGAAGTTTAAAATTATATTGATTGCTTTGGTTATCAGGACAAATACGTTTATCTGAAGTTCCATATCTTATAATTTGTTTTTTGATACTTTCTTATCTATTTCTTCAGAAAATATCTCCTTCATTAACATATCGTAAGTCTAATCAAATTTACTAAATATATCTTTGGTCTTTTAAAATCTTTAGTTTGAGAGAACATGAATATTCACAAAGGTTGTGAAGAGGGGCGCTGAGGAACAGAACTCTCAGAAACTACATACATTTTAAGTTAACAAACAAAACAGAACCACACTTGCATTTCATTTCAGTTTTAAAAAAATATTGAAATCTCAAAAAACAGAAGTATCATAAAAGCAATTTTTTCTAAGGGAAAATTTTTGTGTGAATGTTTTTCTCAAGAAGCATGAAAAATATAGTAAAAAGGTCAATAATAATGCAGGTTTTATTCATAGCCTGGCATAACATAATGAAAAATTTGAATAATTTGAAAATAAAATTATTTCACATTTATTGAGACTGATATCAGTTTAGTTGGGATTATAATTGTGAACATTGTGTGATCATTTACAATATATTGTTGGAAAAATTTGAAGCAGATGTCAATAACAATGAGGAAAAAATTCGCTTTTATAAACTCTTTCAACATTAGGGATCAAATTATTGTTCTGAACATTAAATTACTATTGCTTCAAAATATTTATTATCATTTGCCATGTAATCTCGGAATTGATTGTCACTTTTCACTGCAATGTCCCAATTCAAATGCCCATGTAACAATGTGAAATTTTATGTCAGGTAGAGAATGCCAAATAAGTGGTGTAAGGAGTTACAACCTGCTTATCATAGGTCTCCTGAGCCCATAGCCGTCAGGCTGGGATGCCATGGCATGCACTAGCCTCATGGGGCTGTAGTACCAGAATACATACATACATTAAATTACGGATTTACAAGCTTCCATTCAAAGTGTTTTGTCTTCTGTTAGATTCAATATTCTTTATTGTTGCTCCTATTTAGGTTGAAGATCGAAAATGAGGATTATAAAACTACCTTTATTCTGCAGAAAGCAAAGAGAGCTGATACAGGAATTTATATAGTTACTGCAAAGAATGACTCTGGCACCGATCAAGTGGAAGTGGATATAACCGTTCTCAGTATGTATTTACAACTCATATCATTTTCAGTAATTGTATTTTATCTTAAGTGTATGAATGTTTAAGTAACTGAATTTACAATAATTGGTTTTTGAAATACTAAATGATTATTAGTAAAATGTTGAAGAAAGTTGTGAATCTCATTTTCTTGACTGTAGGACAATGGGTTATTACGCTGATATTTCATTTTTCTGTGATTTTCAAGATGTCAGTGCTAAAGAGGATCACAGAATGATATCACAACATTCAAAGAAACCAATTTCAGTAATTGATGTACTGTATATTTTGATACGTGTGATTCAGGTAAACCAAGCAAACCAAAGGGACCTTTTGAAGATATCAGATGTAACCGCTGAAGGTTGCAAACTTAAGTGGGATAAACCTGAAGATGATGGTGGAGAACCTGTGGATCACTATGTTATTGAACGTATGGATACTGAAACTGGACAATGGGTACCTGTAGGAACAAGCAAAACCCCAGAAACAGAGGTATGAATTTAAAAGTACTGTATAGACAAACATTTCTTCCATGAAAGAAGTTTTATTCTTGGCATCCAAAGCAGAGAAAATCACGTTCCTAATTTGAAAAAAAACAATACCTATGCAGTAATTCATTGATCATGCCAAATATTTATTTTCCTTGTCTGAAGATGTGCACATTGAAATCTTTACAAAATCTCATTATCTTTTATATTAGACTAGGGTCAGTGAGGATAAGAATTTTCACTTATTGTTATCCAAAAGTAACAAAAATGTAGCAAATAATAGGAAATATATTCTATTATTAATGACCATATAGCAGGAACTCGAAATGGTATAGACTTTGGGCAAAAAAATCAAAGCTAAAATGACACATTTTTGTCAGTCAAAAACTTTTCCACCGAGATAGGAAACTTTTGATGTCATTTCATCATTTTTTTATGGCAGGATGTTTTTGAAAATAGTTAATCATTCAGAAAGAATGAATCTATTTTACTGTGTGAAAACATTTCACAAATATTAATTGTGCCATGACTGTTTTATGTGTGAAAGAAAACTAGTAGAACAAGCTAACAGTTCATTTATTTTACGACACTGTTGACTTATACTCTCTGGTAAGACACACACTTAGCTCACTTCTGTCCTCTCGCTTGCTCCTGCCTGCTTCCTCGACCAACATTACAACTGCCACTCTGTTACCAACATAACATCTTGCCCCCTTTTTTTTTATAAATGAAATAAAACTACTGTAATACAACTCAATTCACAATTACCTTATAATTATTTGTACATGATATAATCTTTAAGTCTGTTAGGTAAATGAATGTTCCTAGAGGGTCTTGAGGTGGAAGCCTGTCCACTATCTGAATTTGTGAAATTCTGTCCACACTCTGAATTTGTAAAATTTGAGGCACTGGAGTTATTTGTGAAATTCTGTCCACTCTCTGAATTTGTAAAATTTGAGGCACTGGAGGTACTCATTGTTTTTTCTTTTTTTTTCCTAGAATTGTTATTATTGTTAGATACTGATGATTTCTTGGATTCACTGATTAGAAACTGTGTTTCTGACAGTGGCTGGCTGGGAAATGGCTTCAAGTGCACAATGTTGCGCCTATAATGTTGGTTATTTACTTCCACAATGTAGTTCCTGTCGTTCAGTTTCTCTTGAATGGTTCCTTTGTCCCATAAATGATTTTTATCTGAGTTTAGCTGTACAGCAACAGACTGACCCACTTCTAAATCTGGCAGTTTCTTTGTTTTGCGATCGTAATAGTATTTACTTTCCTTTCTTTTTTTTCTATTGTTGTAGAAACTTCTTTAATTACTTCAGGCTGTAGGTGCTTCGTTGTGGCAGGAATACCTGTTCTCGTCCTCCGGGAGAAAATTCTTTGGGCTGGGCTGGATCCTATTTTGTTGGGAGTATTCCTCCAGTGTAACAAAGCATACCAAAGATCATCATTACTTTCGTTAGCTTTCTTGACTATCTTCTTTGCAATTTTTACTGCAGCTTCAGCTTTCCCATTTCCCCTTTGATGTTTGGGAGCAGATGTCACTAATTCAAAACCCCACGATCTTGAATAGTCTTCCATAATTTTGTTCTGGAAATTTGTTCCATTGTCCGTACAAACTCTATAAGGTTTCTCTATTCCTACTAAAGTTCTTCTTACATGTTTGTACAATTGTTTCAGCTGATAGGTCAGACAATACATCAAGTTCAAAGAAATCTGAATAATGATCAACTGTGATCAAGAAAGGTACTTTCTTTGCTTTGTATTCTGAGAAAAATACATCAATGGAAACATATTGAAATGGATATTCTGGAAGGTTGTGTGTCTGCATCGGTGGCTGTTGCTGTGAGTCCATGAATTTCATACAGATTTCGCAACTTTGTACTTTCTGCGTAATGTCTGCCGACATGCCTGGCCAAAAGATTGTATCTCTGGCTAGTTTCAGTGTAGCTTCTATTCCCAAATGTGCAATATGAACTTTTTCAGTCATCTTCTTTCTTAATTTAAACGGAATAAGAATTCTATCATTTCTGTATACAATTTGGGTTTGTGTTGACAGTTCATCCTTATACTTGTAATAAATTTTGCATGCTTCATCTACATCAGCAATATGTTTTGGCCATCCGCTAGTAATATAGCTGACTAATTTCTGCATTGTCATATCTGATTCTGTTGCTGCACGAATCTCATTTACTCGTTCTGGTGTAATCTGTAGCATTTTTTCAACATTAATCCTCTCAATTTCTTGGCTAATACAAGATTCATTTCTCAATTCAAAAATATCTAGCCGCTTAGAAGCAGTCTTTTCCTCAACCTCATATTCTATTGCTGCTCTAGATAGAGTGTCTGCCACAACGTTTTCTTTTCCTTTGACAAATTGAACCTCAAATTTATATCTCTGTAGAACCATTAACATCAGTTGTAAGCGCTTTGGAGCTTTCAACAGAGGTTTTTTGAAAATTGCTAGTAGTGGCTTGTGATCAGTTTTCACTAGTATGTTTTCCTTTCCAGCGAGATACTGATCAAAGCGTGTAAAACCAAACAATATAGAAAGCAACTCTTTTTCTATTTGGGCATAATTTCTCTCAGTCTTTGTAAGTGTACGAGATGCATATCTGACAACCTTGTCCTTCTGATAAATCACTGCGCCCAATCCTGTGGAGCTAGCATCACATTCTAAAATCACTGGTTGATTTACATCAAAGTACTTTTGAGATTCAATATTTGCTACGAGTTTCTTTAATCTGTCAAAAGTCTCATCTTCAGTTTTAGTCCATCTCCAATCCACGTCGTCTCTTGTAAGTTGCCTTAATTTCTCAGCCTCTGAAGCTAAATTCTTTATGTAGCGACTTAAGTATGTGACCATACCTAAAAAACGTAATAACTCTTGCTTATTTTGAGGAACTGGCATGCAAGTTATTGCTTTTGTTTTATCCGGGTCAACTTTTAACCCTTCACTGGATAAAATATGGCCAAAGAATTTCACCGATGTCTGACAGAGATTTATTTTGTCTCTGTTTATCTTGCAACCATTTCTTTCTAGGCGAGTCAGAAGATTGTCTAAATTACGATTGTGATCATCCATAGCTTCATTCATGGTGTTTCCACAGCCATATACTAGTATATCATCAATCAATATTTCTATGCCTTTTAAACCAATTGTAACTTCTTGCATCTTCTGTGAAAAAATCTCAGGTGCTGGAGATATTCCGAAGGGAAGTCGCAGCCACCGGTATCTACCAAATGGAGTCCAAAATGTTGTCAGCTTGTTGCTTTCTTCTGTCAATTTCAATTGCCAGAATCCTTTCTTTGCATCTAACGTTGAAAAAACTTTTGCTTGTCCAATCACTGGTAATATTTCATCTAATGTGGTAAACTGAAAATGGGGGCGCTTTAAAGCTGCATTTAAAGGTATAGGATCAATACAGATTCTCAAAGAATTATTGCGTTTAACAAGTAAAATATTATTTACCCATTCTGTGTTTTGATGTTCACGGATAACAATTCCATTTTCCTCTAGCATATTCAGTTCTTTTTTAGATCTTTTCTTAGAGCCACTGGCACCCTATGGGCAGGTTGAACAACTGGTTTCACTTCCTTATCAATTTCAAGCGAAATTTCTCCAGGCATGCATCCAAACCCCTCAAAAAAAGATTGATGTTTGCTTATTATTTCCAAAGCTCCTTTACGTCCCTCCTCCAATTCCTCACTGAGATTGTCTTTTCCCAATTTGAAACAATATTTCACCAATCCCAAAGAAAGACATGCATTTTCAGACAATAGAGGGCCATGGTTTACATTGACTACTAGAAACACAAGTATAAAAACCTTTCCTTTTATATTACAAGGGATTTCAGCTTCTCCTAAAATCTCAACTCTTTCGCCTCCAAAACTGTATAATCGACATGACGATGTTAATAAATCTGGAGTATTATTATTCATCAATCTGCAGTAGTCATTCAAACCAATAACATTAACATCAGAACATGTGTCAAGGTCACAGAACACTTGTTTCCATTGCTGCCCAAAGCGAAGTGTCAGCTCCACGCGACCTTTTCTCTGTTCTTTGGAACTTTTATTAAGCTTATATATTTTCAATGTATCTGTGTGAGTGAGTTCTATGTCACTGTTGTCATCTTCTGAACTGCTTTTAGCTTCCCTGATTTCTTTAATAGATTTTTGATTGGAATTAGGGTTTCTTTTACAATTAGTTTTATCATGTTTCATTTTTAGACAAACTTTAGCAAAATGGTTACGACCTTGACAATTTGCACAATTTTTTCCCCAAGCCGGACAGAGATATTTCTTAAACTCTTGCATTCCTCCACAAAAGCGACATAACTGACTGGTAGTACCCTCTTTTTTTGAAATCTTATTGATTGTTTTCTCTTCGGTCGATACACTTTTTAGTCTCATTTCTGATATCTCATGAGCTTTGCAAGTCTGAACTAACTTTTCCAGAGTCAGAGCTTCATGATCTCTCAAAAACTTTTTTTTTAAATTAATATCTTTTATACCGAATGCAAGCCTGTCCCTCAACATTTCACTTGCAGTGACGTTCTGATCATATCTGCACACATCCAGCGCTTTTCTGACTCGCAGGTAATATGTATCAAAAGATTCGTCTTCATTTTGGTTGCACGTATGGAACATGTAACGGTCATACAAAAGATTCCTTTCTGATAACAGGCGTTCGCCTATTAGTCTTAATACATTTTCAACTGTAGTTTTTTCTTCTTCTTTCAAATGGAAATTTGAGAATTTTTTCTTGGCTCTATCCCCAATCACCGATAATAATATATTGATTTTTCTGGGTTCTAAATTACTATTCCACTCATCTATCCCCGTCGCATTACAGTAGGTTTTCCAATTTTGCTTAAAAAGTTCAAAATTATCGTAAATATCACCAGAGTCGATTTCCAGGGGTTGTGGCCATGGTATATGTTGTGTGAACGACGCACTGTGGCCATTAGTAGCAAAGTTTCCACTTTCCGCTTGGTCTGCTGGTAGTTGTTTCATTGAGGCTGTTATCGTCTCCATTTGCGTCTTCAATTCTTGGAAAGATTTTCCAACCATCCAAAAAATTTCAGCATTTTTTTGAGCTTCTTGTGCTTGTTCCTGTTGTAATTGTTGTAGAAGTAGTGTTTGTGAGGCGAGAAAACTTGCAAGGTTCTGATCACTCATCGTGCCGAAAATTTAACCACGTGCACACTTTCTTAGCTGTGTTAGAATTCTTCGAAAACTATTGTTTCGCACTCTAATGAACTTTTATTAGAATCGTTATTAGAGCGCCACTCCTGACACCATGTTTTATGTGTGAAAGAAAACTAGTAGAACAAGCTAACAGTTCATTTATTTTACGACACTGTTGACTTATACTCTCTGGTAAGACACACACTTAGCTCACTTCTGTCCTCTCGCTTGCTCCTGCCTGCTTCCTCGACCAACATTACAACCGCCACTCTGTTACCAACATAACAATGACATATATACAACTTCAATTTTTTTGAGCTAATGTGATATGACTGATGTGATACAGGTGTCAGGGCTCTTTTCATACACTAAAAATTAACATGAACACAAAAAGAAAGAAATATTTTTAAAAATTTTTTGTTGTTTAAGAATGTAGGACCTCTTATTCACAAGGGAATCCGTAAAGCTACTGTCGGGGTTGTAATATTTACATTTATATATAGTAGCGATGTTTACAGCTCTTTATGGGCCATTTATCGCATCCAAGGTGCCATTTTGTTTTGTCATGCCAAGAGTCTTGTAACATATCTCTTCCTTCCATTGCCACTGTTACACCATCCTTCCATTTCACTCTTGGCCAACCTCTTTTCCTCCGTCTTGCTGGCGTCCAGTTATAAACCTTTTTGGGCAGTCTTTCAGAATCCATCCTTTGTAAGTACCATAACAATATTTTCTTTTCAACAACATCACTTAAGCATCCTTCGATATTTAATCACCTTTTTAGAGTCTCTGTTTTTACATGATCAAGCAGCATGACTTCGCAGCATCTCCAAAAACTATTTCCCACACTATTAATGCTCTTTTTCAGAGCTTGGTTTAGTACCCAAATTTCGAAGCCATATGTTACTGTGCTCTCCACCAAAGACTTAAACAGCTGGGATTTTGATTTAGTTCTCATGTCCTTACTCCAAAGTAATGGGTTTAATTTATTTATTATCTGTCAACCTTTTCCAATTTTTGATAAAATATTAGCTTCATTCTTACACTCTTCAGTCAGAATTACTCCTAAAAACTTAAAATCTTTTACATTTTCAATCTTAGAAACCTCTAGAATTAAATCTTCCTGTACATCACCAACTACTAAATAATGAGTGTTTTCCATGTTAATTTCCAATCCTCATTTTTCATATTCCTGTACCAGTTTTCTCATCGTGTAGGAAGAATCATTTACATCTTCTGCAAGAACCACATGATCATCAGCAAACAATAAAGTATGTATATTTTCTTCCCCTACCTGAATTCCCATTTTAGTGCACTTTTTTGTCCATTTTCTCAAGGCTGATGAAATGTATATTGTGAAGAGTGTTGGGGATAAATAATATCCGTGTCGTAATCCCTTTTTAGTCATAAAAGAGTCTGATAAACCTGCATAAGTTTTAACCTGGCTGATATTTCCTTCATAGAGTCTCTTTACAGCATTTATGCACTGCCCATGGATGTTGTTCTCTTTCATTGCTTCCCACAACTTTTCCACTGGTACGCTATTGTATGCTTTTCTTAGGTCTACAAAAACTAGATGTATGGGCATCTGTAGGCAATGCACTTTTCCATCAGGTGTTTCAGGCAAAAGAGATTATCTGTGCAGGATCAACCAGATCAAAATCCACTCTGTTCTTCTAGTTCCTTCATATCCCTTTCAATGCAACCTCTCAGAACCCGTCCATACAGCCTTCCTGTTGATGGGATGAGACTCGAGCCCCTGTAATTGGCACAAATAGCTTTGTTTTCTTTCTGATAAAGTGATGTAATATATGCGCATTTCCAATCTTTTGGTACAGCTTCTCCTTTCAGGCATTTGTTAAATATTTCTGCCAAATATACCAAGGCAACATCAGGGGCATGTTTCAACAATTCAACAGGAACACCTCCAGGACCAGGAGCTTTGTTGTTCTTCATAGCCATTAGCTCTTTTCTTATTTCATGCACACTTAAATCTTCGCATGAATTATTTACACAATCTATGGAATAATCTATACATTTAAAATCAGTCCGTGTTTATATTAAAAGAGTTTCATAATATTTTTTCCATTGCTCTTCAGTTATTGGGGAATATGTCAGTTTCTCTACATTATCTTTTTTTAAAAACAAATTGTTTTCCAACCTGCCCATGATTTTGAACCACCAACTAATCAATCTATTTCACAGCATTTCTTTTCCCAAAATGCATCTTTTCATTTGGCTACTTCCTTTTTAACAATGTAACATTATTTTCTGTAGATATTTCTATCTACAGCAGCAGCTATTTAGAATTCAGCCATTTTCCATACACCTGTTTCTTTTTCTTAAGGAGACTTTGATTTGTTCCTTCCACCAGTATTCCTTCATTCTAAATCTGTGTTTCTTTTTCTCCCCAATTGACTCTGTAGCAGCTTGGTGTAAGGATTCCTTCAGAAAATTGTACATTTCTTCTGTGGACCCTTCAACTTTCCTTTACATCTTTTGTGACAATCTTAACTTGTAAAGAAATATGGTGGACTCATCAAAAATGTCAAGTTGATAACTCGCTTCCAGTTTTGTTTCCTGTTTACATTCTCCTTCCACAGTTTGTGTTTCTTTCTTCCTGGGTCTAAACCAAGCTGTTATTTTTAAGAGGTGATGGTTGAATCCACTATCTTTCCCCCTTTTAACACGGACGTCCATGATTTTCATATGGCATGTCTGTCCAATAATGGAATAATCAATAATTGATTTCAGACCTTTAGTACTTCGTTTCCATGTATATTTATGGATATCTTTGTGGGGGTAAAAGCCATTCAGTATCTGTTCACATATCTCAATTAGATGAGTACTATCTTCATTTAACATATCTTCTCCACATTGACCCACTACTTGAACATTTACTTTTCTCCCCACCCTTGCATTAAAATCACCAAGTAAAATTAATTTCTTCCTATTACTTAAAGTTAAAATTACTTCACCTAATTTAGTATAGAATTCTTCCTTCACCAATAAGGTGGAATCATTGTTTGGAATATATACACCAACAATCATAAAGCTAATATTAAAAATTTCCAGATCAAGGGTTATTATTTTTCATTTATGGCATTCCAACTTTTAATATGTTTCTTCTATTTCTTATGTTTCAAAACAGAGACTCCTGTCTTTGCTCAACTATGTTTTTCCGCACCACTGAAAAAATTTTAAAAAATCTTCCCACATCTCATTTCCATTTCCCTTCTTTTTGTTTTCTGTTAACCTTAGTATCTTCATCAACATGTTTCACGCAAATAGTATAAAAGATAATAGTGGAAACTCCTCCAATATTTTGGTGACAGTAAAGCAGCGGTTCGAGGTGTAAACTACAGCGCAAGAATTCGTGTGTGCCAACTTACAAGGTGTGAAAGTCAAGTTTGTTCGTAGTTTTCTAAGAGATAATTTGGTAGAAGAATATCTGTGTAGATAGTTATTTGATGCTCTGCCGCAAGTACTTTAATGTATAAATTAAAACCAATGATAATGATGATAGATAATGGTACACACGGTTGTATTCTATTGCCAACATTTACGCCTGTCTTGTAGTGTACACCTCAGGCCGCTAGGGGCAGCACAATCACTTGTCCCTTGTGCCGCCCATGCTGATTTGCCCGAGTTTCCACTATTATCTTTTATACTATTTGTTTCACGTTGCCGATTGCAAATTTTTCTCGGAAATTAAGGTTACACATCACAAACCATAGTGTCAATGATAGTTTGGACACCTAGATTTCCCCAATGTGGGGAAAATGCTGATTTAAAAAAAACATCTTTCATAAAAAAGTAAAGGAATAAAATTGATAAGAAAATACATTGTGAAAACAGCAAAATATGTAAAATAGGTAATATAGTACTAAATATGTAAAAATATGTAACGAAAAAATTTGATATTTTGTTGGGATGGCTGTGATTTGCGCAGATTAAAATTTTGAGAACGGTAAGAAGAAAGACAAAAAATATGTAATTACATAAATATCCTGTCTCTAGTTATTACACTTCAATGTATGAACAAAATTGTTTTGATATTTTGCTGTATTAAAACCAAATGAAAGAATGTGTTTTAAAACTTTATTTTAAAGCCTCCTTTTTTAACTTTCAGACTGATCAGAAGTAAAGTCTTATAAATCATACAGCAAAAGATAAAAAACTAAAAAATAAAAATACTGTTGAAACACTAGACCCTAAGGTGTCTCACTATAGTCACTATTGTTGTCTCCCAATCAAAATTCGTAGAAATATCAAACTGTATCACTTTAGCCTCATCAGGTGGGGTAATTTGATGCACACTTTTGATTTTTTTAAAGCGTTGTGGCAGGTCTTAAAATATTTTTTATTTTGTAATCACCGATCTGTATAGATATTAGATATAAAATTTATAAACATTTTGCACTTTTACACATTTACAAAAAATGAATTCTGCTTCTCACGAAATGTATTTACCCGTTTTCCTGTTCAAAGTATCTATTTAGTATTAAACTATTTTGTTTCTACTTTTTAGGTTACTGGTCTTAATGAAGGGAAGGAATATCAATTCAGAGTTAAAGCTGTCAATTCAGAAGGAGAATCTGAACCCTTAGAAACTGATGTTCCTACATTGGCAAAGAACCCATACAGTATGTTTTCTTTTTTAAAGCATTTTTTAAAACATTGCAAAGGATGTGTATTTTCATTGTTGTTCATTTTATTATTTTTTAACTAGCTTTACCTTTCCATAAGCATGCTCATCTTTGTTACACCAATGGGTATACATTTTACTTTGTACAACATGTGCATAATTGCAAGATATGTGTGAATGAACCTCTTAACAATAATGCAGATTTCTTTGTTTTTGAATATTTATAATATGAATTTTTACTTCATATCTTGTCTTCAAAAACAATAATCTGAAGGGATATAATTATGATCATCATCCCTGTCGTAACTTTATTATTCTGTGCCACTGTTGTGATTTCTTCTTATATTAGTTGCTTCCCCTTAATCACCCCTTTTTGCTGAATCACTATATTGAAATTCTTCTAACAATTCATAAATCTCACATGATTCTAAACTAAAACTTAGTTATGCAGTTGCCTGTGAAGTTCCAATATGCAGTTTGTTAATTCCCAATAAATATTAATATTCAATTGTTTTACGAATGCTATAATAATTATATTAATAGTACAGACTTACATTTTATTTTGATATTAAAAAAAAATAAAATAAATAGTGCATAGCTAAGTTGATTTCTTGCTCACCAACTATGAAGTCTTATATAAATAACAAAAAATAAATGCCTTGCTGCAAAGATAAACAAATTTCTTTTGAAGTGTGCTTTTAATAATGTGCCCACTTGAGGGCTAATTACAATACCTTCACCTACAATAAATGTCTATCATTATTGAATAAATTCAATGATGATTAATCTTTCTGTTTCATTACCTCTTCCCTTAGGTGAACCAGATAGACCTGGAAAACGTGAAGTCAAGGACTGGACCAGACATCAAGCAGATCTTAGATGGCTCCGCCAAAAAGTGATGGCGGTGCTCCAATTTCTTCATACATTATTGAGAAAAAGGATCAGTATAGGCAAGTTTGCTGCATTTAAATAACAATACAACAAAAAATATTCTTTAAACGTGGAGATGCACGTCGAATAGTGCATTGAAGAATCTTTATAGGAGGCACGTGGACAATTAACCAATCCCACAGGTGAATATTAACAGATAAAATGGCGTTGCCTTATGTGCCATGCGCCAATGAATAAAAAACAGAAAACTAGTATATTCCTGGCGTGAAAGGGTAAAAAACTGAAAAGACTGTGATGTTGCATTCCGTGCTGTACAAACATTTCAAAAGAACTCATTCTTGCACGCAAAAGTTCGACCGTAGTTCACTGAGGGTACCGGACCGGTGCTATTCACAGCCCGTAATATGGTTGGTGTCCTTGCATTTGTCAGTTGCTAGGTCGCATCACATCGTGGTTTATATCGTATGGCAAACAGGCACGTGAACCTGCCATTGCCGCCAAGTGATTCGCCTATTAGCCGTGTGTCAGTTTTGCCTCAAATCAGCAGATTGCGAAGTTCAAGGCCTTGCCCGCAGAGTGGTCATGACGGAATAAGCACCTGCATGGAGTCATCTTTGGGGTTAAAAATTTATTCTCTTGCATACAAAATTTTTTTTCCTATTTTGCCTATTTTCGTGGTTGTGCATTACGGAAATATCAAAGAAAAATATTGAAAGTTACTACAATGTCCCTGAAGTAAACTATTTCAACTCCCTTACATTCTGTACAATGTAGTAGCCTTGATTACTTGTCCTTCCTTTAATTAGAAAACACTAAGAAAGTAAATAATTCAGTACTGCAGACAATCATTCGCTTGCAAAGAGAACTGAATTACATCGTTCTACAAAATAGACATTAGAGGAATTCGGCATAGGAATGGATACTATTAAATCGAAGAAATGGCTGTCACTCATTTATGTACGTATTTGCTAAATACATTGCAAATGAAACGCACAAAGAAATAAAACGTTTCCCATGTAGCCGTGAACTACCTCATGAAGTGATTTCACGAAGAAACTCCAAGATTTGGGACAGAGACATGCTCTCATCTTTCATGTGGAAAAGGAAAACGACGAGTAGAATGTTTATTCAACTTAGAGAAATGGGTAGTAGGGGCCGTTTGTCGCAAATTAGATATTCCACATAGAACAGTGTAGCATATTTTGCAATAACAGGTATTTCGGAATGCATTTCTTGTGGCAGCAGAAACTGCATCTTTCTGTACCACATATTACTTAAGAGAGAATAATTTGATGGGTAGTATTAAGGAAGTTCATGGGTATTTTACTGTACCGACTGATAGTTTTATTTAGGAAAGATACATTCATTTTGAGGGGGAAAATATTGATATCTATCAATTTCATCTTAGATAAATCGTACAGTTATTTATCGAGAAGTCTAAATCGGGTTATTATTTATTTATTTAAGGTTGCTTTAAAAACATCTGTGGTCATTAGCGACCACTATTGATTTATACTAGAGATACATTTTTTTAAAATTTAAAGTGAACAGAAGTAATAACGATAAACTGAAATATGAAGTACAATAAATTATGCAATTATTAATATCATATTATCTAAATCAGCTAAATTAATATAAGTTTATTATTTATTTATTTATTTAGCAACAGGCTATAAGCCCAATACATAGGAATAAAAAAAAGTATACAGCTCAATACATAGGATTAAAAATGGTTACAACATACATAAAACGCCAACATATAAAGCCAATTACGGTGAATAATTAGTACAGTTCATATAAAAACGCTGATCTTGCACGACGCTTGAATATATGAAGCGATGCAAGAGACAGGGAAGGACAAGACGCATTATTGCCCATTCTTAACAATCTAGACACAGGAGAATAAAATCCGTACGATGTTCAATGAACTGGAACATTAAATAATCGATTCGTTCGGAGATGTCGATTGGGTTCATTAAAAACAAAAAATGCAGATAGTTCAGGGCAGGTAAACAGGCCGTTTACAACCTTATATAAAACGCACGCATCATTATAATTTCTAAATGATCTTGATGAACTCAAATTAGTTAAAGTTGCAATTTCGGAATAGTCGTGAGTTCTAGCTGGATTTTGCAGTTTAGCTTTATATGCTACGTATGAAAAAAATTTATGTTGTACTCTGTCCAAGCGCTTTATATGAGTTTCAAAGTGAGGAGACCAAATCGGGGAACAGTATAACAGGATTGGTTTAACTAAAGTGTTGTACAAAGTTACCAACGTTGATACATCCTTGAAGTCAACACTATTTCTTTTCAAGAAACCAAGCATTTTCATGTTCTTATTTACAACATAATCAATGTGCTGATTAAAGGTAGCCTTAGTATCAAATATGACACCTAGATCCTTAATATATGTAACGCGATCAAGAGGTATATCAGATAGTATATACTTGTAATCTATGAAGGTTCTGCTCCGATGAAAACTAATTTGCTTACATTTGTTTACATTCAAATACATACCATTTTCAGAGCACCAGAATGCTAAATTTCTCAAATCTTCCTGAATTTTAACACAATCACTGATATCATTAACAGTGCGGTAAAATTTACAGTCATCCGCAAAAAGTAGAAATTTACAGTGTTTAAAAGATGAGGCAATATCATTTATGAAAACAATAAATAAAATTGGCCCTAAATGTGAGCCTTGTGGTACTCCTGAAGTAACATTCATTTCTTTCGAGATATAAGACTTATATTTAACATATTGTCTTCTATCAGTCAGATATGAATGAAACCAGGCCAACATCAATCTGTCAAATCCAAAACTCTCGAGTTTCGCAATTAATAAAAGAATAGGAACTTTGTCGAATGCCTTTGAAAAATCAGTGTAAATAGCATCGATTTGTAAACCATTTTCCATGTTAACATGAATATCTTGGCTAAAAAGCATGAGGTTTGTCAATGTAGATCTACCATTCACGAATCCGTGTTGTTCATTTATAATCAAAGAGTTGATATGAAGATTAATTTTTTTTGAAATAATAATTTCAAATATTTTCGGAATAGAACTTAAGATGGATATTGGTCTATAATTAGAGATATCAGACTTACTACCAGATTTATGAATCGGTGTTACATAACTGGACTTCCACAATTCAGGAACTGTGCCCTCTCTGAGAGATTTATTGAAAATTACACAAAGAGGTTTATAAAGAACATGTGGGCACTTTTTTAAGTTAAAATTAATCTGGCTATTGTTAGACTGAAAATTCAGAATATGACAACCGAGAGAATCAATTCAAATTCCAGAGAAAATCAATAAACTCGGTATTTTCACGAACGAATATTTAATTTCCGAAACCCTGTTTTGTTTATCACGACATTTAGAATAATCTTCATGTGGCAGTCATAAACCCAAGGCACTAGTTCATATGAATATGCGCTAAAAATAGCAATCCGAGCATTCCAGGAGATTCAATATTTTTCATAAGTGTTGGATGTGCTCATCATTTACGTTTTCGCCACCGTGTACCGTGGCTATCATTTTGAACAAAACTGAATTTTCAATAAGTACATTTAAAATATTTATTAAACAGAACCTACAGACATTTTATACTATTAACGTATTCTAGTGTAAGCCACGTAATGCTTTCCTTAGAGAGTATTACTCGACTGTTTCGCTGTTTACGCGGAGAAACGAGGAAATGCTCCGCACAGAAGGAGACGTGGCCGTCTGCAGTGTCGTAGCGGCCAGGAAGTGATTTTTAAACTCGGTTTTCTCGAAGACAAAATTTTTGTCGGAAAAACTGGACCTGCCATTTTTCATGAAGTGCAACACAGAATTTGGGGTATTTTTTGTAACGGGAGCTTTGTATATATACACACACACACACACAAATCAGGATTCTTTTTATTATTTGCCATTTCAATAATGGTTTTGGTTTTGACATACATGCTCTGAATAGCTCTGATTTAAATGTTGTGGAACATCTTTCTCTTTCATAATTTTCCATATTAAATTTCTGTTAACTTTATCAAAAGTCTCCTGAAAATCTGTAAATGGGGGAATTTGATATTCTCTTCTATTTTTGATGAACTAAGTTAATGAAAATATACAGTCAGTACATGATCTTCCCTGCCTATAACCATGTTGAGTTTCAGATAGCAATGTTTCAGACATAGCTTTTAATCTGTTAGATAGATATTATTTGTAGCAGATGCTGAAATGGCTATTTCCCCTGTAGTCGCTACAGTCATTCCAATCTCTTTTTTTTTTGAAAACTGGATTTATCTTTGTAATCCTCCATTCTTCTGGGACATGTCCATTTGTTCAGCATACATCAATAAAACTCAAAAGGTGATCATCCAGCATATCTGAAGCATGCATAATAAGCTCTAAATTTTGCCATCACTTCCTGGGTATTTCTTCTTTTTGGGATGTTGTATGGTTATCCAGTTCTTTGGTTATGGAGTCTACGATTATCAATGTCTGCTAATAATATTTCTTCAGGATCATCTTTTGTCCATAACTTAGGTATGGAGTATGTTGATCATTTTTGTTCTGTGATATTATTGAGTTTGAGGCTTTCTCTGTTTTGTTTAAATGTTTTAGAATTTTATATGCCCTGTCCAGTCTGCTATGGACATCATGTTCTCTGTCACCTATATATTTGCTCCAGTTATTGTATTTAATTTTTTTACTTTTCTTGACATCTTATGGCATAGCAGTGCATGTTTTTCAATCATATTTGGTCAGTATTTAATTTCAGATGTCTTAAAAATGCCTTATTTTTGCCATTAATTATTTTAGCGATGTCCCAAAGCTTCAGTTGCCGGTTGGGTTACTATACACTTGATATTTTCCCATCTTGATTTATGTTGTTATTTATTGGTTTCATTAGTGCACTTTGGTTTGGTTGATGACTGTAGAGGTGCCTTGTGCTCTCATCTTGGAGTAAACGGACATGAAAAGTTTCTTTTAATGTCCATTTATTTGGACTTGATTTGTTCTTCAGTGTTGTTTTTCCATTTGGTTGTATTGAAGATTTTCGATACCATCAAGACATGGTAAGATCAAACATCAGAGCTTCTGAATACTCTTGTGGCTGTGACTAGCTTTCCAAGTTTGTCATTTACAGCAAGGTAATCAATTATTGATTGAGAACCTCTAGCATTCCAAGTACATTGATAAATAGGTTTGTGTGTGTGGGTTTTTCTTTATAAAATCCAAACTATAATAAAGAACAAAATGAATGCTCAAAAGTACAGTGCTTAACTATTTGTTTTATAAAATACAATAATAATTTATAATAATTAATTTCATAACAAAAAATACTTGTACTCTTAGGTCTAGCATGAGCTTGCCATTCACTTCTTTGGCAGTTTGTCACATTCAACACTGTAATCTCACACTCAGTGTTTGGGTCAGTCAAGTAATTGATTTCCTTTCATTATTAGTATTTCAAATAGAAAGCAACCACAGATAGCAAAAACACTTGAATGCTAATAGCTAGCAAAATTTGAAAGTAAGCGCCTTGCTCACCTACTGACGT
The DNA here is from genome assembly GCA_031308135.1 of Acheta domesticus. NCBI lineage: Eukaryota > Metazoa > Arthropoda > Insecta > Orthoptera > Gryllidae > Acheta > Acheta domesticus. The sequence continues at coordinate 698,787 of JAHLJT010005437.1, read as the reverse complement.
ACAGTGGGATAATAGAGATTAAAAAAATCACTGTGTTCTCAGCTTTTTGATAATTATTGTTAATATTATATGGTCTATCAGTAATGTGGATGATCTGTCACAAATAACATCATCCAGAATTTTTATTTTTATCTCGTTCCAAATGGCAGAAGGCAGTAGAAATCATTGGAAACAAATGTGAAGCCAAAGTGCCAGATCTTGTAGAAGGAATGAAATATCAATTCAGAGTGCGTGCAGTAAATAAGGTTGGTCTAAGTAAACCAAGTGAACCAAGTGACACCATAACTGCTAAGGATAGATTTGGTAAGTGTGTTTAATTTAGATTGCAATTAATTTCATGTAACTAAACATTTGAAATGCAAAAAGGAATTTTTCACAGTTGTATCAAAAAGCATTTTATTTGATTGGAAAATAAATATATATTTTCCATATTGTAGTTTTGTTTTATTCCATTTTATTGTTCCATATAGTAGTTAGTTCATCATCAATCAGGTGTATTTACATTGGTTACTATTTCAGCCGCTCCTCGTATTGATCAAAGTACTCTGAAAGACGTTACTATCAAAGCTGGTCAGAATATACGCTTTAATGCAAAAATTAGTTGTGAACCACCACCATCAAAATCATGGTGTTTGAACAAAGCTTGTTTGGAATTTGAAGATGATATAGTGATTGAAAATGAAGACTATCGGTCACAACTTATTATATCTAGTGCCATCGGAAAACACAGTGGAGCTTTTGTCATCAAAGCTGAGAATAGTTCTGGAAAGGATGAAGTAACTATTCAAGTCACTGTTTTGGGTGAGTATTCCTTGGAATTAAAATTGAAACAAACACATATGTAACAATGCATATAAAATGTCACTAACCCCCCTCTTGTCTCCTCAATACTTGTCAACCCTCCCCCCTTTCATGTGCAATTAAAATCTGAATTAGCGATTAGATAAATAAAAATTAATACATGATATTTAAGAAATGTTTTATTCACTTATGGATTGTGTATGTGTTCTTATTAAGATATATATATATATATATATATATATATATATATATATATATATATATATATATATATATCTTACAACATACTTTAATAATTGTAAACAAACCAGGAAAGCCAGAAAGACCATTAAAAATATCAGACATCCACAAAGAAGGATGTAATCTAAAATGGAACCCTCCTGCAGATGATGGAGGATCTCCAATTGAACATTATGTGGTTAAGAAAATGGATACTGAAACAGGTAAAAATTAGAAATATATTGCAGAAAAAGGACATTATTTTATGTTTTGATAATAATTACCCACTATTTACTTTCTCTGAAAAGAGAGAGGGTTAAATAAATTGCAAGAAACTGATGTCAAGATATTAATAGAAATACGTATTTTAGGGGTCCTTTTTTTTTTGTTTGTTTCTTTCCAAATGACATTCTGCCCATCCATTTGTGAACACAACTTGAACTGAACCCATGGACACGATTTTCTCCAAAATTTCCCTGATAAATCTGGCCAAATTTGAGGCTCTCTGAATTTGAAAAGGATCCTTTAATTTTTAAGGAAACTTCATGTGAAGCCCCTTGGACATTTTTAAAATTTACTCAAAAATAGAGACAATATTTTTCTTGAAATTTTTGGTTTTAATAGAGAAAGTTCACTTACATATGCAGTATAGGTCTGCTTTTTGTTAAAATCTCTGACCTATCCATTGATGAATGTTTCCTTTGTCTTTTAACTTCTTCTTTTGAAATCATCCTTTTTCTTCCCTTCTGAGGTTCTTATACTTCTCTTCAGCATCTTGGGTCTTCTTCTTTATGGCCTGTTGATATGCTTTGTTTCTTGCATCTGTTTTATCTGTACATTCCTCATCGTACCAATCTTCTCTCTCTTCATTACTGACTTCTTCCCTAACACTTCTTCTACTATACTTCTTTATACTAGTACTTACCAGCCCCTAATAGTTGTTAGTAGTTTATCAGTTAGTTCTTGTGCTATCAGTTGTTCCACTACCTTTCCTTCAAATCTCTGTTTTACATCTTTTTCCTTTAATCTTTCTGTATTATATTTTGTAGTATTTTCTTCTTTGGTTTTCGTCATGATTGCTATTCTGGCACAAAACTTTGCTGATAATAAATAACGAACTGAATCCATATTTGGCTTCCAGAATATCCTTACACTTTCGAAATAAGTTTTATGTGTTACCTCTATTAAGATGTATCTGACTACTTTTCCTTTTGGATTCTCCATGTCCCTTGGTGGATGGATATCTTTATGTGGAAATTTTGTGCCTCCAGTCAACATATTCTTTGTTATGGTAAACATAGACAGATACGAGCCATTGTTATCACTCTTCTCATATATACTTTCACTTTCTATATTTGGCTCATATCTACTCTCTCTCCACTTAGGCATTCAAGTCTCCTAGTGCTATTTTAATATAATGCTTAGGCATTGATCATATACCCTTCCTAATTTGTAATAAAATCTTCCTTTACTTCTAGAGTTTTTCTTCAGTCGGTGCATTAGTTATACTTGTCTTGAAGAAAACACTTTTTATTCTTATTTTACACGTTCTTTTGGATATTGCTTGAAAGCACATAATGACAGTTTTCACTTTCTGTGCAAGTACAAAGCCAACTCCTAAAGCATGTTCTGACTCACTACTGTAAAAACTGATGTTCTTTTTTCTATTATCCTTTCACATTTCCACCTCATTTCTGGTATATTCCAAATACCCTAACATCCTTAATATAATATCCTTAGGGTATCAGGTTCATATAATGTTCTCACAATCCAAGAGTACGGTTTCAAGTTTCATATCCTTTTTCCATTACCAGATCATCTCCAAAAGGATGAATGTTCAAGGCTTTTCCTTGCCTTTTCAACCAGACTTTTTTCTGGGGAGGGTCTGTTGATCCTCATGCCCAACTCCCAACCTGGAGGACCATGAGTTTTGATTTTGGACTACCCTTCTAGGGTAGTATCATTCTAGTCCCATTTTTGAGGTCTGTTCCTCCACCCTCATTGACCTTCATCTTCTGGAGTACTTTTCCATCTGATCCCTACCCTTTGACCTATGAAGCAAGGGAGGCCTTACCAGTAGCTATGCTGCTGCCAGCGTAGCTCTGTGGGTCGCTGGGATACTCAAGCCCCTCCAACAAGAAGGTACTGCACTCCCTAAGTGGGATGGGAAAAATATGCTAAAAAATAAAATAAAATAAAAGAGTTTCATCTAATGACAATAAAGAGCATCCACTATGTTTGTGATTCATTATTATTATATATTATTCATTATATTATTATTATTATTATTATTATTATTATTATTATTATTATTCATTGTTTTGACTTTGAAGTCATGTCAAGCAAATTTTTCTTTTGTATGGAATTATGTGAAACGGGAATTCACAGAGCTATATTACCCACTAGTAATGTAAATAACAATGAATAATATAAACATTATTTTAAGGGCCTATGATTATTTGAAGAATGTTTAAATGTTCCCAAAGAAGTTGATTGTGTGAAAACGGGGACATGTGACAATAGGATATAATGGTGAAATAAAATTGACATATCAGATACTACATCTGTAAACTCTGTAAACATGTGGTAATAAGACTTCAAATTATTTTTATTTTCTTTCATTTCCATAATCAATGGGCTTATAGCCCAAGTTCAGTATAAATTCGATTGAGTTCGATGATCCTTTGAAGATTTATAGAAGATTTATCATCAACAGCATAGATTAGGCTGATCTAGACTGTTGCAGAGTTGTCTAGAGAAGACCATCTCTTCTTTGGTCTTCCTACTTCTCTTTTTCCTTTTGGGAGATTGTAATAGGCCTGCTTGGGCAATCTCTCATTGTTCATTAGATTGTTCATGGAAGATTTATAATAGCATATATTCTGAAATGTTTTAATTTATTTTTTATTTATACATTGTATAGAAAATTATTATTGACTTATTTGCACAAAATTTGCCTAATCTGCCACCACATGTAATATCCAATATTTTCATAAAAAAATAAATTAACTTTTTGCTTTCAGTTATCATTTGTCATTGGAATTTGCAGGTTGCTGGGTTCCAGTTGGTCGTTCCAAAGAGATCAAAATGGAAGTCACAAACTTGCAACCAGGACAGGAGTATAAATTCTGTGTGCTGGCGGTAAATGCTGAAGGAGAATCAGAACCTCTTGATGCTGACAAACCAATTATTGCTAAAAATCCATTTGGTAAGTAAGTTTGCATTAATATGTCATTTGTTCTCATTGCAATTGAATGTTACAAACAAGAGCAGACATATTTTCTTCCTAGATTATTTACTAAGTACCAAAAGGATTTAAATTTGGAGTAGAAGGATATTTAAGAAGTGTAACTTCTTATAATTGATGCAAAAAGTTTTGTGTATTAGTTAATTAAACATCATTTACTGTTATTGGTGATGAGGATCATTTTTCTTTCTAATTTCTATCGTTTACAGTTTAAATTTTATTGGGTGTTCCTATTTCCTGCCTTTCATATCAACGTTTGCTACTTTTGTACTGTTACTTTTTCACTATGTATTCTCCAACATTCACATCATTTTCCTCTTTTAGGGTATATCAAGTAAAGTAATTGAAGTTAAAATTGTTAAAGTATGGGTCTTGTTCCACTTCTCATTTCATCCATAATCTAAGTAATATTTCTGTTGTTATTGTAGTAATCATTACAATAATCGACATGAACTTCTTCACTAAGATTTTTGTGATGATGTTGATGTTTGCAATCATTTGATGTTTCAAATGCTTTGTTGTAACTTTTGTTTTCATTATTGAAGTATTGTGACAATGAAATTCAATTGAGGAAAAATTTATGATATTCTTGATGTACATTTTCATAAAAAATTGTCTTTTGAATCTACTTTATCAGGTACAAAATTAGTAAAAATTCCTTCTTTATTGACATCACATTCACCAGCAATTACTGTATAAAAGATGTAAGACTTGGGAAAAAAACAACAAACATTTAAGTACCATCATCGTACAATTTTATTTTCTCTCAATTCTGCTTCAGATGAGCCTGATGCTCCGGGTACTCCAGAACCAACTGACTGGGTTAAAGATCATGTAGACCTAAGATGAACTCGGCCCGCCAAGGATGGTGGATCTCCAATCACTGGTTATATTATTGAGAAGAAGGAGAAAGGTTCTCCTTGTTGGACAAAGGCTGGTAAAGTTAAAGGAAATGAGTGTAAAGCAGAGAATCTTGAAGAAGGTGTTCAGTACGAATTCCGAGTTCGTGCTGTTAATGCTGCTGGCCCAGGTGCTCCAAGTCAGGCTAGCAAACCAGTCACTGCCAAGCCCAGAAAATGTGAGCAAATACTTTATCACAATTATTTTATAATATGAGTTTATAAATGAATTATTTGTTATAAAATTGTTTTTGTGAACCAAATGAATAATCAGTTTTAGCAAAAACATTTTATTTTTTTACTAAGAGTGATAAGAAAGAAGAAAAATAATGTAATTACACATTTACCTCTCTTTCCCCTTTCAGTGGCACCGAAAATGGGCAGGAAAAATCTTCGCAATCTTAGTGTGCGTGAAGGAGAGCCAATTCTCTTTGATGTCAAGATAATTGGTGAACCACCTCCAGATGTTACATGGACCATGACTAAGAAGTCAATTCAAGAAACAAGTCATCGCAGAATTGAAAATGTACCTTACAATTCAAAATTTTTCAATGATGAACCTGTACGTAAAGACAGTGGTACTTACAAAACTACTGCTGTCAACAAATATGGTTCAGACTCTGCTGAAGTGGCAATAATTGTTGTTTATAAGTGGAAATAGTGTTTTATCACTAGGCCTATACACATCACATTTCTTTCTGAATTTTGCTCTGATTTTATTTGACCTTGTATGTCCATAGACACATTCTCAGAATCTTACAATTAATTATTTAAAAATTTGGGTGGCAATAAAAAGGAAATATTTTACATATTGCCCATTTTAAAATATTTTTGTTTTGAATAGCGAACCAGGAAAGCCAGAAGGTCCTTTGGATGTTTCTGATATACTCAAGGATGGTTGCACTCTGAAATGGAACAAACCAAAAGATGATGGAGGTGAACCAATTGAAACATATCTTGTTGAAAAGTTTGATCTTGACACTGGAATCAGTTGGTCGCTCCAAGGAGCCTGAGATGGAAGTAAGTGGCCTCATTCCTGGCCATGAGTATCAGTTCCAAGTGAAGGCTGTCAACAAGGAAGGAGAATCGGAGCCTCTTGAGACTTTGGCATCTATCATTGCCAAGGATCCATTTAGTAAGTGTGTGTTTTTAACTTTCAACTTTTTGTAGTATTTTATCTTTTAAACAATATTATTTTAGCCTTATTTTTTAAACACTGAACAAATCTAAGGTCAACAAAGTACATATTTTGTATGTTATTTTGAAATTGCACTCATATCTTCTGTGAGATTAAACTCATGTTTCATTTCAATTAAATATAAGAATTTAAACGAGACATATATTAATAATACTGAAAGGAATATGAATTATTAGTGCATATTTTCTTTACAAATATTTGTTCACTCAAATATAAAGATTCATAAATCAAACTATTAGTTCTACTTTTTATGCAGAAAAGAAATGTCAAAAGGTAGGTTTTCATAAAATATGGTATTTGTATTTGAAGTTTCCATTATAAAAAATATACAAGTAAAATTACGCTTTATTGTGTAGTGAGGGCTGCTTTTTCATTTATAATAGTTTTTATTTATTCATGTACTTTTTTTCTTTAGCTGTGCCCGCTGCACCACGAGCTCCTGAACCTGTGGACTGGAGCCAGAATCATGTAGACCTCATTTGGAAAGAACCTGTCAGTGATGGTGGTTCTCCAATTACTGGTTATATAATTGAAAAGAAGGACAAGTAACAGGTACTGTTTTTAAATTAATGATTTTTCCAAATTTTATTAACATAACATAGTCTTTATATTAATATAACTTGATATTAAATAACTTGATAGAATTTGCTCTTACATAGTTTTGAAGCATCATTATAAACATTTAAACATTCAAAATCATTCTTATACATAATCTGCCATACAAATATCTCATGACTCATAACACAAACTCAAATATTTTCCCACACATATAGATATCTCCATTTCTTAGAAATACTTGTCCTAAAATTACATACTATATTTATGTTTGTTTGTACTTGGTACGTCGGTCTGTGTATGGGTCATGGCGTACCAACAGCATCCTGGCCTTGCGCCCATAGATTAAGGGGGTATGTGTGGTTGGCATGAAGACATCCCCATGCCGTATTCTGGTCTTCTCAACCTGAGAAGTGAATTTTCTCATCATCGCACAGCAACATATACTGGGGCATTGAAAGGAAAATGCAAACTATTATCTTGCTCGACCAAGAATCGAACCCAGGGTCGCGTCATGGAAAGTAAGTGCCTCTTTTATTCAAAGCGTGTTATTCAGACACAGATATTGCAGAAGGGTTTCCTGAGAGGGGCCTTTTGTTAGAAGGAAGAACAAGGCAGTAAGGCAATTAGGTTAAGCTTCCCTAAGCATATGAACATAAGTGAATTGTTCTACTATTCAAATAAGTGAGACTAAGAAGAACAATTTAGGTTCAAACAGCACTCGCAGGCTGTGGAGACAAGCAAACACCAAAAATGAAGTAGCTAACACACTTCCCTTGGGGAAACACAGAGATGGGCCTGTCATGATTTTGGGGTGTATGTCTTCAAAAGGAATTGGAAATATTCATTTCATTGAAGGTATTATGGACACGAGAAAAAATTTGAAGGCAAGGGCCGCAAAATTTGATATGTTGCCACTTTTCTGATATGAAAATGATAGCAAGCACTGGTGGATACAGAAGGGGGGGGCATGGGGACCATGGCCCCCACAGCAGGCCTAGAGTTTTCGTTTACCTTCCGTTATTTGGCAAAATTTATTTAAATATTTATTTATGTTCAAATTGTGTAATTATTTAAACAATAATATTGTATTGTAACATATTTACAGTACATAAATAATACACATTATAATAACAAATATTTTTATTATTTAACAAAAATCTATGATCCCTCTCCCCCCAAACTGATTGGCTGGATCCGCCCCTGATAGCAAACATACCGTAGGAATTAATAAAGAGTGGTTATACTATGGAATGTCCCAAAACAACTTAAATGTCAGCACAGTCTCTGAGCTTAAACCCCAAACATCTCTGGGTACTTTTGAAAAGCAAAGTTCATAAATAGAATGTATCTTGCAAAGAGCAGAACTGAAAATGTCAATAGTAAAAGAATGAATGAAAGTCACATTCAAACATGCAATTGCCTCATTAGATCAATGCAGTGGAGATGCCTTGCTGTTATTAAATCAAGAGGATACCCAACAAAATATTAGAAACACTCTTTTTGTTAAATATTCCCTGAAAATTATTCAAGTATATGAAAAGAAATGTCACTCTTTTCTCTCGCATGTTTGTTCCAATACTGTGTATTTTATGTTTCAATAAGTGAAAGCAAGACTGGTTTTTATGTTTTGTTCCTATCAAGACTGACATTTGATAGAAAAAAAGTTGTTTTCAAAAAATCCACTTGATATTTTATTTTATTGTATTCAAACCACACTGTTTCAAATAAAACTGGTACATACTCTACATGTTGCTCTCCATATTTCTATACCATATTGAATTTTATGGATGTACACTTCCATAGTAAGTAGCTTAGAAATCTGAATATTGATACATTGCATTTGTAATATTTTTGTTTAATGTTGATAAGTCTTTATTGCTACTAATTGTTGTGTCATCTGCATATGAGATTAGTTTATTATGTGATAAGGGAATGTCATGTCATTCACATACAATAGGAATAAAAATGGTCTCAATAAAATTCCCTGCAGAAACTGTTGCCTCCAGAAATTACTGCAGATTTAGATTTAATTTAATTACTACAGATGGTCACAAAATAAATTAGTACCTTTCTTGCAATCATATCTCCATCATAAGATATTTCCTTAACCTTTTAAAGACTAATGGAAAAGAGGTTTCCCAGAGCATTTCAACTCAGCGGTACCAATGGGATCTTTCTCGCTTGACCTCCGGAGGCGTGCAAGGGCTCTTATCTATCGCTTGCTGACGGGTGACAAGCAGTGGCGCGGCGATTCTCACGTTCGGCGCTCCGGCCTACGCCATCCGGCAGGGATGTGTTGATGGAGTACGGTCTTGAGGCGCGAAGAGGGAGCGTGGGCTGCTCTGACTTTTCATGTTTCTACAGTGCGCCGCAGCTTGAGATACAGGAGAATGTTGATCGCCATTCAATATTAGCCTGGAGACGCCGCTTTAATGGCAATAAAATCATAAGAAGATCACATACCACAGTAAGAACAAAAGAGATGATTTCTGTTTGCAATTTGTAACGGAAATTGGGTTTCGTATGGCATCTACATATAACTTTAACAAATTAGTTTCATAATATTTTACTACAACTTCATATGTAATAATTAAATTGTGCTAGAAAGATTTTTTTCTACAGTAGCAGATAACAACAGGGTAAAATCAAGTTTATATCAGTGCAATAAATATATTGTTTTCATATTTTGTTATGTATTGTTTTGTATTATTTGCAATGTCTTAATATTTTATTGTATTGGCATAAACCAACGACGTGATTCCATATAAATATCTTGTCAGTTTATCAAAGCTTTTCTGTTGTTAGGGCGCTTTCTTCTTTACGCCCTTGTACTTGTATGTAGCGCTTCACTGTCTACTATCTCCTGTCACAAATCCCAGTCATAACAAACCCGCCTCGGCCCACGCTTCTCACTTGGGCAATCACATTCGTTTTATGCTAAGAGTTGCTGCTTGCACTTGGGTCGTGTGCTTTTTGAAGGAAAAATGACTTGTCAAGAACAATCACTTACAAGACGCAAAATTGAGTTAATTTGTGACAGTGACTGTGCATCTGTGTCCAGTCTGGAAGATGATCCAAGCCAATATAATTAAACATTTTCAGCTCCGATTAAGCTGTCCATCTTCGTGAATTGATTTCCGTTCAAGATACGAGGATTTAGCTTTATCCATTTATGTCATTACTGGTTCAAATTCTTCTGGTAAGGATTCTGTGACAGTCACTGTGACTGTTACTGTCAAGCCAACACCTCCCTGAAGGACCTTTACAGGTATGCTTTTAGTTTTTATGGGTTACTTTTGAGAATTTAAATGGCCTACTTCAGAAAATCTCATATTAACGATTTAATTATTGCAGTTTCAATAATAATTCGGAATATTTTGATTTCTTTTCTGTAAGAATAGTGGAAATTGTGGTAGTTGTAGTAGTAGTAGTAGTAGTATGAGGAGGAGGAGGTAGTACATTAATTGTGGGCAATCCTTAGTGATCTCTAGGGATGTTCTCAGGAGCCTATTCTTCAAAATGTCTTTTTCTTATCATCTTCTTTATTAACTTTCTCCATCTTTTTCTGTCTTGTGCCCTATTCATTTGCTTCTATCTGTGTCAAGTTAGTTACTTTTTTTGATTTCTTCATGCCATCTCATTCTCCTTCTTTCCTGTCTGCTAGTCCTATCCATTATTCCTAACATCATGCCCCGTCTCCAATGACTGTGTTCTTGCAGTCTGTCTAAAGAATGATAATGTTTGTCTGATGGCTCTGCTTTTCAAAAATCAATTAAGCTTCACCTCTTTCAGTATAGATAATTCATGTGTCCAATGACTTTTCAACAATTTCCTCCAACACTACTTTTCAAAGGCACCTATTTCTTCTTTTATCCATAATTCTTAGAATCCAAGTTTCAGAGCCATATAATACAATAATAAATACCATCTGTATTTTAATTTTGGAGTTAACTGATAACGTAGACTCTTCAAAATTTATTACTTTTTCTCACAGCTGCCTTTCCCAAATTGATTCTTCTTTTTATTTCTTCAGTGCAGCGTCCATCTTTTGCTTTTAATTCTCCAAGAAAATTACTTCGTTGTATTTATTTCTTCTGAAAGAGTACTAAAAGAAAATTTCTCTTTTTACTTTCTTCTCTCTCTCTCTTTTGTTTTTGTTTATAGTTTACTACACTACTTATCTATTTGAATTTGTGTTTGAGATGTGACTCAATTCAAGTGTTAATTTTCTTATTACTTATCTGTCTTCACATACTGTGTCAAAACAAATTTATTTCTATTCTAAATGCCTCCTGATTTGTGGATAAGGGTAATGAAATTAGACTTTCAGATATGTAGGAATGATCTTTCTTGTAGGGATTTGTAAAATAAAGCATGTAAAATAGGGGAATGTTAGCAATTAATTTTTTCAAGAAGATAGGTGGAATTAAATCAGGTCTAACACCTTTCTTCATATTTAACTTTAGAATTGCACAATAAATACTAAGTTGTGAACTGTCCATACTACACAGCTTGACAAGAGATTAATTTCCGATGTATTGATTTTCAAGCACATTATCATCAACATACACAGATTTAAAATAGTTTACAAATAAGTTCAATTATTTTATAAGTTTTATTGAATATTTTGATGTGAAGTCTTGTTTAAAGAGTAACAAAAATATTTATTTTTATTTATATCTATTGCACTTCAGTTTTTGGCTTCATCCACACCTCATTAACATTTCAAAAATTGCCTTGTCAAAAAAGTCTTTCTTTTCAGTAATGTGTTTATTTTCTTGGTGCAGATGAACCAGGGAAGCCAGGAGATCTCAAAGCTACTGACTGGGACAAGAATCATGTGGATCTCAAGTGGACTCCACCAAAAGACGACGGTGGTTCTTCTGTCACTGGATTCATCGTAGAGAAGAAGGATAAATATGGCCAATGGGAAAAGGCACTTGAAGTTCCAGCTAATCAACTTACTACCACTGTCCCAGATCTCATTGAAGGTCAGCCTTATGAATTCCGTGTACGAGCAGTCAATGCTGCTGGCCCTGGAGAAGCTTCTGATGCTACTCCTGCGATTATTGCTAAACCCAGAAACTTGGCACCCAAGATTGACCGCACAAACCTCATTGAAGTTCGAATTAAGGCTGGTCAGAACTTTGGCTTTGATGTCAAAGTATCTGGAGAACCTCCTCCAACAACTAAATGGCGACTTCGTGGCAAGGAAATGAAGTCATCTGATCGTATAAAAGTTCAACATGCTGACTATAATACCAAATTAAATGTTCGAATGGCCACTCGTGCAGAATCTGGAAAATACACAATTATTGCTGAGAATATTATTGGCAAAGCTGTGGCAGAAGTGGATGTAATCGTATTAGGTTAGTTTGTTTTACTACGTTAAAACAGAATGTTACACATGTAAAATATTATATTTTAGAAAACTTTCTTATTATTTTTATGAATCAGATAAACCTAGTCCACCTGGAGGTCCTTTGAAAGTATCAGATGTACATGCAGAAGGTGCCAAACTCAGCTGGAATCCTCCTGCTGATGATGGAGGTCAACCCTTGAGAAATATGTTGTAGAGAAAATGGATGAAGCAACAGGTAAGTAAATGATGTTAATAATAACGTAACAATTTATTTGTTGATTCTACCCAATATTGGTTATATATAAAATCAGAGTTGTATAAGAATGTTCATTCAAGGAGAAAATCATGTCTTTTTTACTAATAACTGATTTCTCATAATCTGTCATATTCAATTTATTAATAAAATATATGATAATTTTAGGTTGTTGGGTCCCTGCTGGAGAGACATCTGACCCAGTTACTAATTTAGAAGTAGATGGATTAACTCCTGGACACTAGTACAAGTTCAGAGTACGAGCAGTTAATAAACAAGGAAAATCTGATCCTCTGCAAACTGCACAAGCCATAGCAGCCAAAAATCCATTTGGTAAAATTTTTAAATTTCTTGGTTTTATATAGTTTTATTTCTGGTAAATTCTTACATTAATTTTATTTTAAGTAACATTTTTTACCTTCACACATGTGTGAATATATTTGGCAAAGTATTTGTACTACTTCAGTAGTAGTAGTATTTATACTACTTCAATAAAAGTATCTACTTTTATTGAAGAAAAAAAATATAAGTGTCTAAATTAGACATCACAAAAGCATGCAATTTTTGTAATTGGTAAATAAGTTATTATTCCTTTTGTGCTCTTTTATGTGTGATGTGAATCATTTATAATTGTTTAGATGAACCTAGCAAACCTGGTACTCCTGAAATCAGAGATTATGACAAGGACTTGGTTGAATTACAGTGGACTAGGCCTGAATCTGATGGAGGATCTCCAATTATTGGCTTCATCATTGAAAAGAAAGACAAATTTAGGTATTAGCATTTGAAATGTCTTCTTTTGTTGATAATGTTTATAAAACAATTGGGTTTCTTTTCTTTAGAAGAAAATGTTACACATTCTATCCTTGTTTTCTTTCTTAGTCCTTCATGGGAAAAGTGTGCTGATGTGGAAGGAGATGTAACTACAGGAAAAGTACCAGACTTAATTGGAGGCAACCAATATAGTTCTGAGTTAGAGCTGTGAACAAAGCTGGACCTGGAGATCCAAGTGATGCATCCAAACAGCATACTGCTCGACCTAAGAACTGTAAGTTCCATGCATTTAATTATTGTTTATTAAAAATGCTCTTGTCTAAAATGTGTATTATTTATTTGTTATTGTTTTTAAATTACTCAATTATTTAAACAAAATTAAGAAGTGTGTCATTATATTGAAAAGTTATGGATATTTCAAAGAGGATTCATCTCAACATTTTTGCCTAGTGGATGCCAGAAAACTGAAAAAAAATTACTGAGAGCGAATGATCCAGAAACATTTTCAAACTATCAGGAAAAATATTTTCAAATTTTGTCACCTGAAATATTAAACAAAGCCAGATATTATCATCATGATTATGACAGATACATGACATGAAATTTTCAAAAACAGTTGTTAAGTGGTATATTTATATTGGTGCTTTTCTGAATTTTTAAGAATTCATCTGTAATGTTAAAGTATCAATAATAAGTGTTTTGTTCAGAACTTTCCGTATCTTTTGAAATAAGTAACAAAAGAACTTTCATAAATACATTAGGATACTTGGGAAAGAAGTCATAAGAAAGCATAATTCTTCAACAGAAGTCAGTAGGCAGAAGATAAGGAATGAAGGTCATAAAGGAAGAACAGATACAAACATATAGGGGGCAAAAGTTGGGCTACATTTCCTGCAAAATCACAAAACAAGCAAAATTTATTCAATAATGATTTCATAATTAATCGTAATGAACTTGGACTCCTCTTCTTTTAATAACAACTTTCTTTCAATTTTCTTTTATGTATACAGTTTTTTTCTTTACACAGCATGTGAATTTTGTAATTTTTTATATAATGTTGATTGTGTGTTTGTATTACAGTGGCACCTTACATTGATCGCAACGCACTGCTTGATGTAAAGATTCGAGCTGGTCAGAACTTTGACTTTGATGTACCAGTTATTGGTGAACCTCCTCCATCATAAGAATGGACTCTTTAAAGGAAATACTGTCATCAATACTGTCATCAATACTGACAGAGTAAAAGTAGTAAATGAATATTACAATACAAAACTTAGTGTAATTGATGCTAAAAGAAGTGACGGTGGCAAATATACAATTACTGCAAAGAACATAAATGGTGTAGACAGTGCTACAGTAAATGTCACTGTTCTTGGTAAGAAAAACTTTTTTTTGGTGGGGTTACTTTTCCACCAGACAAATCATTTTATAAACTGATATGTTTTTTAAAGAGCATATAGTAATTTTAATATTAATGATGTGTTCCTCTTTCATTATTTAATTTAAAGCAAGTGTCTTAACTCATAGAAAATTTATTTTTTGTAGATGCTTAATTTGTCTTTGTTATCCATAACAAAAGTAATATTCACTCTTCAAATTTCTTTCCAGATGTTCCTTTGCCACCTGAAGGTCCTCTTAAACCAGACAACATTACAAAATCATCCTGCACACTTTATTGGAGACCACCTAAGGATGATGGTGGTTCTGAGATTATCCATTATACTGTAGAAAAACTTGACCCAGAGACTATGCGTTGGGTGCCTGTGGCAGAAGTTACTGGCACATCTGTCAGGTCGGCTTTCAAACTTTGCATCTCAGTTTCATTCGGAGTTATTATAAACACACATATGGAATTGACAAACAAATGGTTTTGAAATATTTTACCCAAAATATTGATAATTAATGAGTTAATGTAATGGGTAAAAAATTTATCTTGCAGCTGTGTTAGGTTTCTAGATCAAAATACGTAATTTTCTCTTAATTTTATTTCATGTTCAAAATCTGTAGATGTGAACTGTTCCATTCATTCACATGTTTTTTGTGTATATGTTTTAAACAATTTTGTAGTTAATTAATTTCTTCACTTGTAGAGTTGATCATCTAATTGAAAGTCATGATTATAACTTCAAAGTTCGTGCTGTTAAACAAGGTGAGTCCTTGTCTCTGATTGGCCAGCAACCAATAACAGCAAAAGATCCATACTGTAAGCCTGATAAACCTGGCACTCCAGTTCCTGTTGGTATGTAGGATGTTTTTCAATTGATTTATTGAACTATTTTTTACTGTATAGAGTATTAAATTAATTAGCATGTTTGTATTATTTTTATAGATTGGGATTAGGAGCTTGTTGATTTAGAATGGACTGCACCCAAGAAAGATGGTGAGTCTCCAATTACTGGATACATTATTGAGACGAGAACTAAATTTGGGTACTACCAACATGGATGTTTTTGAAGAAAAGTCTATTAGACTTAAAAAATGAATTATAAGAATGTTAATGCTTCTTTACAGACCTTGGGAGAAAGCAGCTGAAATCCGTGGTAATCAAACCAAGGGAACAGCACCAAATCTGTCTGAAGGAGAGGAATATGAATTTAGAGTAATTGCTGTGAATAAAGGAGGTCCAGGTGAGCCTAGCGAGCCATCTGCTTCAGTAATAGCGAAGCCAAGATTCCGTGAGTAATCCTTCTCCACTAGTCCAAATGCACTTCATTTCTCATTATATACTCGTTTAAACTAAAGTATTTGTAAGTATATCTTTTTAAACTTTTAAAACATTTTAAATGTAATTCATTGATTTTGATTGCAGAGGCACCAACCTTTGATAAGTCATTGTTGCCAGATCTGGTTGTGCGTGCTGGCCAGAAAATCAACTACACTATCCCAATTGAGGCTTCTCCTAAACCAACTGCTAAGTGGACTGTCAATAAACCTATTGTGCCTGGGACAAGAGCGGATATTCATACCACACAAAATCAGACCGTATTTGAAATTCTTTTCTCAGTTGGATCAGATACAGGCCAATACACTCTTACATTGGAAAACAAGTTTGGCCAATGTTCAGCATCAGCAAATGTGACAGTTTTGGGTAAGATTCTTGTCACAATTAAGGTTACTAGAGCTGACTTTTTGTTTCTTGTTTAAATAATTTCAATATATAAAAATAGAAATAACTTGGAGTTATAAAGCAGAAGTCATATCAGTAACATCTTAGGTAAAACAACTAGACTTGATATCAACTTTACTGTTCAGGAGGTGCGTTGTCGTAGGCACAGATGCCAATGTTTCGGCTGTCATGTTGCGACCTTCCTCAGGATGAAATGCCTTGGTTTGAGGAAGGTCACAGCACAATGGCTGAAACACTGGTATCAGTGCTTAGGATGTGGCGCCCTTCATTATATTTTGGGAATTTTAAAAGAGGAATCTATGGACAGACAGTGTCTGATATGAAAATGACAATGTTTTACAGATCGACCTGGCCCACCAGAAGGACCACTTATTGTAAGTACTGTTACTAAAGAGAGTGCTCGTCTGACATGGAAACCACAATTGGATGATGGAGGCTGTCCCATTTTGCATTATGGGGTGGAAAAAACGGATGTTTCTCTTGGAACCTAGGCTGATGCTGGCATGTCAACTTCACTTTCTCATGAAGTGACAAGACTGGTGCTTCGCAAAGAATATCTTTTCAGAGTGAAGGCTGTTAATACAGTTGGAGAATCAGATGCCTTGGAAACTACGAAGAGCATTATTGTTAAGAATGAATTTGGTTAGTGTCACTATATTAAAATAATATCCATAATATAATTTACTTGTAGCCAGAAAATACCTGTTTAAATCATCCATACAATGTTGTTAGGCAGTAATTACACACACTTTTTATATATCTGGAGGTTGGTACTGGCTCGAATATGTTTTTGGTAATTTTTATACCAACAAAATCCATATTTACACTTCTTCATTCATCCTGTATGGTTTTTAATACATAACTTACTTTTGCATCAGAGAGACAGAAATTGGTCAAGCTTTCTCAGGATTTTTGGAAATCTAGGAATATCTTTTTAAATTGTTAAAAAATAACTGCTCTTGTTACTGAAATTGTTATCAAAAATTCAAGTGCACATGTTCTTGTTTAAATGCTATGAGTTATGACCCTGTATTTTGTAATAATCTCTGACATTCTTGCCATACTGGATTACAAATTTTAGTCGTAATTCTCTGCATCTCCTTTCATTGTCCCATTACAATACGTATTGTTTTGTTTTCTGAAGTCACTAATAGTAATCTATTTTCAAATAATGCAATTTTTATCGACGATAAAAATCCTCTTCCATTTATATTAGGGTGATTATATATTTGTTTCATACTTTTTTCTTGAAACAGGTGAACCAGAAGCACCTGGTAAGCCAGCTGTTACTGACTGGGACAAATCATGTTGACCTTGAATGGACTCTTCCTAAAAATGATGGTGGCTCTCCAGTAACTGGATACATCATTCAAAAGAAGGAGAAAGGCAGTCCTTACTGAGTTAATGCTGTGCATGTTCCAGCCAATCAAACCAATGTGAGTATTCTATAAATTGAATAATCCATAAATATCATTTAAAGCAATTTCTGGTCTCATGGATAATCGATACTGAGGAAAAAATTAGAACTTTTTATTTTTCTACTGGTTGATAGTAAGGGATTCATATGCTGATTTAAAAAATAAAATAAAAATTTCTATCTCGTGTACCATTTTGTATGGAAACCATATCAAAATTTTCACTAAAAAAAATTGTTGAACTTGTGCAATTTTTAACCAAAAAATGTATTTTTCAATGTCATTAAGTACAGTTCATTAAATTTATTGAATACTAAATATAAATTTAATACGGACTGTAATTTGTATTTTTATGAGGCAAAACCGTACTTTTTTCACCTCAATGAAGAAAAATTTTTAAAAAATACAACCTTAAAGAAAGTTTTTTTTAACACCTGCTGTTGCTGCAGGATTATTGAACTTTTGACATTGGGTTTCAACAGTAGTCACCCATTAAAATGGTGACCTTAGGCCTTTGTAATGTTGTTCCAAGGAAGAAATTTGCTTATGAAACATTTACCAAGTTCATTACTTGTAACTCCTAGATGAGACAAAAAATATGAAATAGTAATATAGAAAATGTATCCAAGCATACAGTCTATAAGTTAAGGGTAATTGTTAACAATTGTTTTAGAGCAAATTGTAATACTAATTTTAACACATTCCATTCTGCATATTTGGCTGTCACCCTAGTTTTTCACAACTGTGATCATTTGGTACATACTGAATCTGCGGATGAATGAAAATCTCATCTTTTATTTATGACAGGAAATTCTATTCTTAAGTATTTAAAGAAATTCCCTCATTTAGTCATGATCATCACAAAATGTTTCATAAATCTTTGCTTGAAATGCTGTGATGTCCCTTCCTATGCGAATGCTAACTGACGAGCGTAATTCACGTACGAGAGGTTGTCACTTGAGAAATGATCAGAGTGACCGGAAGAGCGGGAAGGGGGTTACGAAGTGGGAAGAAATACAACCGTAGTAATCGTGAGATATATGAGTTTAATTAATTAAGTCCATGCCAAAGATCACTATATATATATTTGAAGGTATAAAGGATAGTAATGAGAGAGAGAAGGAGCGCAATGAAGTATGACCAGGAATGTCGAGCGCACTCATGTTGGTGTCTGCTGGCTTACCATGGCCTCCAGTTCTCCGGCGGGCGTGTTGTCGTTCGACATCTTGCTGGCTGCTGGTTTTTCGTGAGTCGAATCGGAGTGACGATGGCGTGGTGTTGCTTCCATGGTAGGAGTGGACTGTCGGTGATTTGTGAGGGCCGTTTATATAGGTGCTCGCTAATTTGACTGAATCTTTTGGAGAACGTCATTTTTAGAAAGTGGATTTTCCCCAGGCAGGTGTCAACATCGTTTCTAAATGCGGATTTTCCTGATGTTTCTGCTTGGGCCACAAGATGATGAAATGTACGTTGAAATAGTTTAAAATAATTGTATTTTTTTATATTGGTTCATCACATGCCAAAATACATAAAGTTAGACAATGTGCAAATTTTGCAAATTTTGCTGTTCCTTAGTGTAATATTCAAAATTGGTTATTTAAGAAAGAGTTCAATATCAAAAATTTTTCATAAAATTTAAAATAGAATTATATTCAACAATTTATAAGTGAAGAAATCGAATAGGCTACTGAAGAATTCTGTGAAGAACATTTGTTGCATCTTGTGAATATTAGAAGCAAATACCATTAAAATGATATTAAAATCAATGAAATCTGTGAAAAATGCTTTAAAAGCGACAAAAAAAAAAGTAAAAATGACTTATTAGTCGAAATCGAAGAAAAATGCAAAAAAAGTCATAAAAACGGGACATTTCCTTTTGTCATAACATAAAATCAATGTCTATAGTAAAAGACATTGTTCTAAAGTGAAAAAAAAAATGACATTTCATTAAAATCTGCCCCTACTTATGACTATTCTTTGACAAACCGCAACAGTTATCATACAAACTCTTATTCAGTATTTTCATAATAATCATAAACTGACAGAATATTAAAGAGGTGCAGAAAAGAATGTATCCTTAAAATCTTTCTGAAGATCAGGAAAATGAATTGAGAAATGCATGCAAATGCAATGCAGGTGATGCTTTTGGGAGTTCTATTTTGATGCTGACTACCAAAACTACAGATTATTCACAGAAGTATCATTTTAATCTTCTTGTGCTTCTCAGGCAACTGTGCCTGATTTAACTGAAGGGCAAAAGTTTGAGATCAGGATTATTGCTACGAATGCAGCTGGACAGAGTGAGCCATCAGATACTGTTTCTGCCAAGGCAAGATATTGTGAATACTATATTTTATTTCATTCCATTCTATAATTGATGTTTTATAAACTTTTCAATAAATATTGCACATATGTTGGTAAATTTGCCTTTTCTTTTGATAATTATTTAGATTTATTTTCTTTCTTTTTTCCTCCTTTCTTTTTTGAACTAAAAGAAAATAAGTAATCAAAATTATGTACATAATATGGAGTTTGTGAGAAGTTAACTTTTTACTTCTACTCTGAATTTTGGGATTAAATTACTAGTGAACAAAACGTACCTTTTACATTGCAGGTGTCATGTTCCTCTTATGTCATCATTTTGTTTCAAAAAATATGTTTTTCCCTTTGATTTATTCTTTTTTCAATTTGCAACAATTGCAATCATTACATGTCATTGCTGGATCAGTCATTCATGTCATATCTCATATCATTCCAGTGGCTCCGAAAATCAAGACTCCTCTTAATGATGTTCGTCTGAAGGCTGGTTCTATTTTCCATGTTGATATTGATTTGATTGGAGAACCTGCCCCAGAAGTAACATGGTCTGTAGATAGTAAACCTCTGAAGACTGATGACAGAACTACTATTACATCTATTGGACATCACACTATAGTTCACACAAAGTGAACACATATAGTGAACTTTGTGTTCACATATAGTAAACACAAAGCGTTCTGATAGGGGATTGTACCATCTTTTGTTGCATAACAATTCTGGCACGGATGAAGGATCATTCCAGTTGATTGTACTGGGTAAGATTTTAGTTGAAGATTAAAATATTTCAAATTCTTTAACCTTATAAAGATTACAAGCAGAATGTTTCATGAATGTGTACTGTATTGTTACATGTAATTGCCTACTTTTTAGATCGTCCTTCACCACCAGAAGCTCCATTAGAATATGAAGAAATCACATCATCAAGTGTTACTTTATCATGGAAACCACCTAAAGACAAAGGGGGTAGTGAAATTACGTAAGTTATGTTCTATTGAAAAGAAAATAACTTTAAAATAAGATATTTTCTTTCGTTAAATTAAAGCTCATTCATAAACAGTTGACTAAGTTGTCATTAAATAACACCCAATCTACCTCTTCTTTGAAAATAAAAAGTTAAAATTAGTAATTGTAGATTGACTTTCAATATATATTTTTCCTTCTACAGTGGCTACAGTGGCAGGCTAGATCTGCTCTCATCTCTCACCTAGAGAGTCACCATCAGTGGGCAGACACCCTTCAGGTTATCTGTTGGGGATGCCGAAGATCGGCGGTGAAAGGGGGCCACGCTAGGACTTGTATAGCTCTTCGGAAGGCGAAGGCCTCTAAGCCTAAGTCTCTTCCTTCCCTTTCTTCCCCTTCTACTTCTTCTATCTCTTCGTCTTCCTCTCCTCCTTCTTGTGCTCCGCCCTCTTCCCTGGAGCCCTCCTCTCAACCTTCGCTATCTTCTCCCTATCTCCCGGATCTTCAACCGAACACTATCTTTTTCCCGCTACCTGCGGCAGGGGCTACTAAATGCCCTGTGTGTCCAGCGAACTTTGGACCACATTCCTGGACCACACGCCTCCAGAGTTTTCGGCACTACCTGAAGGTGCGCCACTCAGGCCAAACCTTTCGCATCATCAAGGTGTGTTTCGCCTGCGAACGCACCTTTAAACGCTGGACATATCATATAACAAATGTGAGATCTCCCGAAATTTTACGATCCCCTGTGCAGACTTTGTTCCGCAACTGCGCTGCAGAAAGGCAGGTTGCAACCAGGTCTTTGCCACGGGACATCAAAGAGGCCAGCACGAGCGAGTCCATAATACTCAGTTTCGTGTTGCCCCTGCTATCAAACTCCCCGCTCCAAATACCAATAAAGCCTCGGCCCGAACTTGGAAGGAGCTCAATGCGTTGCGCTCCGGTTGCCAGCCCTCCCAGTCGTCTTCTTCGGAGGGTTCTGCCTCTCCACCTAGGCAGGTCCGGACGAGGGTCTGTGAACAGCGCTCTGCTCCAAAAAGGTGCTCGCGTTCGGACTCGTCCGGCGCCTGGGCCGTCCTCTTCTCGGCCCCGGGCAGCAGGCAACTCTCGTTCTTCTAGGGAGGTCTCGCTCACCGACGGTTCGGGCGCGTCCACCGCCGCCTCGCCTCCGCGTGTGCCGGCATCCCCTCCGCCGGGAGCTTCTTCTGCTCCCCCCTCTCACCTCACCTAGTCGTGCCCTCCCCGGTAGCTTCTCCCGCCCCTTCTGGGCACTTATCGGGGTACATAGTTGAGGACCCCCTCAATAGCTCTGCGACTCCCGCTGTTGTACTTGATCCGCCTCCCACAATAGCGACCCCGGAACCAAGCTCTCCACGTGCTCCTGCAGTGGAGGAGCCCCCCCTCCCCTTTTGAGCTGCCCTCGCCCGCTCCAGCGGACGAGGAGCCAGCCCCTTTCAGTCCTCCCCTTCTCTCCCCTTCACGGCGCAACGCGCCTACTCACACCCCGGAGATGACAGGGCGGTTATATGGGGAGTTGGAAGACCTCCGCTCCTCCTCAATCGAGGTGTCGCAGTGCCCTCTCACGGAGGAGAATTGGGTGAAGGCTGAAGCCCTGATAGAGCAGACCATCGCTCTCGTGCAGTCGAAGGTCTTGCGTTCTTCTCTGTCCCCGTATGTCCCTAACAGGCATGCGGAGGCGAGCAACCAGGCTGCGGCCCTGGCGAAAGTCTCGGCCATTTATAAGGGCTATCCGAGGCGCGCATTGCGTCGTATCACCGGGAAAGCCAGCCCACGGTGTAAGTTGTCCCCCTCCGAGGTTTCTCCTCACTTGTTTCCACCCGAGGTAAGGCCGTCCGTTCCATCGGACCTTTACACCCCTGTCGATCGCCCTCACTGACTATGGAACGCTTTACCCAGGAGCGTCTCCAGAGCTGCACAAACTCTGCTCCTGGGGACGACAAGCACGGCTATCTACATTAAAAGCGTGTGGATCCGGCGGGTAGAATTCTAACTCCTATGTTTAATGCATGCCTTAAGCATTGTCGTATCCCAGCTTCCTGGAGAAAGTCGAAGACAATTTTAATCCATGAGGGCGGTGATGAGAGTGAGCCTTC
Source organism: Acheta domesticus (assembly GCA_031308135.1). Classification (NCBI taxonomy): domain Eukaryota; kingdom Metazoa; phylum Arthropoda; class Insecta; order Orthoptera; family Gryllidae; genus Acheta; species Acheta domesticus. Next base: position 675,541 of record JAHLJT010005437.1, on the reverse strand, counting down.
TTCCTGGCGTCCCATCGCCCTGTCCAACACAGCGCCCAAGCTCTGTGCTTCGCTCTTGGCCCGTCGTTTCTCTTCCTGGCTGGAGCAGAATGAAGTGCTCTGCCCAGCCCAGAAAGGTTTTCGTCCGCACGATGGGGTCTTCGAACATAACTTTCTTGTCGAGACCCTCATCGAGAGTGCATGCCAACAGAAGGGAAACCTCTGTTTGGCATAAATGTTGTTTTGATCTCTCTTATTCGTTATTTTTGATTTCATTCACGGTCAGTCTCTCCCACATCGGCTTTGGGGGCACCCTATCTACTCTTTTTTTCGCTCGTTCTTTTCTATCTCTCCATTGCCCTAGCTCCCTGTTATCTCATTTCCTCTTTTTAGTCTTTCTCTTTTGTCATCATGGTTCTCTGTAATATAGACTAGGATTCTAGTTAGGTTTCATTACTTATATAGTTTTCCGAATGCTCGTATGTATCACTCATGTTTATATAACTAGGTTAAGTTTTTATTTCTTATTCATTTACTCTTATACAACTAGGCTAAGTTTTTGTTTCTTCGAGGTTGAGGACCGTTTGCAAACATATTTGTTCTTTCTTCGCGCCCCCAGTGGTTGACATGAAGACCATGACAAACACCCACACCAAGAACACTAGCTTCCCCCCATGCTTAATTGTCTATGCTAGAGTTGTTATCTCCATACTAATTGCGTGTCCTCATTGTTTGCTCTATTATCGTCACTCTATTTTCCCTTCGGGACGTCGACCTCGCAATTCTCATTCTTCTACTTCTCCTACCTCTCAATCTCTTTCTCAAACTCCCCCTTCGGGTTACATTATAGAACCCTCTGTTTCTAACTCTCTCCAGGGTACAATATGCCCAGCTGTCCCTAGCTCTCCTCTTAACTCCCCCCCCCCTCTGTCACAGTGCCGGAGCCACATGTTGCTCCTTCTAGCCCCCACTCTTTGGTCACCCCTTCTCACTCCTCAGAAAGTCCCCTAGGACCACCCCTCTTACAGGGTACATAGTTATAACCCCCTCCCATTAGACTCAATTATCGCCCCCCCCGGCAGCTTTGGTGATGCCCCTTGCTCGCCTCTTAATCTCACTCTTGAGCTTAATGTACCTTTGGACACTATCTCCTCCTCTGTCATACGCTCTCCTTCAATCTCCGACTCTCTTCCTTCCAATCCTTCTTCAGGGAATATCATTGAACCAAAAGGTTCTCCCTCTATTCCTTCCACTTCTCGACCTCCCTTCTCACTCTGATCCCTCCCCTTGACTCTCTTCCTCCTGTTATTACTTCTGTCTTCCTCACACCCCTTCTACGCAGGGCCGGCTTCACGATCTAGAGGTTTTTCGTTCCTCTTTAATAGAGGCCACCCTGGACCAGGACTCCAACTGGCAACGGGCCGAATCATTAATTGATGGCGCGATAAGGAAAGTCCAGGAGCTAATTCTTCGAACGCCCAAATCTGACTTCATCCCGAACCGCCAGTTTAACGCTTCTCACACAGCCGCTGATGCGGCTCGCGTCTCGTCTATTTATAAAAGTAACCCTCGCCGGGCGCTCAGAGTGGTGACGAAGGAGGCCAGCCCGAGATGTCAATTGCCTACTTCCACTCTGTCGGAACACCTCTTCCCTTCTGTTCCGACACTCTCTGCCCCGGGGTTCTTTCCTGAAGTGGAAAGGCCCCCTGTCAAAAATGACGTCTTCTCCCAGAGGGAGGCTTCGGAGCGGCTTCAGGCCTGCACGAACTCCTCCCCTGGTGATGACAGGCTGGGGTATGAGCATTGGAAGAGGTTCGATCCCCACTGCAGGCTGTTGACGGTCATCTTCAACGCCTGCAAAAAGTTCCGTAAGTTCCCCCGTTCGTGGAAACACTCGAAAACCATAATGATCCACAAGGGTGGTGACACTGAGGACCTGGCCAGTTGGAGGCCAATCTCTCTGTCCGACATTGCCCCTAAGCTGTACGCCTCTCTCTGGGCGCATAGACTGTCGAATTGGTTAGAGAAACATGGTGTGCTCAGCCCCGCTCATAAGGGCTTCCGCCCCTATGACGAGGTGTTCGAGCACAATTATATAGCTGAACCCTTATTACCAATGCCAAGCTTCAACACAGGAATCTTTCCCTGGCGTTTCTGGACTTGACTAATGCTTTTGGCTCGATCTCGCGCTCCGCCCTGTTCTCGGCCATTCAGGCAGCAGGGACGGGTGCGACATTTGTTGAGGTTGTCAGAGACCTTTATTCTGATTGTTCTTCTTTCTGGTATCAGATGAAGGTATCTCGGACCCCATCCCTTTGTCGCGAGGCGTGAGGCAGGGTTCCCTCCAAAGCCCCTCCTTGATCAATCTTACGGTAAATCCTGTGGTGCGCACCGCCCTCGCACTCTCTGATCTTGAGGTGCAGGGAGGCGCGTACGCAGATGACTTATGGCTCGCGGCTTCTGCGCCCGAGACCATTCAGTCCGTGATCGATACTGTATGTTCTATGGTTTCCGAATTGGGTGTGAAGGCCAACCCGGGGAAGAGTGATTTCCTCCACCTGTCCTCCAGGCGCATTGACTCCTCAGTCAATGTGGTCATGGGTTCCGACCCCATCAGGACTATGGCCGCCCTGGACTATATTCGTTTCCTGGGAAAACCTGTTGGTTTCTCCCTAGTGAGTCATAATGACACGATCCATCACGTCCGTGAGCAGATGGAAAAAGTCAGGGCCTCCCAGCTTGCTCCCTGGCAGAAGGTGGACGCTATCATGGCCTTCATCGTGCCGCATCTTCCCTTCCCCACCAGAATGAGGACAGTCTCTGTAACTGATGCCTCTTCGTTTGACGTGTGGTTCCGCAATTTAGCGAAAGAGCTCCTTGCTCTTCCGAACCGTGCCTCCACCTCTTTTATCTATTCTCCCCGTTCTGGTGGAGGCTTCGGTCTCCCAGAGTTCAAGATTGAAGCGCTATTGTCCTACGTGGAAGGAGCCTTCAAGCTCTTGACATCTAAGGATCCTGTGGCGAGAGACTTGGCCACGGCTGACCTTCGTCATTCGGTCAGCCTAAGGATTCCTCGGCGGGTCATTGAAGTTCCTGTCATCGAGGAATATTTCAATGGCGCCTGCCCAATCAGTCACGCGGGACGCAGAAACATCTGGTCTGGGGCCCGCTACGCTTCCATCCAATTAAACCTTAATTGTGTATTCGAACTGGTGGATGGTTGCTTGCTCCCCAAGATCGTCCCGGAGGATCCTTCCTGTGTTGTGGAATCGAGGCACCGGTACCTGGTGCTGCGCAAGCTCCGGAAGCTGCGTCAGGACTCGCGCCTGAAGCAGTGGAAAGAGCAGGCCGACCAGGGCCGCTCTGCCCATGCCCTTTCTATGAGTGGTAGCAGGTCCGGACACTTCCATCTGTTCCGGTTTTCACCTGCGCCACTCAGACTATTACTGGATTTTCAAGGCGCGCCTCAATCTCCTGGGCGGTCTGCGCGCTGGCCGCGCGTGGGGCGCCTCTGGGGACGGGACGTGCTGTTTCGGATGCAAGGACTGGCGCACTGGTGTCCCCTGGCAAGAGACCCAGGCGCATGCTTTAAATCATTTTGACCACAACAAGGTCAAAATTCGGGAGAGGCACAACCATGTTTTAGGCCTTCTCAAGTCTGCCACCACTGCCAATGGGTGGTTAGTGGTTGGCGAGGACACCGAGTTCCTTGGGCAACGTCTTCGGCCCGACCTTGTTTTGACGGACTATCGCAAGCGATCGATCCGGATTCTAGATGTCGCCGTTGCCCTTGAGGGGGGAGCGTTCTATGGCCAAAGCTAAGGAGAAGAGCCGTAAATACGCACCGTTGGCAACTGCCGCGTTGCCTGTGCCCGGCGTTACCTCGGTCAAGGTGGTTCCGATTGTCATCGGCGCCCGTGGTGCCTGGGACCCGAAGAACGACCCCTCAAGGAGCTCGACCATCATAAGTTCAGTGATTCGTCACTCCCAGGACACATTCACGCCACTGACACAACCGACCAGACTAGACCTTTACACGCTGGTGAACCGGGTTCTCCGGTTCCACCAAGTGCAGTGATGCCTTAGGCTGAGCACTACTAGTGTGGGTGTTGTGCGTATGTGTGTGTTCCTTCCCTCTTCTTCCCCTTTCCCCCGAACAGAAACGATGACAAATTTCGTCAATGTGGATGTAACAACTGATTTGATGGAGCTGTTCGAAAGAGCAAAAGTAGCCTAGTGCCCCGCGTATATTCAGACGCGTTTATCGCTCTGAAACACGCTCGGGCGCAGCTTACCATCGCCAGGTGACGCCGTCAGCTGTCAGAAGGTCGATAAGCGACCGTTGGCGCCTTGAAGAGACGCGGCGTGGCGAAGAAGCCCCCACCGAGGGACAAGACTGGTCCAGTGGACGGGTGACGGCGCTCCGTCCCCGGATGGAGCTGCTCGCCCACGCGCTGCGGATGCTGAGCATGAGCGGCGGGGCGGCGCTCAGTGTTGCTTTCCTTTCTTAATATCTCGTCTCAGCGTTTAAATTTATCTCAATGGACGCCCTCTCTGCAACCGTCCATAAGGAGGGCACCGTCTTCTTTTCTTTGCCCGCGGCTTCCGAAACACTATGTCCGCTCTGCCCGGGGGACCGTGGGGCAATAAGTAGCTCCAGCAAACTCTACAGTCGGCTCCACAGCCTAAAGAGACACCTCTTGACCGCGCACAAGTCTTCAACGCCGGTACAGAAGGTCTGCTGCGGTTGCAAAGTTAAGATCCCGTACAACTGGAAGCGCCACGCCCAAGCTTGCGCGGCATACTTAGCTATCGGCTTTCCACCAGAGACACACTTCTCTCCAGCGTTCTGTTGTAGAGTTGAAGGTTGCGAGGACTTCTTCGCTACGCCAGCCAAGAGGTCCCAACGCCAAAGGGCCCACAACGTCTAGGAGAATCTCCCTCGTGCCCCTACGTACAGGGAGAGAAACAAGACCTTGGAGAGAGTTCAGGCCTTCTTCTCTATTAAATACGTAATTATTGTATTGAAGGAATGTCTAGTTTTTTGTAAGCATTGCTGTTATATCTAATGTGACTTGATGTGTTTAATCTAAACAATTCAACTTAAGTGAAAAAAGTGTGAAGTGAACGTGTCTCGTTTTGAATGTTTGCTCAACTGTGGCAGCCACGTTATGAATTGTGTAAAAAACGTAACACAAACTGCGTGAAATGAACTCCAAAGAAAAGGAACTGCTATGCTTTGTAACTACCTACAGAAACTAAGTCATGGACTGTTTTCTTGTTTCATTATTTTTTTGTGTTCTTATTTACGTGTTTTTTCTTTTCTCAAAGAATTTGTTTCATATGTCTTAAATTATAAGTTTCATTTTGTATGTTTAGATGTGTTAGAATTAAATATTACAATATAAAATGAGCTCTCGGGTGACAGATATTTTCGAAAAAACAATATTGTTGCAAGTATAAAACAAATTAATTTTATTAGTTGATTTGAGAATCAAAAGCCATGTTAATGATTTGATCCCTTTGATTTCAATTCTGGGTTTGGGGTATTGTGAAATGGTTCAAGCTTCGCCACATCATAAATATTTACATTCTTATTACTTCGCGTGACCACGCCTGTTTATTAAAGAATAGTTTATCAAAGATACTGCTTTATGAAGCGGATAACTTTTGAAACGCTGTCTGTCGACTTAATATTCCATGACTAGCGCTAGGCATTGTGCAGGCCCCGACCAAAACAATGGATTTGGAGACCAGTAAATAAACAAACAAATAAATGAAACACTTTCAAGAGATGAATTTTTCGGTATTCTTGCCTTGGGAAATATCCCCGTACCATTTCACAGTCCCCACATTATTACATAAAGGTGCAAATAGATGTGTTTGGGTGTTTGTACGACATGGGTAAATTGAATCAGACTTCGAAATAACAATTTTATTTTCCTATTTATTCAAACTAAAGAAACTATTTAAATAAAAATGTAAAATTATATTTATGATGGCAGTAAGTAATAGTTCCATTTGGAAAATTTGTATATGTGTAAAACATTTCCCTGCTTTTATACATGCACTAAAGGAAACTTAATGCAATAATAATAATAATAATAACATAAGAAATAATAAAATTACTAAAGCGAATTTTTATTATTTCATAATAAAAATCAATATTAAAGAAAAGTTATTATCAAGACAATATGGTATAATAAAATGATAAAGTAGATATTGGTTTTCGTCATTAAAAAGGCGCAATAAGGTAGCTTTGTTCACAAAAAAACATTGAGGAAATAATATGTAAGTGGTAAAATTCCAGGAAATTGAAGTAAAGAAAACAATAAACTCTCAAATTTCCAACTATAATTTAGATAAATTGTGTAATGTCACAAGCAGCAATGAAGGTTGAGTACAATTATATGAAGTGAGTTTGTGTCATGATCGCACCACAAGTAATTGTGCCTTTGTCAATTCATCTGTTTAATTGTGTTGTAATTGTTCATGGCCCGAGTATGCAAAAGGACACTCTTGTCTCTGATGCTCATCCCCCACATTAATGTTTCCACCTGATTGCTGTAAGATTTTGCTTTCAGTCTCGTGCCACCAATCTCTGCTGCAAAGTTGAGAAGTGTTGCGAGCTTTATACCCCATATAGTGTTTATTGATCTGTATAGGCATTTACGTCTGAGAGAAGATAGTGCCTTAAGGGTAACTTCTAGAAAAGGTAAAAGTTTTTGGTCGTCGCCACTAATGCTGTCAAAGTGAGTAGTGAGAGCTAGAATGAAAGATTGTAAACTGACTTTGTAAATAGATGTAAGAAAGTGTTGTTTATTTGTATTGTGTAAATTAGTTCGAAAACGAAGGTACTCCAGGATGCGTGAACCAAGATGATTTGTAATGGTTTTGTAAATACTTAACTTAAACAAAAATTTTCAAAGGGAAAATAAATGTACACTTACTTTGAATTCTGAGTATTTTTGCCATTATCTACCTTCTCTTCCCTGAGCCACCTACGTTACCGTATGTGCGTGATTCGCACGACTGGCGGAAATTACATTTTTCTGAAGTGGTGGGGGGAGAGAGAATAAGCTCAAAGAGACCACGTAGAAAGGGGTAACCCTTCAGTTCATTAATAACTTCATTTTAATTGCTTTGCTTTATGTAATCTTTTCTAATTAACAAATCAATTGAAATAAAACCAGCAAACTTTAAAATTAAATACTTTTTACAAAATTTCGTCTTTTGGAAGTTTCCTTGATCGTTTGCTATTATGGCCTTTTAAACTTAAGTTCTAAAGTTTACCACTCAAAAAAATAAGTCAACTTAAGCCAATAAGTTTACACCTTCAGAAAAACAAAATCATTAGAGACCGGAAAAGTATGTAGTGTAAAACGTCAAAATATGTAATGAAAATGGTGAGAATATGTAAAATCGAATATAATATGTAATTTTAAAATACACCAATAATAAAATACATTTACGTTATACAAAATTAAATTTATAAAAACTGCTCACTTTACATTATACAACTTTCTCGTCAGTGGTAAAAGCTTCATCTATTGTAATCCAAGAACGTAGTTTAGCAGCTGGGCCACTCGCAATAGAAGCCATCGTACAAACTGGTAAGATCTATGACCAGCAAACATACACTGCATCTTCATCGATGTTACACGTCAGTTATCGCAAATTTTTCTCCGAAATTAAGGTTACAGATCACAAAATGCGGTGTCCATGATGCTTTGGACACCCAGATTTCCTCAATAATGTAGGGAAACTGCTATTTTAAGAAAATTCATCTTTTCGTAAAAAATATGGAATTAAATAAAGAAATTTGATAAAATAAGAAAATATATTGTGAAAACAGCAAAATCTGTAAAATACGTAATATGTATTAATCGCGCAACTTTCCTTGATCGATGACCTTGCTTCCCCCTCTCCGGCACAATGAACAGTTGACTGCAAAAGGTCGCAGCGAGCACTGATGACAACTTTCCAAACATTTCTTCACTGGCGGGCAAACGGAAATTATTTTCTGATGAAAACGATAACTCCTGTCCCTGATTTTCTCCAAAAAATCTAAAGAAGGTTAAGATCTGTCATAGGAGATACCTCGAAGTTTAGTTAAACGCAAATTATTGAGAAAGTTGCAAAGACGATTGATTCTCCAGAAATTGGCTTTACGCCATAAAATCTAGTGGCCGATTTCGTAACTAATATCCCCACTCCACCCGCCTTTCTTCAATCCATCGGTCAAGAAAAGTTGCGCGAGTAATACTAAATATGTAAAAATATGTAACGAAAAAATTCGATATTGTGTTAGGAGGGCCATGATTCGCCAAGATTACAATTTTGAGAACGGTAAGTAGAAAGACAAAAAATATGTAATTACATAAAAATACTGTCTCTAAAAATCATAATTAGAGGTTCGTACATGATAATCGGGTATTTTATCGTGAAAATGTTTACACTACATCGCCAAATTATTTAGCCATTTTTATCACAATGATTATTTTCTATTAACCACAGTCTTTGGAACACAGTACTTCATCTTTAGAGCTAATTTGGAATAGCAGAAACATCTTTTAGAATTTTACTTTGAAGAGAATTAGTGAAATTGGGGGTTATTAAACAATAACTGATTGCCACAAGATTAGTATATTCGCTTCCTCAGTAATACCAATTATTATTGCAGACTAAGTTAATTGTTCATTGAATTAATTTACGAACACTTAATGGCAGCATTCTACAACTATAATAAGATTTTGGCTTTTACCATCAACAATTACCCTGCTATTAACTAGAAGAATGGTTGAAAATGGAGCAGGTATCAGAAGATCCGAATATCTTATCCTCCTTTATCAACAGGAAACGAACATTCTGGTGCATCCGTTTACTGAGCTATCTTTTTCACTGCATTTAGCGGGTATTTCCTCAATTTTAGGAGTGAAGTCATAATGCTCATCTTCATTATATGCAAAATAATAATCTCTAGATCAACATTAGAAGTATTAAATCATAATATAATTTCACTTCAAATCAGGAAAGATAATTTTAATTTCATGGATTCCACCAAATCAAGTCATTGTTGGTAATGAGATTGCAGACCTCAAAGCTAAAGGAGCAACTAGGAGTGCACTTCGTTGTCATCTAGCAGAGACATGTTCATGCTTTCTAGCTACTTGGAAGGATGTAATGGTAACAACTGATTTTAGTTACACTCAAAAATCAGTTGTTATCTCGACGATCAGAATAGGCCTCACACAAAACACCTCATCCAGAATACCCCATAACCCTTATCTGTATCTTGTGAACAAGCTTCTGTGTGTACCTAATTTTTTATGATTGTATAAATTACTGCGAACAGGTAAGTTAATGTAGGGGAGGAAGATTTCAAGGAAGTCCTACTTATATGAAGTTTTCAAGACAAGTTCATTCAGGTTGGTAAAAACATTAATATTTTACAATTTGTAGAAGACATTAATATTTTGAATGAAAATAACTTTATTTTACTGATTACTGGTTCTAGGACACTAATGTAAAGAGAATTGAAACATGTTGAACAAATTGTGTGAAAACTAATATAATGGAAAGTGGTAGGTGTTGAACACTTTAACTTGTAAAAACAATCTAAAAATGTATTAGTGGAGAGAAGCACAAACGAACCCCTTTCAGGAGTAGCAGGCCCCTAGCAGAATAGATCCTACACCAAAGACTCATCTTGGATTCAATCTGAAGTTGATGCTGCCTAGGAACTTGATGCTGTTCGCGAATTCTCGGAAGAGGACCTCTTCCAAGCAATTAAGAACATAGGAAACTGGAAATCCCCCGGGATTGATAAGATCCAGATTTATTGGATTAAGAAATTAACAGCAATACATTCTCATCTAGCAAAGGCTGTTAATAAAATTTTAGAAAACCCAAAGGAACTCCCAGAATGGCTCACACGCGGCATCACGTGTTTGCTACCCAGAACGGGAGACAGCTCTTTGGCGAAGACAGGCCAATCGCTTGTCTGCCAGTATTGTACAAAGTTATAACTGTAGCCATTGATGACAAAATGTACAGACATCTAGAGAAGAATCATCTGATGTCAGCTGAACAAAAAGGATGTCGTAAAAGTAGTTATGGCTGTAAGGAAATTTTACTGAAATGAACTTACTGAATCTTACTGAAACTCCCAAATGCTGTCTGTCGTGAATGACTTAAAAAGAGGCAAACTTCATGCAGATGTCATTGCTTAAGTTGACTTTTGCACACTAGTCAAGACCAAACTGACCACATCAAAGAGCATTGAAGTTGATACGCACACTGTGATTCAAGATCTTGAGCCAGGTAAAACTTACAAATATCTTGGCATTGAAGAATGTGAGACCATCTCGAACGACACAATGAAAGAGAAAATTCGATGGGAGTATTATAGAAGAGTGAGACTTGTCCTGCAGTCCTCTCTGAATTCCAGGAATAAAATATCAGCAATAGGTAGTTTGGCGGTGCCTGTAGCCGATTACAGTTTCGGACTAGTGGACTGGACTGAGCTGGAAATTAGCATCATGGGTCGAAAAACCAGAAAACTGCTAACAATGCATCACGTTTCCCACCATATTAAATGCAGCTGTCCATTTGTATTTGAATTAAGACTTGAGAAACCGTAATTTGCGTTTAAATTCTTTCACTCTTTCTTGTGGACAATTTGTGAGATTTTCAACAAATCATTCTCCATATATTTAATCCTATCATCAATTAAACGTTCAGAACACTGCTTGATATTCCTATAAAGTTCTCCTCTAGTAATCTCCTTAAAATTTTCTTCAGAAACTACAACAAAAATAATTTAATTACCGACATTCCTAACATTCGCGAATTTTGTTACGCATCACCGATCTTTAAATAAAGTGCCATAAAATAAAAAAGTGGAAACATGTGGGAAGTTTTTCTTTTTAACTGTTAGAATATGAACTTAAGAACAACTTGTAACAAACATTTTTGCTTGACAAGTCCTGACACTATAACAAAATCTCTAATGTTTGATAAAAGTCAACACAAAATTTGAATCCATAATACGTTCACTTAAAAATTCTTAAATTTTGTAACTAATAATGTTAAATCGGCCAGTTTTTAATTTTAAACACAGTATATACCTGGGACTTCTAAAACCATGCCGAATTAATACACTTCACAACTCTGAATGCACTCACAAAGCGAATAAAGAATCTCTTTGTATGGAACGGCTGGTAGCAAATTCTAGCAGCGCGTACAACGGCTCACTTTAGACTGATGCTACAACGAAGATACTAGTCTGAGACTAGCAGATAACTGTCGTATGACGTAATATATATTCAAGTTAAAGGAAATGGTGTTAGTTATCTCGTATGTTAAATTTTTTTTTCGACTTTTGGCCAGCTTTTCTTACAAAATACCCCTATGTGCGTCGTTAATATTCACATTAGCGGCCATTTGTTCACATTATTATATTTACTAGTATATGTGTTTTAAATAATGTCAAGTAAATTTTCTCGAGTACTCAACAGTTTTCTCTGAAAACTAGCTCAAAATTCCGCATTTTCAGAAACGCTCAAACGCTATTTTATCATAAATGGCTCCAAATTTTTTCTTGAAACTTTTCGAACGGATAGTGCTAATTGCACTCTTTAATGTGACGTAAAGTTCAATTTGGGGTATTTTTTGTTTTTGCAAAATTTACACAAATGTTTTTTAAGATCTCTCACACCTTGAATACGCACATTACCAGCAATTTGTAAGCATCATTGTATTTGTAAGTGTTCAAATGATTTCAAATGACGTTTGTTGAAAACTCAAAAATTTTCTATGAAAAAGAGCTTCAATCTTCGCATTTTTAGTAGCGCTTAAACGCCATTTTCTTTAAAACGGCTCCACATTTTTCAAAGTAAATTGCCATTTAGGACGAGGTTTTAATGTTCTTTAATATTCTCAAATTAACATTTCCGTTCTACCAGTAGGAAAACGAAAAATGAAAATGTCAAAAAAATGTACTTTGGGCGGCGATAGATGGCAACTGGCACGAGTATGTGGCAATTCCGAAAAGATAGCCGAGATGGAAGGAAATAGAAAACTAAAACGGGAAAGGGTGCCATTTTGTAGATCCACTAGTTTCAGTATATTATGGGATAATCTTCTCTCAACAATACGCAATTGAAATATTGGGAGGTACAACACCAAAAATGTGGATAGATTAATGCTCCAACAAAAGAAATGAATCCGATGCATTTTCAAACTGAATCCGAGATAGGCCTGTAAGAATTTCTTCATTAAATATGAATTACTCACTGTTGTAGCACTTCACTCGTACTAAGTATTATTACTATAGAGATACAATCAGAATCAATATCTTGTGAGTAATGAAGAGGTACAGAACTACCATACTAAAGGACACAGAATATACACTATCAAGTCTTCAACTAACAAAGAGCCTTTCTGCATTGCTGCACAGCTCTTTAACACATTGACCGCCATGCTCATCATGTATGATTCACACTTGCAATGTATTTGTGAGGCGTGCTTCACACCCAATGTCATCGGCCAGGCCGCGTGGCTCAGAGACGTACATTTGCTGCATGTAGAAGATCCTCAAGCCTAAATGAAACTTCTCAGCTAAATCCTTACTTCGAAGGGAAAGTAAAGTCGGCTGCCCCATGTCGTAGATTTACTCATGCACAAGATCCTCAAGCCAAAAAGAAGCCTCTGAGCTAAATTTAAATCGCCTGTTTCGTCGCCCGACGAAAATGATTGGAATTGAAAAAATAAAAATGGGAAGTTTTAAAAGAGTAGAAAAATCGCTCACAGACTCTGAATACAGATCCCTTCATAGTAATTCCGTCTATTGCGATCGCCTTCACTTCCGCGTTAGCGTGTGGTTTGTCTAGTCTTGGCGGTCTGCTCCGGTCCGTGATGGTGTCTTTGGACGTTTTGTTTGAGAATATTTTGTTGCTGTTGCCCCTTCTTCGTTCAGAGATTTGTGGCTTCATTTATGGCTGCTTTTTGATTGCTTTTAAGAAGTAATGAAATGGTATTTCCCTTTTGTCATTTACCGGTTTGTGCACACTACCTGTTCCTTATTTTTTTAATTTCCCTTATACGTACGTATATACGGAATAATATACGTAGTATAGGGAAAGTTACGTAATGCTGCGGAAAATAGATTTCAATATTTCAACTGAAATTCACGTTTTGGGGTCCCCTGATACCGAAAAATTGTTCTTTTCAATATGTCCGTCAGTCCGTCTGTCTCCGTCTGTCCGTCGGTCTATCTGTCAGTTTGTGAAGAGCCGAAACCGTAAGTATGATTTCTTAAAAAATGGATATTCTCCAACCGATCTGTTTTGTTTTTTTTGTTAAGTTTTATTAATTTATATACATACAGTTTTATGCATGCTTACACCTACTTGTTTACTTCTGCTCAAGCCCGCACGGCTTTTTACGATGCGAAAATGTGCACCGACCCGGCTGTGTGAAGGTCACATCCACTGTACACAGTTGGGGCTTTTAAGGCTAAATGTACCGAAAAAAACTTATAGGAAAATTCAATAGATCGCAGCACCATCAGCAGGAATTTACTTTACCGATAACGTCTGAACAAATGGTCCGATTTTCGATCTGTAAACGGCATTTGACTCCTGTTTATAATAGAATTTACGCTACGAAGCCCTTTTTCCAAAAAAACTAGTAGAAACTCGATTTTTAAAATTTTTCTCGTACTTCCGAGAACAATTTCAAAAATGTGGGCTTATAGCGCGATGGCGACACGCTTCCAGAATCCAACGCCGTGTCAAACATGCAAATCGGATAAATAGGAGCGACGGTAAGTGAAATTTCGAAAAACACCTCACCCCACTGCCCCTTCCCCTTCCACGCCGCCGGGACATTGTTGGCCGGCGGCGCGGTCAAGCCGGCACGGGCGAGCCGGGCGGCGGCCGCCGCGGCGCGGCGACGGGCAAGAAGGCTGAACTTTCGGGGCAGCAAGCCAGACACCCCGTCACTTCGTTGATGCTTCCGTCACTTCGCATCTCAAGATATTTTTTTCCCCACATATGAAACAAGTGATGCTGTAATAGGGGTAAACGGTCTCGTATCATCTTTAATAGTAGTATAAAACTATTACCTTATTCACATATTCCATCTTCCTTCGAATACCATCATAAGAATGTCTGAGGTATCACTCAAAACACCGATCCCGCTTTGGTGCTGATTTCAAAAAGAAAAAATCGAACTAATTGCGTAAATATCACCCATATTCCATCTCCTCACATCGTATTTTAGATATATTGTACTTCTAAGATCTTCCATTACCATTTCACTACCGGAAAAAACAAGCGGAGATAACGCAAGAGCTCTTTTATCCTACGATTCGATTTATCATTTCAAAACGGCGTTTGTCACCTTGATAGAATTCACCTGGTTAATCCTTTTCCCAGTAAAATAACCGAATCGAATTTTTAAAACGTTTTCGTACTTTAGGACAAATTGCACATACTTTCTCATAGTAATCTAATATCTTTGGTCTGGGCCAGTTTTACCATCTTTCCCCATCTTCTGACATCTTGCTGACATCTATCGCCGCCCAAAATACATTTTTTGAACTTTTCTCATTTTTCAGCTTCTTAATGGTAGATACGAAATATTACTTTTAGGATATTAAAGAAGAGTAAAACTTCGTCCTATATAGGAATTTTCATTGATAAATTTGGAGCCGCTCTTAAGAAAATGGCGTTTAAGCGTTACTGTAAATGCGAAAATGGAAGCTTCGGAATTTTCACAAGAATCTTTCGAGTTTTCGAACAAATTCATTTGGTGACATTTAAAGCACTTCTACTCACAAATGTAATAATGTATAAAATTTCTGGAAATGTGAATATTAATGGCGTGAGAGACACTTAAAAATACATTTATTTATTTTTTGAAAAATCAAAAAAATACAGCCAAATTAATTTTATGTTAACTTAAAGAATGCAAATAGCATTCGTACGAAAAGTTTGAAGAAGCAATTTGAGAAAATGGCGTTTGAACATTTGTGCAAATTCGGAAGTTTCAGTTCATTTTCACAGAAAACATCTGAGTTGTCGAGGAACTTTTAAGACATAATGTAAAGCACATGTACTCGTAAATGTAATAGTAGGGAGTTTTTACACCCTCGAACGTTACGTACATTCGCAGTGCAAGTTTCGCATCACTTTGGTGCATCTGCGCATGCGCAAAAGATCGATAGTACTTAACGTTCTAGGTGGCAAAAGTTCCTTAATATGAACAAATCGCCGTTAAAGAAAATATTTACTAAATGAAAGGCTAGTCAAAGAATTACATTTTTGTAAGTTTTGAAAAAACAAAGGAATAGAGCAATATGGCGTTTATGTCATCTCAGAGTACATTAGGTACTATCCTTTCCAAAAGTTTAAGGAAAAAAGTTGAAGTCGATTTTGAGAAAATCTTGTCCTTGTAATTTTTAAAAATTGCACAAATTGCCCTCAATATTGCGCGAAAACTACTAAAAATTTCAAAAAAATGTGCATGACCTTATTGAAAGAACTAAGTATGGAGAACAAATATAATTTTAAGGGAAAATCTCTATCTTCAATTTTGTAGTTGTAGGAAGACGCCGAAAAAAAATTCGAACTTTTGCAATTTTCCCAAAATCAGTCAGCAATGAAAATAAGAGCTATGCCACCTTGAGTGTATTTTACTTTATTCTTACAATTAATTTAAGGAAAGTATTTGGAGTAATTTTTGATTGATTGTTAGTGATTTTGGGCGCGTCAACTGCTTTGGTCATTAGTCCCGTAAGTGCAATGCATGTTTATTTCATCGTGAGGTGGAAGAGATGTTGCCCGCTATGCCGATGGCGAGATCCGGCGCTGACCTTCCATCCACTAGCGGGGCTTCCCAACCAGGTATCTGCCACCAGCGGGGCACCACCCCAGCCGGGACAAGCTCTAAAATCACCGACCGATTTACCTGTCGGCTTGCCGGGTTCTTTCTTAACAAGGTATCTCCCACCAGCAGTGCACGGCCCACAGCCGGGACAAGTTCCAATCCTCCCACTGGTCTCCCAGCATATATGGTAGTGTTGTGCAAGTTAGTGTGTGTGTGTGTGTGTGAAGATAGGACAAGGAAGAGGAAGGAAATATCGCGCGAGGTCCGTTTGTTAGGGTATTGCTCCGGCATTCGTTTGATGTTGATCGGAGAAACTACGGAAAACTTCCAATCAGAGCAGCCGGTCGCTAGAATTTTCCTCCAGACATCGGTTGAATTCTACATCTAACTGACAAGCTAGTGTTGAAAAATCCTGCCACCGTCGGGACTCGAACCTGCACCTCTCGGTCAGAGGCATTGCAGTGACATCAGTTGATGCATTGTCTATAGTCTCAGCCAGCTATTCGGACTTTGTCGTAGTAAAATTTACTATTTTGTTGGCATGGGCTAGATTTATGGCCTTGCCCCATCTTGCCACCTGCCATTTAATGCACCCAACTTATTTTTAGGTTTTCTCAATTATTCGGTTTCCTAATGGTAGATTCAAAATATTGCTTTTAGAGAAGACTGAAACCTTGTCCTTTACGACAATTTTCATTCATAAACTTGATACCGTTTTTAAGAAAAGGGTGTTTAAGCGTCTGTGGCAATGTGAAATATGAAGCCCTTTTTCACAGGAATCTTGAGAGTTTTTTTTAAATTTATTTTAAGATATTTTAAGCTCTTCCATTCACAAATGCAATAATGTTTACAAATCGCTGCAAATGTGCATACAAGGCATGCGAAATATTTAAAAAATACATTTGTGTAAATTTTGAAGAAAAACAACAAAATAATACAACAAAACTTTTTTGTTTCCTTAGACAGTGCATTTCGCACTATACGTACAAAAACTTTGAACAAAAAATTTGGAACCTTTTCAGAAAAAATTGGCGTTTGAGCGTTTCTGAAAATGAGAAATTTCGAGTTCATTTCCAAAAAAAAATTTTAGTTTTCGAAAAACTTTAAATGATATAATTTAAAGTACGTGTGCTCATAAATCTAATAATGTGAACAAATCGCCGATAATGTAAATATAAACGACGTGACAGGCTATTCAAAAAGTTTCATTTGTGTTATTTTCGCAAAAACAAAAGAATAGAGCAAAATAGTGTTTATGTCATCTCTTAAAGTACATTTCGCAATATCCCTACCAATAGTTTAAAGGGAAAAAATGGAGCCGATTTTGAAAAAATCTTGCTTTGTTATCTTTTAAATTTGCATATATTGCACACAAGATTGCGCCATAACTACAAAAATTGTTTTAAAAAAAATTCATGATCTTAATGAAAGAACTAATTATGTACAACAAATTTCCTGTTCCCCCTCCCCATATACTGTTAAGCAGATATTAAATGATCAGCAAAATATGTAAAATACGTAATACAGTACAAAATTTGTAACGAAAAATTTAAATATTTTGTTAGGATTGCAACAGTTCGCCTAAATTACAAAATGAGAACAGTAGACAAAACATATGTAATTACATTAGACCCGGACTTTAGCCATGAGATCGACAAGCAGTACCGCGAAACAGAATTTTGACGTTACTGAAGATCATTTTTTTACATGACTAGAGAAGTCTATTTACCCGATTTCAGTGTATGATATGGCGTTAGATTCAGGGTGCATCTCGCCAGCGCGCTATTTTACCACTTTTCCAAATATGTCCGCAAGTATAAAAACATTTTAAAAATTCGATTCGGCTATTTTACTGGGAAAAGGATTAACCAGGTGAATTCTATCAAGGTGACAAACGCCGTTTTGAAATGATAAATCGAATCGTAGGATAAAAGAGCTCTTGCGTTATCTCAGCTTGTTTTTTCCGGTAGTGAAATGGTAATGGAAGATCTTAGAAGTACAATATATCTAAAATACGATGTGAGGAGATGGAATATGGGTGATATTTACGCAATTAGTTCGATTTTTTCTTTTTGAAATCAGCACCAAAGCGGGATCGGTGTTTTGAGTGATACCTCAGACATTCTTATGATGGTATTCGAAGGAAGATGGAATATGTGAATAAGGTAATAGTTTTATACTACTATTAAAGATGATACGAGACCGTTTACCCCTATTACAGCATCACTTGTTTCATATGTGGGGAAAAAATATCTTGAGATGCGAAGTGACGGAAGCATCAACGAAGTGACGGGGTGTCTGGCTTGCTGCCCCCGAAAGTTCAGCCTTCTTGCCCGTCGCCGCGCCGCGGCGGCCGCCGCCCGGCTCGCCCGTGCCGGCTTGACCGCGCCGCCGGCCAACAATGTCCCGGCGGCGTGGAAGGGGAAGGGGCAGTGGGGTGAGGTGTTTTTCGAAATTTCACTTACCGTCGCTCCTATTTATCCGATTTGCATGTTTGACACGGCGTTGGATTCTGGAAGCGTGTCGCCATCGCGCTATAAGCCCACATTTTTGAAATTGTTCTCGGAAGTACGAGAAAAATTTTAAAAATCGAGTTTCTACTAGTTTTTTTGGAAAAAGGGCTTCGTAGCGTAAATTCTATTATAAACAGGAGTCAAATGCCGTTTACAGATCGAAAATCGGACCATTTGTTCAGACGTAATCGGTAAAGTAAAATTCACTAAACTTGGTGCTGCCACGTGGTGGCGACAAATTGAACTAGTGTCGGTACATTTAGCCTTAAGGTCACACAGTGGTTTACTACAGAAGAGGGTGTAGCATCCCACAATAGACAATCTGAGAGTAATGAGAAAAAAATCTAAAATGTAATTGGAATGAATATTCATAAATTAAAACGATTATACATAGAATATTTTTGTGAAATACTAATTATTTAAAATTTTATAGCAACAAATAAAATCTAAAATATATTTACTCTTTGTCGCCTCAATAAAGCACCAATCACAGCGCGTGACGTCATCTGTAAGTAATATGGAAAGCTACTCGAAAGTATTATATCGCCATGCTTGATTCTTGGTGTATTCTGTGTGTTTGTTTTCTAGGTTCAATTATTGTTGGGTGTTTTTTTAGTATATAAATATAATAAGTTTAAGTAAATATAATAATAATAAGTTTTTTTAGTATATAAAAAAAATAGAAATCTTCCACGAGTGGATATTATAATGGTTGGAAATTTCTTTGCCAATAATTCGAACTTTTGTGCTGCTGAATTCACTGCTGAATTTGCTGAATTAGAAATGTGAAAACATCTATGTAAGTATTTCAACAATTCGTCATTTATTCTAAGTACAAAATTACTATGAAAATAATAAAAAGCATAACCTACAAAGTGTTGTTTAGGTTATTAATGTCATTTTTATGAATTTCGTAATACTTCCAAGATTAATGCCTTTCCTTTCACCTCTTTTCAGATCGGCGAGGCAATCTTACGGTGATGATGCCGTAGGATACGTTCAACTTCGGCGAGATTCGGATATATGCACTATCAAGTGTAAGGTGTGTCCCGAACACAAAATTAGATCAAAATCTTATGCAGCGACCATGATAGTCGACGAAAAAGATGACAAAATTGTAACTGTCCAGATGCCATAATTGTATTGCATCAGTGGGAGGTTGCAAACATGCTGTGGCTTTCCTGATGTGGGTCCACAGGAGAAGTGAAGAACCATCCACAACTGAGATTCAGTGTTACAGGATAAAATCAAAACTAGCTCAAGTTGGTTCTAGTGTTAGGTATACTACTGCAAGGGAGCTATCAGATAGTAAAAGACCGCGTGCTACACAGACTGCAGTTCAAAATAGTATGCTAACGCAATTTCTCCAAGCGGCAGCAAACCGAAAGGTTACAAACTGTGAACTACAGAAATATTTATTTATTTATTTATTTGTCAAAAAACAGTAAAAACTGTATATGACGTGTGGGGAAAGAAATTTATCTGCGCACATTTTCTTGAGGGCCAGAATAAAAAAAAATAAAAAAAAACGAAAAAATGAATTTAGAAAATAATTATTTTAGAAAAATAAAAATATTTGAAAAATGTTTTTTTCCGAGTTATAGAAAATCAATTTCAACTGTAAATGAACTACAAGCAAAAGGAGTGCTCAACAAAACGTGCGCACAGTGAAGCTACATTTACGTCCAGAAGCAAAACAAGGGGCCTATCTCAGCATTTGCTCAATGGATCAGGGAAACTGGACAAAAACCTGATCGAGATGGGGCATTACAGTACAAGGACATTACAGTGCCAGAATATGAGAAATTGTCCTTTCACTATTTATTTATAGAACATTGTGATGATGGTGATTGTGAGTCATTTTTGGGATAAGAATCTCAGTACTTTGCTGCAAAAATCTTCATATGGTGTAAAAACCGGTTGTGGCATGAGCAGAGGTATGGGCTGCTTCTAAAGCACAAGAAGCAAGTAAATGCCATACAGCAGATGGCGCATTAATAGCCATGATTAGAGACCGGATTTTTATGTAATTGCATATTTTTACTTTCCCGTATACGTACGTATACACGGAGTGATATACGCAGTATAGGGAAAGTTATGTAAAGCTGCGCGAAAAAATGGCCAATTTTCGGCGGAAAAAAAAATAAATTGTCGGGCCGTGAAAACGAAAAAGTGCCAGTTGCTAAATTAAGAAAAAAAATCCCCTAACACGGGGTGTAGCCAGAAACTCTGTTTTCTAGGTCCTTGATACCGAAAACCCAATTGAAAGGAAAACGTCCGTCTGTCTGTGAATACTGCTAGCGCCTAAACCATACGTACGATTTCTTCCAAAATGGATATTCCCCGATCGATCTGCTTCTAGTCGAAGCTTTGAGATTTTGAAAACCTTTCTTCAAAATTGGGGGTACTTTATATGAAGCCCCCCGGGGATTTTCAAAATTTTCTCAAAAACAACACCAAATTTTTTCTTTAAATTTCTTGTATCAATACAGTAAAATACACTTATTAACATGGCATAGGTCCTATTTTCACGGATAACTCTGAATTTTCGAAAATTGTGAAAGTTTGAATTTTTTCGGCGTCTTTCTCCAACTACAAAATTGAAGATTGAAGCCACTAACCATGTGGAAATTGTTGATTAAATACAACGAAAGTGTACTTCAGCGCTAAGTTTCCAATATATGCCAATTTTGGAAACCAAATGTGTATCCAGTTTTGTGTGATAGTGCAAAATAAAATTAGTCAGGATATTAAATGTTTTTATTTATTCAAAAAATTCACAACAGCTTGCTTAGAGCTTTTTTTGTATACATAAAATCTGGTTTTCAGGTTTATTGTTTCAACACCTTTGCTGTTTGTTTTGTATTGAAAATGCATGTTTTTTTTATCATGAGGTGTTAAAAATTAGTTACAGTTTGTTCTTACCCATTTTGTAGCTTATGGTTCATTTCAAAATGTTCTTCCTCCACAAACCAATGATTAGTTAATTACATTGTGGCGTAGCCAGCCATTGAGGCATGTCACAGCTGAAGACTACTTTAGAACTTCCGCATGTACACTGACGTGAAATAGTGTGAATTAAGCGAATTGAACAATCCTTGAGTATATTCTGTTATAAGAAAATATTATCATTTCATAATTTAACAGTGTTTGATATTGGTAAGTAACGAAGATGGTCATTCGGGCAATGATATAGCTAATGTGGTTAGGCATCTTCAGTCAATAGTGGAAAGAATCCACACAAATTACCCTGTGGTCTGATACATGCGTGCACAGCTTCGGGTCACTTGCACTGATTAACTTGTTGAATAGTATACCATACTATAAGGTGTAACATATTGTATCCACTAGAGGCTCTGAAGAAGTTAATTAGATTTTCTTTCTCCAAAGACACATTTAGAGTTATTAATGTCTCGAAATCCAAGCCAAGAAGATCTAACAAATGTTCTAAATATGTTCTGTCGGTCTGCTATCCAAACCTAAGGAAATCGGTCAAATCAGTTGTTTTTTTGTATCTAAATCTCAAGATTTAGTTCCTATATACATTGCTTTTAAGTGTGAACAAAATATCTTGGGATTTAGCGCTAAAAATATTAGGTTATTATGCATTAATTCTTTAGAAAGCTGATCTTCAAAGAAGTTATAACATTATATTGTTAAAATCTATAAGTATCATTATTCTCCAAATCTTTTTTTAAAAATTTTGTCAAACTCTGAAAGAAATAATATTGTTTCATAAAATAAGCATTCTCAAAGCCTGTTTCTTTCATTGAAACCCTTCATCTTAACAGCAATGATATGTATTAAGATTTGCTTAGTACTGAAACTTCAAAGCACCCTGATGAACATTTTACAAAAATTGAGTTAAAACCACACTGTTCCAAACAAGATAAAATATTTATTAGGCAATCAACCAATACACAAACATTACATACTCACACACACACCAGCAAAAAACAAATCTCCCCATAACAACTCTTCAAAACCACACAATTTTACAGCATCAATTATCATCACAAATATAAAAATAAAATAAAAACCAGAATAAAATAAAACATACACCAACCCTCATTTACAACTGATAATCACAAATGTACAAAACTAAAATTCAACAAAGTTAATCAACTTTGGCTTCTTTGGCTAATTTTTTGAAGGCACTTTTTGACAGAGCAAAATCAATATTATTATTATTCGCTATCCAACACTTTCTGTTAATTACAAAACATTGAACGACAAATTCTTCCTAGAAAATGGCAGTGCATATGATGTCTTCTGAGGTGTCTCTGATGAATCTTCAAACAAACCTTAGATAGTAATATAGGACAATCAACATTATTATTAAAAATATTATAAAATAACAAGAAATCAATAAAGTAATTGTCAAGAAAAACACTGTGTCATTTGATGATACTATCCTGTAAATTAATAAGAGCACATGGCATTATAACGCAGTCATGTAGCACACGAATCAAATTTGAATTTAAAACAGCATGTGTCTTCAACATAGAAAACTCACGGATTCTTTTTATTTATTTGTCAAAGAAAACAGTAAAAACTGTATATGACGTGTGGGGAAAGAAATTTATCTGCGCACATTTTCTTGAGGGCCAGAAATTTTATTTAAAAAAAAACAAAAAAACAAAAAAAAACGAAAAAAATGAATTTAGAAAATAATTATTTTAGAAAAATAAAGATATTTGAAAAAAATTTTTCCCGAGTTATAGAAAATCAATTTCAATCAATTTTCTTTCAATCAAATTCAATCAATTTTCAAATCAATTTTCTTCGTATGACCCTTTCAATGTGGATCCTTAAACATGCAAGCTGTTTAGTTTTAAGGGCCTCTTGCTTAGTTAATTTTGTTCCTTGAACTACTCTTGGAGGTCTCATTAGATTAGAGTTCTTTTGGATAAGTAGCTGTTCAATATGCCTGAAACCGCGCTCAGCTAAGATGCAACTTCCCGGCTTCACTTGATCTAGAAACCCACACTTTTCCACAAGTAATGTTATCCGTCCTCCGTAGCATGGTCATATGTAAGTGACTAATCCATTGGGTGTACAAGATATTAAGTACTTAATTGTATTCCCTTTCTCGTATTCACACTTCGTTAAAGCTTGATATAGCGTTTTTGAGGGTTTCTCTATCTCAATTTCAAAGCAGTCTATAATGCAGCTAACTTTATTATAGCGATGCCTGAATGCTAATGGAAGAGATCTCTTAATATTTTTTTATTCACTTGTACAATAAATGATTTAAGAGCATTAGAAATTATTGGAATAGTTTTTACAAATATTTTACCAGCATAGGATGTAGATATTCCAAATTGATTTGCAAGTTCTGAGAATGTTGTATTCATCCTAATTTTTTTAAGCATAATAAAATATGCTTAGTGGGTTTGTTGGTGTTGGTATGTATCATATCAACCAAAAAGTAACAATTTTTTGGGATTCCAAAATATAACCGTGGTTTGGCTTCAATGTTTTTAACATTTTCAGGGCTTACTTTGCTTCCCTTTCCTATTCTACTTCAGCTTCCTCTTCGTTTGAGAAACTATCAGATGATAGTTCAAACTCTATTGATTGGTCTGAAGGTGATGATGGCTGAAATGATGTAGCCGAGGTGTACAGGGATGTGCCACTGTTAGATTTATCCATTAGGTTTCTGTTTATGCTAGAAACACTTGGTCTTGATAGCTCTACTTTAAAGGGAGATGTTGAATCAGTTGTTGTCCACATTTTACATGGTGATGTTGCAATATTCTGCGATGTCTTTTCTGTTTGCGTATTCTTGCTTCTGAAATATTTACTTTTTACAAAAGCTTGAACACCTTTATCTATACATTTTGGTTCATTTTCTTCCCTTACGTCTGCAGCTTGTAAATTAAGAGGCAAAGTTGTGTTTTCTTTTTCTGAATTACCCTCCAATTCACTCTCTTTTAGGGTTTCCTGTATTAAGGCCAATCTTGGTCCCTTGATAGCACCGGGGTGAGATGAACTCTTTGATGGCAAACTTCTATTTCTGTCAGTTTGACATTGAAGGCATCCAGGTTTTATCATGATTTTTTTTTCACGAAACCCATTACCGAAACCCCGAAACCCATGGTACCGCATGTAATTTTCCATATCATTCTCCAGCTAAAACAAATACAAATTATTTAGACACTCGTAAATGTAAACTATAACAATACACAAATTATTTGTACACAGCTTTTACTTATTTGCTCTATTATTATGTACTTACGTCGAAGTGATCCTCACAAAAGTAAATTGGCGATGTTACAGACATTCCCTCACTTTCTCGTCTTGCCAGGTCTAACCATTTTTTTTGCACGTCTGCTTTCCGAGGTACAGCAATAAATAATTTATTTGGGGTAGATGTATAAGTATTTCTACATTGAGGTACTACACACCAACGGTAAGTTTTTCGTTTCATAACGATCCCATCCCCATAACGATAACTTTTTAAACCACACACAACACGATTTGGCATTTACCTTGTACTGTACCTTGTAGTTCGTTCCCCTCAGATGACGTCACGCGTTCTGAGGAGAGACGATGCACCGTTTACCGGCACCGGCATTTTTAAACAAATAACCTTTTATACGTAGTTTTGGGTACATACACGGCTTTATTTACATAAAATAATATTTTATGGTCTTACATGACTATTATGATTAATTTTAAACACTTTCTGAAAAGTTGTCCGATTCCCTATTGCTCCTGGTCCAGAATGAACTTAACCACCAAGAAAAATTGTAAAGTTCCAAAGTGACTAATCTCAGGGGTAAATAGAAGGAGGATATGACAGGACAGAACAGAACAAATGTAAGCAAGTCAAATTTACCGGAATCACTAACCAGTCAATCAATCTATCATTGAAGTGCTCTGGGCAGCATACTTACTCTTGAGCGATCTCCTTTAAGCACGAGTTGTGTAATCTATCAGATGCATTACAAGGAAGGTCTGCCATTGATTACAAAGACCTTGTCACAAATTGACTTTTTTACTTATTTTCTAAAGATGGTTAAATATATATTCGTGCAAATGTAGGATATTTCTTGACACATTTTCCCCTCTCCTTCCAAGTGCATCACTGGACGTCAATTGCCACGGCCTTTAGCCTCGTTAGTGTAGTGAATGTTATATTGCGGGTGAGTCCTTCTCTGCTTGCGGGTCGTTCATAATTTGAGTGGGAGGGGGTTTGTTGCAGCGTTACATTGGCGTAGGGGGTATAAGTTTAAATGTTA
This sequence comes from Acheta domesticus, assembly GCA_031308135.1. NCBI lineage: Eukaryota > Metazoa > Arthropoda > Insecta > Orthoptera > Gryllidae > Acheta > Acheta domesticus. The sequence continues at coordinate 649,908 of JAHLJT010005437.1, read as the reverse complement.
CATAACATTCTTATTTATTTTTTTATATTTTTCAACATTTGCTGAAATAATTCCTTTTTTGAGAATTGTACTAAAACATTAAAATATTAATTAATAAATAATTAAAAACAAAAATAAGTTAGTTATAAGATGTAAATTGTCACAACTGGAGATATTGTTTCATCAATATTTTATTGAATCTGTAAGACTGAGAAGAAGATATTGAAAACTGATATGTAATTTATTCAAAAATCCATTTAAATTTGTGCAATAGACTCTCGCCTGTGATGGCGCGTGCATGGCTTGTACTTAAATGTTCTTGCCCGTGCGTCTTTCCTTCATCCACAACTTTGCCCAAATTCTTCATTCCCAAGGGGGGGGGTGTTGTCGCCAGCGTTACGTAATTATTTAGGAGGGCTCAAGCGCGCGTTGCGGGGGAGCTAAGAGGGGATCTTCAAAATACTCCAAATTCGCGGGACGTAATTTATGGACGGCCTCTTCTGGCGCTGACTTACAGACCCTCGCCCTCCATTGCGCCTTCCTCCAGTGAGTCACGTGACGGGCTATGGCTTGCAACTGTAAGGTTTTTAGTACAGTGAATGTTGTGCTCCCGAAGATGATGGCGATTCTTTCGCTGCTGGAAAGTGAGATCCTGCGCTGACCTACACGCCTTCCTGCAGGGTTTCCACCCTCCAAGCATCTCCCCCGGTGGATGTATTATTTCGTTATTTCAAAAATTACTCAAAAGTATTTGTTTAAATATTTCTGTCGCCGTTAATGTGCACATATCCGGCAATTTGTAAACACTATTTGCATTTGTGAGTTAAAGTGCCTCAAATGACTTAGAATGAAGTTTTTCGAAAAATCAAAATTTTTCTGTGAAAAAGAGCTTCAAGATTGGCGTTTACAGTAACGCTTAAACTGCTATTTATAGCGAGATTTAACTCTAGTTTAATATTATTCAAATAAAATTTCACATCTATCATTAGAAAACTGAAAAATTGAGAAAAAAGGAATGTACTCTGGGCGACGATAGATGGCAGCTGACATGAGGATAGCGCAAGACCGTAAAGCCAGTCCACACCAAGGAAACTAGAAAACTTTACTACAAGAAAGTCTGTGCCATTCTGTAGCACCACTAGTTTCTTACCCGATTCCCTCACCGAACATTTCACTGAACCTACACTACACTGAACTGCAGTGAACTACATTTCGTATTCTAAATAGCAAATACAAACTAGATAATATTGTTAATATAAACTTAATTATCTTCGATCTAACCTATTTCTAATAGTAGTTCACGCAATTAGTTTATAATATTAAGCTTTATTGCATGTGTACATGTTTTGAAAACGAGCGACGCGACTTTAGGAGCGAGTTTTCAAATTTGTACGAATACAATAAAGCAACATTATAAACGAGTTGAATACGCTATTTTTGTATGACAGCATTATAAATTTATAAGAGGATCGAACTTAAATTTGTAAAAACTCTCCTAAGATGTCTCGGGTACTTGACATCCGTGCGAGAAAACGGTGGCCGGCTGTTCCGTTTACCTCTACCTCCCCCCGATTCTCTCGCTGCGATTGGTTGAACGCGTGATGACGCAATCATTCGTGCCGTAAAATGTAATACGTCATTATTTGTGCCGTAAAATGCCCGATTATGAACGTTTTCTTGCAATAGAATAGTTGTTTATAATGCTGGAATACAAAAAACATTTTTACAGTGCGAGGAAAAGTTTCAAAGTAAAATAGATAATAATCATGTACTGTATATAGTAAACTTTTAGTAGCGGTTTACATCTCAGGAAGTTAATACTAATAATATAAAAATATCTGTCAAAATTCTGTCGTTCTTAACTTTTCAGAAAAAAAATATTGCATTGTTGATTGCCAACACAGACTGTTTTTCTTGTATTTAATTTTACTCTTCAGGTACATTATATGTTAATATTTCAAGAACATAATTTGTTTTTGAAGTTTACGTTCTCTGTTGTAGGTCATATCTCATGTAACGTGTTCTGAAGCTTCTTCGCTCCCCCTCTTCCTCATGTACATACAGGCAGTCGCGGCTCCTAAACTTCAGGCCAGGTAGGGCACGAAAAAAAAAGCTAGAAAATAACTAATACAAATTTTATTTTGAAGTTTAAGGGCTGTAAACTGAAAAACACTTGAAATACCTCACTGGTTTCTCACGTATTAACTCGGCTGAATGAGAAGAGAAAACAATTCAATTGAAACAACAAACGCACTCGCTCAAGAAAAAATAACTCGCACAGAATTCACAGCTGCTGATATTATCAAGATTTCGCGGGCCCTGAGCTAATAAGCATTTCATTTCTCAGACACTACGAGCGTTGTTTGTACATCTGTAAAGTGGCGCTTGCAGTGGCAGTCACAAAAAACTTGTGACCGTGAAGGGTCTTAAGGGAGCATTACCCCCTCCCTTTTTTCCTCGTACTATAGGGAAAAGCTTTTTGAACGGGAGGGAGCTGGTCACACGAATCGTTGATATAGTACTCCTTCAGCGTTGTTTGAAGTAATGCAGTTTAATGTCTGTAGAATGCCTTCCGCATTGTTCAGAGTATTGTTTTGGTATCAACAGAATCTTTGAAAAGTACAGAAATATTAAAGAGAGGTATTAATGTTAAAAGGACTTGGAACGAAGCTACCCTTCAGCTTTTTGGATTTTTTTAAAACCTTTTCTTCACTCAACGTCATAGCTTGTTGTTCTTTCGATTTAGCAGTCGTTGCTCGTAAATGCGAATGTCGCCAAATGAAGTCTCGCGAGCGGCCCGTCCCTGAGGGATGGCGCCCGGGGGGGGGCAGGCAGGGGGGCAAGCAGGGGGGCAAGCAGGGGGGCAGGCAGGGGGGCAGGCAGGGGGGCAGGCAAGGGGGGCAGGCAGGGGGCAGGCAGGAGGGGCAGGCAGGGGGGACAGGCAGGGGGGCAGGCAGGGGGGTAGGCAGGGGGGCAAGCAGGGGGGCATGCAGGGGGGCAGGCAGGGGGGTAGGCAGGGGGCAGGCAGGGGGGCTAGCAGGGGGCAAGCAGGGGGGCAGGCAGGGGGACAGGCGGGGGGGCAAGCAGGGGGGCAGGCAGGGGGGGCAGGCAGGGGGGTAGGCAGGGGGTAGGCAGGGGCAGGCAGGGGGGACAGGCAGGGGGGCAGGCAGGGGGTAGGCAGGGGGCAGGCAGGGGGTAGGCAGGGGGCAGGCAGGGGGCAGGCAGGGGGTAGGCAGGGGGGCAGGCAGGGGGCAGGCAGGGGGTAGGCAGGGGGGCAGGCAGGGGGGACAGGCAGGGGGGACAGGCAGGGGGGCGGGGCCCGACCGCCATCTCACGCGCTGGAAGGCCTTCTCCGGATGGCGGCAGCGGTGGCAGCGGTGCTGTCCCGACAGGAGTCTCCAAGTCTCCTTGGCAAGTTGCAGTGTCGGGGACGTGCAGTGGCCAAGTGAGAAGGGCGGGTGCACAGACAAAGGAAGAGCTCTGGTGCTCTGTGGGCGGGTGCTCCTTAAGAAACGTGTTCTGCCCATGAGGATCTGCGCCTCTGCACTTTCTCACGGAGAACATCTTGTCATTTCAAAGTCAGTCAATGTTAAAGTATTGAGTAAATAATTTAAAGTTTTAATTAAATAAAGTAAAAAAATAATATTTTATAATAAATGCTTCAGTTCTTTATTCTTAAATCACACGAAGTAACATTTAACATACGTAAAATAAAATCAAATGAGCTCAAATAGTATTGCAAATAATTTACATTTTGAGAAGATATTGAAGGTTCTTATATTAAAATAGTTCAAAGTATTCTTAATATATTGAATTGCATTTTCATTTCCTTTAAAGTATAGAGAAGTAATGTGTAAAGTTCAGTTTTAGTGAATACTCAGTGGGAAGTGTAGAGAATCCTCTCGTTTTTTGCCAGGCCACTTTTGGCCCAACTATGGTTCTTTAAACGCTCTTTTGATTTACAGGTTCTCTAACGTCAAAAATTAGGCAGACTAGAGTGTTAGGATTAGGATTTCTAGAGACGGATTAAAGCAAAATTAAAAAAGTTACGAAGCAGATGGAAAATAATAACAAAAGTCCGCAAACACACATTAATATTAAAGGTCGCAAATAAAATCCCTCTTGCCTAAATACACAAAAAATCGTACTGCATAAACTTATCTCCCCAAGTACAACCGTAACGAACAAAAGAACGAAAAACGAGCTAAAACCAGCGTCAAAATTATTCACCGCGTTCGTATACGAACGAAACCAAAACGACGATAAATTGCAAACCAAGCTTAAACCAGCGTACGCAAATGGTTCTCCTCTTCCAACAGAAGCGAAACGACAAAAAAGCGGAAACAATGCTGCAACCAGCAGGCAACGCAAAGTATTGGCCACTACGAACTTAGCCGAAACGACGGAAAATCTAAAATCGTGCTTACAAAGGCATGAAACGCAGACGGCTAGACTCGCTCGCCATTTCTTCTCAGGCGCTACGTTGTTTCGAGCGTAAAGGAAAGACCACCTTTCGTCTATGTTGATAGTGGGTTGGTTTTCGCAATAAAGTCGCCAACTGTTCTTTCTGGGAGTCGTAGAATGTCGTCGTTCTCAAACGCTTCATTTCGCTTCGCCATCGCCAGTTATTCGGCGAATAGCGTTGCACAACGGCATCAAGGATTTCATCGCCTCATTGGCTTCGAAACGCTGTAGGATCACGTGACACTTCCGGCGGTAGGTGGTGGGCGTTCGACTCCTCTAGAAAGATACCTAGTGGGGCCGACCGCCCAGGGCACAACACGGCCTAGCACAGAGTGGGAATGAATTAACCGCGTCTACCGCGACCTTCAAGACCGCTTCTTCAGAAAGAAAGTAAGTATATTTCTAAATACGAATGATTCTCGTGAGAACAGGTGTCACATACAGAGATACAAACTCCTTTTATCCACACTGGAAAGAAAACACCTATAGAAGAGATTTAAAAAAATATTAAGTTAAATACTTTTTTAATCGCCAATAATATGCTCCTGTAGTACAGATTTATCGCCTTCGGTAGAAAAATATTTTTATCTATTGTTCAGTGTTCCAGGCGGTGGAACTGTTTATTCAGCCGTAACATGACATTCTGGTTTTGCATTTCACACAAAATCGGAGCAACATCAAATCATATTATAGACGACAATGAAGAGGGTTTGTTTTGCCTTTTGAAATAAATTTCTTTAAGTGCACGGAGAATCTATGTGTTGAGAAAACCACTAGTGAATCCCCTTGTGTGCTTCAGTGACGGTTTTTCGCCCATGGAAGTTACCGCCTTCACTAAAGATGGTCACACTTCGATAATAATGCAAAAAAGTCAACATTGGTCTTGAACATTAACCAGGGGGTAAAAGGAGAAATGTGTGGCGCCACATCTAACAACGATTTTATGTTTCGGATAAAATTTCTCAGAAATACTTCTTGAATGAACAAATCAGTGGAAGACTTGTAATAATACGTAAGGTATGTTCATTATGCATCAAGAATTTCTTTTTCAATTTTTTAAAAAGGCGATTACATTGAGTAACAATTCTCCTTAGTTACTTTTTTCTCCAAGATTTTTCAGAATATTTGTGATTTCTTAAACCAGAAGTAAACTCACTTTATAGTCTACAAGGCTGTTTATGCTTTCAGGACAAAGGCTTTGAAAATATCGTACGGTCTAACTACCAAACTACCTTCCTATTGCAGTTTAGTAACATTAGATTAGCTCAAGAAGAAATACATTGATTTTAAAGCAATATCACGTTTTTCATTTTTAGTTTAACCGAAAACTATTTTCATGGTTTAAGTGGTCAACGTGTTTGAAAATTTACAAAAAAAACTCTGAAGTTAATTGTTTTAAAATATTTCCTTCATTCTGGCATAAGACAACTCAGATGCCGTTCATATTTACAAGGAAATCTGTGAATTAGTTTATTAAGTTCTTAAATATTTGTAAATAGTGCAAGTAAAAGACTGGTCATTGTTTATACTTAACATTCTTTTCCAGAAATAAATTGTCCAGGTCTCAAACAAGCTGACATGAATCAAGATGCGTTTCAAAATTTGTCGACAAAAGGTTAAAGGGTAAAAGATTCACAAAGATATCTAATATTAATGTTGACAAAACAATTGCTTGAAATTGAATGGTAAAATTAGAGAACTCGCCTAGCCTTTAACATAATATTAATTAGTTGTAAGAACTAAGAGCGTAAAGAATCTAGAAGTATTAAAGCAATTGCGCTTTTGCTAAGAGTATTCAATTAACAATTCGTCACCAATAAACAAACCCTTGGGGTTTATTTATTTGTTTACTCACACTGCTACGTTGAGTTGGTCGCTTGCAAATGTCCTATATTCCCATTTGCAGGTTCTGTTTGAGAAGATTGTTCCAATTAGGTAGATAACACATAAACACAATACATAAACGATACACGTGCAGAACACGTATATGTAAAATCAATAAATTTCGAGCAAGATGAAAGGTCTAAGAACCAATAATAGATTACACTGCGTCTGGTAAACAATATTTTTGCGGTCGTAAACAATTTATCAATTGTTCCAAGCCCTATTTTCGTTTGCCATTTTTAGACTTTTTTTTTGTAGTTGCGATAAAACTGGGAAGGTATAATATTACGAGAAGGCGGTATTCGGTTGAAGCAATGGTTGCTAATAGACAATTCACTGATACAATGAATTTTCCTTTCCGTGAATTTCAGCCATTAGAACCTGCAGATATTCATCCGCTCCATGTGAATAATATTTAACTAGCAAACCCGTGCGAGAACTCTCGCGTGTTAAACCCCATCCTTTCCCTAATCATTTGTATATGCTTGCCATTAATAAGGAACGTTATTAATGAAACGTGTTTATTTGTTTAAAAATGTATAAATATAACTTCTAATGTACTTATAGAATATTAAACAAAAATAACAATGCAATTGATGTTGGAAACAAATGTTCAATAAAGGTTTATTCAGCATAATAGATGTTCTTGAAATAATTCACACTTCTTTAAAAACAACATTCGAAAAAAATTATTCTATCTCACTTGAGAGATAGCTTTTCGCTTTCCTTGATAGACACAAAAATAATAGAAAAGGTTTTTACTCTTGAGAAAGCAAAGTAAAGTAGTGCGAAAATACCGGATCGGGCAAGTACAACCCTACTCCTTGAAATATTATTTAACTTTCCTTGATTTGTTATGTGGAACAGAGGAGGTTCTGAGGAGTCAGGGTGCTAGCTTGCTGGGGTGCGAAAATTGAAAAATTCTTTGTATACTAAAAAGTATTGGATTATTTTCTGCCTTCTTACGTTCCTCAAGAAAAGCAATTCCGAGCCAAAAAATAATCAAACTAATATATTCACCTTTGAGTACTAAATACCACTTCTTACCGTTAGAAACAATTTAGTAGGCTTCACTTCGGTACATGGGAGCTTCGTTCAAACGATGTTTGCGTATTGAATATCTTAACAAACCGATTCCTTGAGTTTAATATCAAACGGTGTATCATTTACAATATGAGTTTGCAGCTGGGCGTCGATACTTCTAGATACCGCCAACATTTAAATCGTGCGTTTGGACTGCGATCGTTGGCAGTTGTCGTGTGACTTGCGCTGTTCTTTCTATAATTTTAAATTTAGTTGTTTTTTAAATTAATTCACTTAATATTGTAGTCTAGCGCATTTTGATTTTTGTTTTTCATTTATTTCAAGCTATTTTAATTTAGTTAATTTAAAAAGATTGTTCTTTGTGACGTGCCATAGCACAAGTTTTCCCCTACTACCTCCGCGTATCCGTGCGAGAACTCTCGCATGTTAGACCCCACACTCATCCCTATCCTTCTGTAACTAAGAGGAAAAGTAGTTAACGAAACGTGTTTCTTTATTTAAAAATATATAAAGGTAACTTGCAATGTATGAACATAATATCAAATACAAAAATGCAATTAATGTTTAAAATAAATTTTCAATAAATATTTATTCAGAATAATGGAGAATTTTCTTGGAACAATTCACAACACTTCCTTAAAGACTTTTGAAGTAATTATTCAATATTCTTTGTCAGTTAGCTTTTAGCTTTTCGTGATAGCCACAAAAATATTATCTTTTTATTTTGAGAAAGCTACATGTCTGAACCCACTCATTTGAAAATTTCATCGAATGATAACGAAAATACTGGTACAGCTAAAACACAAACAGTCTTCACTCTTCATTGTACTCACACATCCCTCCATAATTAGGTATTTACAGATCACGTCAAAACTTTAATTGAATGGTTTCACAACACGCATAAGAAACTATCTTCATAGGGATCAAGGAACTATAATAGTACTTCTAGTTGTTGCTGGAGAGCAAATCTTGAATTAATGATTATGCAAATAAGCCTCGTATGACTGCACAAACCACGGAGTATACAAAAAGCGTAAATATAAGATTGAGGAATCTAAGCCTTCTAAGCGTGTCGTCACAAAAATGGATACCAGCAATAAGGACTGAAATATTTTAGGTGGCATTGGTAGAATTGAAGCGCCGAACCAAAAATTTAATTGAATGTCTCAATCAGATGATGATGATGATGATTTCGCGAATTTAAGTTAGTCCACTCATTTGCGTCCCGTGAGTTCATTTTATGCTCTTAAGTTGGCATGGGCCGCGTTCCCTGAACTTTATGCAAGATATGTCTTATACTCAAACAGTTGAGTTGTAAGGGGAAGAGGGAAAGACTTCGTGGGGGAAAACATTTTACTGCTCCTTCCCTCGAGGGAACTAAAATGCCTCAATTTACATGTAAATTAAAAACCAAAGCAAATACTAAAGGAGACTAGAATCTTTTATGAAATATGATTAATGAAATATGATTGCGAGTGAAGCTGAAAAACATTATTGAATTCATATTATTCAGGAAGAGAGATCGTGAAATACAATATGTTCAGCAACAGATAATAAAACTAATTAACATGCAATGCCGAGGAAAATAGAAAGTTCTTCAAAGATCACTGAAGAATCGCGAAGACTTTAAGAGCAAAAAGAGAAAGATTACTTTTATGAAACTACTAAACATTTGAAGTCGACGTGAATGGGTCACGTGACACGAACGAATCACCATCGCTGAACATCCGTGGCAGCTCGTAGACGATGATTTTAATGAACGAAGGAAAAAATGGAATGGGAACAACATGAACAGAGTTGAGGAAAGAACAATCCAGACTGTCGCAGAAACCAGCCTACTGCGGAAAATGGAGAAGACAGCCGTCTTAATGATTGGCAAGACGAGAAGCGTGTGATGTGAATCAGTGATACTCAAGAAAAATTAGTGTGTGTGACGTATACTAGTGCGTAAATACAGCGTGTATGTGGTCAGTGATTGTAGTGAAGAGTTATAACGTGCAATTGTGTAGGTTTAAGTATGTAAATATATTAAGAATAGGAATTAGATAGTAAGATGTCCTTTTTCCCTCTTTTATCTCTACTGCCCTTAAAATCATTGGCCATCACAGCTTTACCCATAATTCCATAGTGGAGATCTCGGCTCTAGATGTCTCAGCCAGGCTGTGGGGTAACGACCAGCTGCTGAGCTGGTGACGAAAATCCCTACCCCCAGGCCTCGCATTAGGCCCTCTGAGTGTAAGATGTTTGTGGCGAAGCAGCAACTACAAACGGCACCAGTTGGGAAACGAGACCCGCAAACAATATGAGAAAATTTGTGGGTATGAGAAATCATCAGTGAGGGAGGGGTAACGTCATACCCCAGAAAAAATGTAAAATTGAAGGGAAAATTTATATAATTAAAAGCTAATACGCATTTAGCACTTTTTACGATATTTTTTTGAAAATTTGAGTTAAAAAAAGTTTTTGAGGTAAGGGCGTGTATATTTTCAAGATTTTCATCGTTTCCAATCCTTTCTGCGGAGTCGCAGAAGGCACGTCCTTGTGTTGAAGAACTAAAACTTTAACTATTTTGTTCAAAATGAATAACATTTCAACATAAACTAGACATAACGGATACTAAAGGTTTACACACGTTAATGAGCAGGTCTCGCTGTTCAGGAAGGCCTAAGCTTTTACAAAGCGATTGCAGATGGTGACGGAAATGTTTTGTAACCACCCGAATACCGTTGAAAGGAAAGTCGAGACTATCACGACTGTAATAAAAAAGTTCTATCGATGAAATGGGAACTCCTAACCTAAACAAAGATGAAATAAATACTACTGTGAGGTCCTTCGTTGGATTCCGCTCCCCATATTGGTATTGAAGTGTGAAGAGAGACGTATTTCTAGCAGACGGTCTGTTACTTGTGAAGCTTTATCTCTCTGCCGCTGACACTCGCTCTTCCTCCAGGTGCGATCACCATGGTGCTCACCACAGTCCCCCTTGCCATCACCTGATTGGGCCCGCATGCCCTCGCTCTGCTGTGCATTACGAAGCGCGGGCTACCATCGACGGGTGTCAGCGGAGTAGGGGACTCGCGGTGGGCAACCAGCGGGCTGCGCTCCTGTGGCCTTGAAGACGGCGCCGTCCAGGAGTTAGCACTTCCGCCCACCTGGGCACTCTGGAGTTCCATGCTACACCAGTGTATTATGGGGGCGCCAACTCCAAAGTTCGCGCGTCCCACTTAAAATAATTAATCAATCAATTAATGAATGAATTAATTGATCATTGTTTCCCCGCGCCTCTATGCTCGGGGCGGTTCTACCGCCGCCCGGCCAGGTTGCAACCAGCTACCCTCGCCGCCGACACCGATGACGTCACGTCGACATCACCACCGTCACCGCCGCTGCCACCACCACCACGCCGTCGCCACCCGTATCTCCCCCCGCCTCCGTCCGCCCCTCCTCCGGCAGGCCGGCTGGCCGCCCTCTGCGCCCCGCCCGGGGTCTGAACTCGGGGCGGGCCAGAGTCCGGCGGTTAGCGGGAGAGAACGCTGGTGGAGTTTTGGGCCAAAGCGGAAGGGGCTATGGTGGACTTTGGGCGTGAAGCATTCGCGTCGGTGAAAGGCATTTTCTTGCTATCTGCATTGAGACCCTCTACTAGACAGCTGTGCAATTAGGAAGAGCTGTGGTGCTGTGAGAGTGGTCTGGTTTGGAAAATCCAGCCATGTGTGCCTCGTAACCTTTCAATATATTCTGCAATGTTGCATTAATTTGGTTTTTCTTGCTGTGTTAGTCAGGTAGCATCGCTTGGTCAGTGTGTGCCTTTCATTTTGTGTTTTCACAGCATTGCGAGAGTTTTTGTGAAATTGTTAAAGTTTTTTTTGTATTCTTTGACACCAGGTTATCAAAAATACATCTTCAAATTAGGTAATGCTTAATTTTTTGAAAATACGAGTATATTTCTGTAATTTCGTGACAAACATAATAGCTCGCTGCGAATTTACTGCGCTTCGGACAGCGAATGCGTCGTTTGTTAGAATTTGCAATTTTGTATATTATTTCTTTGTTCGTTTTTACATTCGACTATTTGTTATACGTTTACACATTAATCTTGAAACAAATAATTTATTTTCAAATATTGGAAATAAAAATTGCTAGCTCTTTAAGGGAGTATCGACAATGCAGGGAATGCGACAACTGAATTTCGATTCGCTTTCGCGAATTTCTGTGAATTACGTGCCATTGATATGTCTTGATACAGCTGTCTGATATTAGGCTTCTTTTTCCAATACAAGTTTACAAAACTTTTGTATTCTATTTTTGTGCAGTTGTAGAATTCACATTACACTACAACTGTTCAAAGGGTTGGTTGACTCGGTAGCTTAGTGGTCAGAGCAGCTGGGCGTAAACCAGAAGGCCCGGGTTCCAATCCCGGTCGGGCCGACCAATTCTTTGAACAAATTTAATTATTACACTACAACGTTAATAGCTTGAATTACGTGTCTGTTCAAATGTGTGTTTCATGTATCGCCGATTGATATTATAAATTGGTTGTATTGTGCTTCTGATAGTCATTGTTTCCGCAGTGATACAATATTGGAAATAGAAACTTTAAATATTCCGGTATTTCAACATCCCACACTGGTAGAGAGTAGTAGAGTTTGGGGATAATTCAACGGTCCACCAGTGAACTTGGATTGGGATAAATCGATTAAGCCTATATACTTACCATGTCGTCCTGTACCATATGCCATTAGGGATCAGGTCATCTCTGAATTACACAGATTAGAGAAAGCGGGAGTTCTTCGTCAAGTGAGGCAACTCCAGTGGTCATCGTTTTGAAGCGTGATGGAGGTCTACGAATGTGTGGCGACTACAAGGCTACAGTAAACAAAGCTTTAAAACCAGATAGTTATCCATTACCAACGATGGAGGATTTGTTTTTAAAATTATCAGGAGCTACAATTTTCTCTAAACTAAATTTGGACCAGGCATATACCCAACTACAGGTCAACGAAGAAGCTTCAAAACTGCTGACTATAAACACCATTAAAGGGCTGTTTACAGTACATCGCATGCCATTTGGAATTTCTGCAGCGCCGGGAATTTTTCGACGTCTCAACTGGACTAAAAGAACTACGAACGATGACCCGTGAGCATATAAGCAATCTGCACATGTATTCGGCACCGGGCTTCCCTGATTGGCTAGCGGGCGAAGAGCGCGGAGCCGCGCGAAATTCGTTTACGTTCTCTTGTGTTGTAGGTTCGTTTTAAGCGCTGTTTTGTCACTTTTTAAACTGCACCACTGCTTTTCATTTTATTACTATTTATACCAGGGGTGGATCCAGCGTATCATTTTTTGGAGAGGGCATCATTTTAGTTAAATAATAAACAGATTTATTATAAGTATTCATTGACTCAGACGAATGAAGGATTTTATTCTGTTCATCTCAACACTTGTAATCCGCCATTAAAAAATGTTTAGTTAGAGGGGAGGGAAAATGAGGCAAAAACAAAGGAGGCTGAAGGGATTGATAGAAACCGAATGTTTTCTCGGTATTATTTCCAATTTTGAGCAGAATTAAATTATAATTAACTTAGGTTGCAAATTGAAAATTTTATTAAAATATCTACTGCACTGCGCATTTTGTAATCATTTTTATATTACTATAGTATATTATAATCTTATTGAAGGTAATTTGATTTATTTCAGGAGGATAAATAAGTTGTAATAGAAAGAGTTGTAGATATTGAAATTTCTCAATGGTTTTTTCCAACAACTCATTTTTTTAAATTTTTTCTATAGCATCTAAATGAATTTGAACACATTTATTAAGGGCATTTTTATAATGGTTTCAGTGCTTGAAATCTATAAAATCTGCACATGTGCATAAAAACAGGCAAATATAATCGATTCATCGTGTATTTTATACTATTGAAATGAATTAATTATATTACATAGAGAACTCAACCAAAAAGAAAAAATGGCAAAGAGGGAGTAATGTAAATATGATATACAATAACTAAATATTAGACTTCACTTTGGCCTGACCTAGGCCCTAGGTATGATATGTCAGTAGCACACAGTTCTTTCTGTTGAATTTATACAACCACTGGCATAATCGTCTTCACAAATATCTTCAATATATTCAAGAAGGGTTTGGTGATAATTGTATGATTCTGCAATACTCATTCCCATTTTAAAATATTGAAGGAATGCTCCCCTTGTAGCCTTATCAGCTGGCAGAAACCTCTGTTTCAGCAGTTGCATTGTGGTTATGAATTTTCTTTATTGTTATAACCCCACACAATCCTATCATGCAAATAAAAATTAATTATTTTAATTGGTTATTCTGTTCTGTTTAATTTTTAATATTAAAATTAGTGCAATTACAGATTGTAAATTATAGTAATTTAACAGCATTCTCAAGTTTTTGATTATACGTTAAAAGAAGCCACAGAAGATGTGTTATTAAAATGTTAATATTTAATTATTAATTGTTTAATTAATAGATTATGAATTTAATATTTAACATTTTTTTCATTTTTATTGATTTGTACCAATTTTTGGGTATTGACTTATGTTTTCTAACTTAAGTATTTATATTTATTCCACAATTGCTAAGAAGGATTTTTGAAAGGAAAATTTATTAATTGATATTTTTATTTGTCTACGTCAATTTTATACTTCTTATGATGTTTAGTTTGCTAAACAAAAAAGATAAATTTTTGTACACTCAATTTTCTTGCACTGGAATGAAAAAATAGCAGGAATGGTGTTGGGGATGTATAAATGATCAGTCGAACTCAGTGTTTCATTCACTGTTTAGTTCCAAGAGTTAGTTGATACGCCGGATGTTTGCAATCTGAAACGCCTGATTGCGCGTCCAACGTGGGAGACGTTTCTACGAATACAGTGGTCCTAAACCTGTTCGCACACGCGGTTTGATTCCAAGAATACTGTGTGCCTATGCTTGGGATTTTATTTCTTGGTGAGAAAGGACCTGTCTTCACGATGGAATATCTCAAGGCATTTCGCAACTTTCTCGGTCGTGCCGCCAGATGTCGCATGATCAGAAGCACTGCTGATATGGTCGCGATCGCGCGACATCTAGCGGTACGACCGAGAAAGATGAGAAATAACGTGATATGTTCCATCGTGAAGAGAGGCCCTCACGAGCCATGAAATAAAAACCCTAGCATAAACTACCAAACCAAGTTTCAGAAAAACTAAATTGAATTCCTCTAGGGGACGATACAAATAATGACAGTCACAAATAGCCCGAATTATTAATGAATTCAGTTTTAGAACAACTATTATAAACTTGAAATTAATGTTCACGTGCTCATTAACACTATGTGTGGAAAAGTTTTGTTTTGAAGCTGTATCAAGACGTCAGTAAACAAATTTTAAATCAATATAAAAATACAAATTGAAAACCCTACATATCTTAATAAAGGCATATTTTCTTCTTGGGTCTGCAGTGGTACGTTTTATTTTTACAGACAATATAGCTGGACAGCCCGAGTTTTTAGAAAGTCTTCTATTTTTCGTCCCTACTACGGTACTTTTCTGTATGTACTACGATGGCATACACTTTTCTGAAAGTAAAAGGACAAATTTTACTATCTCTATAATAAAACTAGAACATAAGATGTATTTCTATCAACTTACGAACAAACAAATCATTTTCCTGAAGGTTTTGATGATCTGACATTCCATTTCGTTTGGGTGATCTTCGCACACTTCTTTACCCAAATGTCTTCAACATATTGCATTTCTTATGCCAGTTTCTTCTTCATTATCCATTAAAATTTCATAGCTGTAATTCGCTTGGAAAGAAATATGATGTAGTTTCGTAGTTCGCATTTATATAAAACCAAAATGTAAGTTTAGGTACTTAATGACAAAACACGTTGGATTATTAAGATACGTAGTTCCCATAATGGTAAAGACTAATACAACAGCTGTCAGAGATATACGCCCGAAAACGCAGTCGATCGCTTTGCCTACGAACACAGTAGCCGAGTCCGTGTGCGTTGTGCACTCACTCGCTGTGGCTCTGCTCTCCGTAGAAAGAGATACGCATTTCGCGCGGTTTCGCGCTCCTCGCCCGCTAGCCAATCAGCGAAGCCCGGTGCCGAATACATGTGCAGATTGCTTATATGCGACCCGTGACAGATGAACTATAGTTCACCAAATAGTCGTTCCATATCGTACCGTTCCTTTTCAAGAATAGTTCATTTGAACTAGTTCGTTCGCGATCGACACATCCCTAGCCCAGAGGCGTCATTTCCACTCCTAGCGGTCTTTGTGTCCTTGTAACTTCTTGTTTTTGAAGAAAGAATTTTGTAATTTCGTGACTTTTCGTTACTTTCGATTATGTACAGTATGTTGAAATTTGAATCTTGAAATAAACATATTTCATGAAAATTTATCGAATTTGCCTAGAACGCCCGCGAGGCGTCATTTTGACTCCTTGGATACTGACCCTTGGATTCTTGTAGGTTCTGTTTCAAATATTTCGTCGCTGAAAAATGTTTAATGTGTCTCTTAGTATTTCAGATACCTTCTTAAGAAATATGTGAGCATTGCTTCCGCTTTTCATTGTTTTCAGGTCTTCTTGTTCAATACATGCAAAGTCTTGAATCATGATTTGTTTCATCATGGTTCAGCAAAAACATAGTTTTAAAAATAAAATTATTGCGACTTGAAAGAAAAAGATTATCACATGAATGTTCAATGACAAAATATTTCCTATTATTATTATTTATATTAAAGAAAATATTCAGAGTTTAGAAGAGATTTTTAGTGCACAGGAGGGCAATTTGGGTGATGTTGTGGTCCGATATACTTCGTTTATATTCACTCTTATCTCATGAATCGTGATTTTCGAATTAATATGTGAGGTTTGAGAAGAAATAAAGGCTAATTTCACTGATTTTACCTGAAAAATATTTTTTCTTTAGTACGAGTATGAAGAGATACATTTACAAACTGTAGATTACAATGTCAGATGAACAAAGTTGACACGCCGTCATTTTCCTTTCAAACTCAATATATGTTCATGGCATAAAAACCAAAAGAAAGCAGCAAACTATTGTGACTCATGAAAAATGGTCACTAAAACGATGTGAGTCAATTTGTTTTTCATTCACTGGAAATATTGGGGCACTATTGAATACCGAGAGGAAACTCTTGAAAAATGTAGCCGTGAACTACGCATCAGAATACACGCCAGGTGTTGATCAAACATCTGCATAATATGTTACCAAATGTGTTTGAAAACTGTGGCCTGTCCAAGGCACTAAAAGCTTGAATCATACAACTGGACGTTTGTACTGCATAGTGAAAACAGTAATGTAGAAAGTAAATACAAACCGAACAAGAACTAAGTGCCATTTAGAACATGTGATGAAGTTTCTTCGAAAACTCCATTCAGAAACGGACGTCACGTTTGGCGTGAAGCAAACACAAATTTGTAACATTTGCAACCTGTTTATTTCTAATAAATAATATTTAAATAAAATAATATAAAGGTGACAATGCCAGCCAGTATGGGAAATGCAATTCAAATGAAATGATTTTTTCTGACGTGTGAAGCTCGTATTACAGAAAATTAAAAGTCTGTTCAACTTTTTATTGTTATTGTTGCAAAAATATTATTAATAGATAAAAGTTTACATTTAAACATATCCTTTTGTCCTTTTACTTTCCCATTCCGTCCTAGATGTTTCTTTAACTACCATTCTGCGGAATAGAATTGGCAAGAATTGTTTAAAATATTTAAATTGTAGCCTAGTTATTCCATTATATACTAAATAATTATCTTTAATATTGTTATACTAACATAGATCAACATTTTTGCAAAATTTATTTTGAAGAAGTATCGTTGAAGGCTCGGAGTCGAAACGATTCTGCTGGGCGTTCTAGGGGGAAAAAGAGAACCAGCGTTCTAGTGTTAATCTACATTTATAATATTTTCCCCTCATGTAATCTTATGTAGAGGTGTTTCAAATTTAATTATCAATGGTCGGACGAGATCCTTTTCCTATATATTGGGGGTTAATTTTTCTGACGGACTACTAATACCTCTGAGAGACTACTAATACATCTGACGGACTACTAATACCTCTGACAGGCTACTAATACCTCTGACGGACTACTAATACCTCTGACAGACTACTAATACCTCTGACAGACTACTAATACCTCTGACAGACTACTAATACCTCTGACAGACTACTAATACTTCTGACGGGCTACTAATACCT
Source organism: Acheta domesticus (assembly GCA_031308135.1). Taxonomy (NCBI): domain Eukaryota; kingdom Metazoa; phylum Arthropoda; class Insecta; order Orthoptera; family Gryllidae; genus Acheta; species Acheta domesticus. The sequence continues at coordinate 632,280 of JAHLJT010005437.1, read as the reverse complement.
CTGACGGACTACTAGTACCTCTGACAGACTACTAATACCTCTGACAGACTACTAATACCTCTGACAGACCACTAATACGTCTGACAGACTACTAATACTTCTGACGGACTACTAATACCTCTGACGGACTACTAATACCTCTGACAGACTACTAATACCTCTGACAGACTACTAATACCTCTGACAGGCTACCAATACCTCTGACGGACTACAAATACCTCTGACAGACTACTAATACCTCTGACGGACTACTAATACCTCTGACAGACTACTAATACCTCTGACAGACTATTAAAATCAGGGTAGACCCGCGTCCTACTTTCGATAGGACGGTCCTACAATCACCATGAAGGTCCTCGTCCTACAATGAAGCCTAATGCGTCCTACTTTTAAAATAAAATACGAAGTTGGTTTTTAAAAGTCTGTACAATCGATTTCTAAACGCTCGAATATATTTTATGGACACAATAACATTCATTTATCAACCCAACAAAAATGTATTTTACAACTAACTTCCACTTTTTTTTACTTTCCCGTATACGTACGTATATACCGAGTGATTACGTAGTATAGGGAAAGTTATACAATGCTGTGCGAAAAAATGGCCAATTTTCGGCGAAAAAAATTCATTGCCGGGGGGTGATAAGGAAAAAGTGGATAAAACCAGTTGCTAAATTAAGACCAAAAATTCCCTAATACGTGGTGTAGCCAGAAACCTTGTTTTGTGGGTCCTTGATACCGAAAAACCAATTGAAAGGAAAACGTCTGTCCGTGTGTGAACACTGCAAGCGCCTAAACCATACGTACGATTTCTTCCAAAATGGATATTCCTCGGTCGATCTGGTTCTAGTCAAAGTTTTCAGATTTTGAAAAATATTCTGTAAATTTTGGGGGTACTTTACATGAAGCCCCGCGAACATTTTCAAAATTTTCTTAAAAACGGCTCCAAATTTTTTCTTTAAATTTCTTGTAAGAATAGAGTAAAATATACTTATTAAGGTGGCATAGGTCCGATTTTCGCGCATAACTGAATTTTCGAAAATTTCAAAAGTTTAAATTTTTTTCGGCGTCTTTCTGGAGCTACAAAATTGAAGATAGATATTTTTCTTTCAAATAACATTTATTGTTCAAAGCGAGTTCTTTCATTAAGGTCATGTGCATTGTTTTGAAAATTTTAGTAGTTTTTGCGTAATATTGCGAGCAATATTAAAAAATTACAAAAACAAGTTTTTCTCAAAAACGGCTCCAAATTTGTTCTTTAAATTTCTTGTAAGAATAGAGTAAAATACACTTATTAAGGTGGTATAGGTCAATTTTTCCCGGATAACACTGAAGTTTCGAAAATTGCAAAAAGTTAAACTTTTTTTCGGAGTCTTTCTGGAACTACAAAATTAAAGATACAGATTTTTCTTTTAAATAAAATTTGTTGTCCAAAGTGAGTTTTTTCATTAAGGTCATAAACATTTTTTTTTGAAAAGTGTAGTAGTTTTCGCGCAATATTGCGTACAATAAGTGCAATTTTAAATGATTACAAAAACAAGATTTTCTCAAAAACGGCCCCGAATTTTTTCTTTAAACTTTTGGTAGGTATAGTGCCTAATGTATTTTATGAGATAACAAAAACGCCAATCTTTTGTTTTTTTCAAAAATTGCAAAAATGTAATTTTTTAGACTTCTCTTACGTCGTTAATATTTACATTAGCCTTGATTTGTTGACACTATTACATTAAGGAGTAAATGGGCTTTAAATAATGTCAAGTGATGTTTCTCGAAAACACAACCGTTTTCTGTGAAAACTGGCTCAAAATTCCGCATTTTCAGAAAAGCTCAAACGCCATTTTCTCATATATGGCTGCAAATTTTTTCTTGAAACTTTTGTAACGGATAGTGATAATTACACTCTTTAATATGACGTAAAGTTTATTTTGAGTTATTTTTTTGTTTTTTCAAAAATTATATAAATGTAATTTCTTTTGAAAAGTCTCACATCTTTAATATGCACATTACCAGCAATTTGTAAAGATTATTATACAGACTGTTTTTTTATCGTTCGCCGAAGATTCCGGCCGCGTCGCCCGGGCAGTCGAGGAGTCATTCGCACGGCAAACCGCTGACTCAACTCCCGTGCTATCCGAGAACTATCGCTGCGCCGCTTTACGTACCTTAAAGCAACACCACCTAGATTAGATCTAATCTAGGTGGTGTTGCTTAAAGAATATGCTGAAAGGGGTGTCCTTCGGTTCGAATGCATTCTTGGCACCTCCGAAACAGATTCTGATTTGCCCTTTGAAGTAAGTCTCGAGGAATTGCTGCGATTTTCTCTTCAATAGAGCGCCGGAACTCTTTCTCCGAATGCGGGTTTTCTACATACACCTGATCTTTCAAGTACCCCCCACAGGAAAAAATCACGAGGAGATAGATCAGGTGATCTAGGAGTCCATAACCCACGACTAATTATACGATCGTCACAATAAACAGTATTTAAAAAGTTCATGGATCGAACAGCAGTGTGAGCAGTTGCTGAATCCTGTTGAAAGTAACCATAGTGCCTTTCTTCTGTTGTCAATTGTTCGAAGAATAATGCCAATATTTGATGTATGTAAACGTCAGCAGTAACGGTGGTGTTGAAGAAAATAGGTCCGATAATTCTTGTGGAACTCAACGCACACCACACTCCGATCTTTATGTCGTGATGTGGTTGTTCGTGAAGCTCTAAAACTGAAGAGAAAATCGCAGCAATTCCTGGTGTCCATGTGAGAGCCAAAGGAGTCGTGTCCAACGCTCTCCACAGAAACAAAGCTTGCTGGATCAGGTCGAGCTGACAAAAATGCACATTTCATTGGTATTACCAGAAATAATTTATCATCATTTAATAACAACAACTCCACCTAAGGAGTACACGACCTTGCAGTTGGTGGTGGAGCTTGAGTACCCCCATGAGCCTGAGAGCTATGTCAGTGGTAGCCTAGCTACTGGTAGGGCCTCCCTTGCTGAATAGGTTGAAGGTGAGAGGTCAGACGAAGAAGTACTCCATTTTGAGGAGAGTGGGAAGTGGAGAGGGAAGGGTCATGAACCTTTGGACTTCCTGCTGTCGGCTCATGGAGGGTACAGGAGAGAAACTGGGTTGGCACACCAGGCCACTCATTAGAATGGAGGCCCGAATCTTGCATTAGCCAGCGAATGAGGCTGCCTTCAGCAGTCAGTGAAAATCCCGTGGGGTTTAGTAATGCCGACTGGGGATCGGAGGGACCCCTTGCTGGGCTCTGCGGGGGGATGCCCCGAGGCCACTATGGGTCGCAGTAACGGATGGCAGGAAACAACCCAAAGGTTAAGTGTGATCTGAGAACTCGAATTTACTACCTGCGAATCTTCACTTGAAACCAATGAGCAAAATGGATAGAACAAGCAATGTATTGAATCTTAACGTGCCTTGTTCTACCAATGTCCCATACCTGCTCAGAAACCGAGCTAGTGTCACCTTGTCGACATCTGGCCATCCCAAGGATGTTAGTCCCAGGGACCCAGAGCCGGCAGTAGCTCGAAGCCATCGCCAGAGATGGACTCGGGATGAATTAAAGGAGGTGATGTGGTGCTTTTACTATGCAAAAGCGAAAAATGGGGGCTCAGAAATAGAAGTTTTTAAGATATGGAGAGAGCGGAACCCAGATATGAGACCTACCCTAGACTCAAAGAAGCTTGCCAGTCGACGACGATACATACTCAGCAGTGGAAAATTCACAGCAGAACAACTTGCAGACATCCAGAGAAACGCGGAGTATGTTCATCGATCAAACTATCCACATGACGAACATTTAGAACCATCTAATATCCCTGAAAACGATGGTCCCCTTGAAGGTTCATCTCTTTCAAATGAAACATCCGTCAGTGGTGAAAATTCATCTGGCCAAGAGTCACACGATAAGGACATGATGCGGGACCTCCTCAGACGCGAGATAGAACGAGTTCGTCTACTTCCATTCGAATCTCGTGCACCGTTGAGGAGAACGTACGAAAATACTAAAGCTAAGAGAGTGATAGAAACAGCGAATTGTCTTAAATGAAGTTGTATAGACCTCAAGTAGAGATCTAGATATTACTGAAATCAATCACATCGTGTATGCAACTGGATATCTAGTATCTCAGATAATCTTGGGGCCAGCCAAGAACACCGATGGCCGACAGCCAGACAGAGTAAAAAGCTCCGTACCTCCATGGATGAAAAGAATTATGAAACAGATAGCCGACACACGGCGTGAAATATCACTCCTAGCCGAGGCATCTTCTAAGTCAAACCACACGTATAAAGTTCAACAAAAAATACTCCATGTTGAACAAAAATACGTAATTGACAATGACACAACAAGGCTAATGGTAGCTGAAAAGCTAAAAGAAAAGGAGGAAACTGGGAGGGCAGGAATCTGGGAGGAAACCAGATCCTACAACAAAGACGCATCGTGGCTCCAATCTGAAGTTGATTCTGCCAATGGACTCGTGGAAACAGTGGAACATGTTCAAGGATTCTCGAAAGAGGACCTATGCCAAACAATTAAAAACATGGGAAACTGGAAATCCCCTGGGACTGATAAGATCCAAATTTATTGGATTAACAAATTAACAGCACTACATTCTCATCTAGCAAAGGCTGTTAATAACATTTTAGAAAACCCTAAGGAACTCCCCGAATGGCTCACTCGCGGCATCACGTTTTTGCTACCCAAAGGAGGAGACAGCTCTTTGGCGAAGAACTACAGGCCAATTACTTGCCTGCCAGTAATGTACAAACTTATAACTGCAGCCATAGCTGACTAAATGTATAGGCACCTAGAGAAGAACCATGTTGCCAGTTGAACAGAAAGGATGTCGTAAAGGTTCCTATGGCTGTAAGGAAATCTTGCTTCTGAATAAAATAATTTTGAATGATGTAAAGAAACGAAAACGTAATTTAAGCATGGCTTGGATTGACTACCAGAAGGCCTTTGACAGTGTACCACACGATTGGATTTTGAAGACTCTGGAGATCTATCGATTTCATCCTAGACTTGTTGAGTTTTGCAAGGCTAGTATGAAGTCGTGGAGCACCAGGTTAATAATCCACAGCGGAAAGGGAGTAGTAGAAACAAGAAGTATTCAGATTACCAGGGGAATTTTTCAAGGAGATTCACTATCCCCTCTGCTGTTTTGCATTAGTTTGATTCCTCTATCGAGACAGCTGTCGCACACTGACTTTGGTTACAAGCTCCATGGTGATGAAAGGCCTGTATCACATTTATTTTACACGGATGATCTGAAAGTGTTTGCTAAGAAAGAAGCGATTCTCTCCCAAATGCTGTCTGTCATCAGTGATTTTAGCAATGACATGTGCTTGAAGTTTGGTCTTGACAAGTGTGCAAAAGTCAACTTAAAAAGAGGCAAAATGACCACGTCAGAGAACATTGAAGTTGATAGACACATTGTGAGTCAAGATCTTCAGCCAGGTAAAACTTACAGATATCTGGGCATTGAAGAATGTGAGACCATCTCGAACGACACAATGAAAGAGAGAATACGCAAGGAGTATTACAGAAGAGTAAGACTTGTCCTGCAGCCCTATCTGAACTCAAGGAATAAAATATCAGCAATAGGTAGTTTGGCGGTGCCTGTAGCCAAATACAGTTTTGGACTAGTAGACTGGACTGAACAGGAAATTCGCATCATCGAAAAACCAGAAAACTGCTTACAATGCATCATGTTGCCCACCCCCGAGCTGATGTACGTAGACTTTATGTGTCACGTAAGGAAGGGGGAAGAGGCCTGAGACAAATTGAAGCCTCCTGGCACAATGCAATAACCGGGATGGGAAAGTATGTAGTCAGCCAACAAGATGACCCACTAATGAGACAGGTCATGAAATCTGATGGAAGAATGGGAAACAGAGGCATTGTAAGTGTAGCATTGTGAAAAGGACTATGCAAGACACCCAGAATGACAGAGACGCTGAACTTCTGATGCTACTTAACTTGAAATTTGAGACAAAAAATGTTAAAGAAATCGTGGAGACAAACCACTCCACGGACAATATCTAAAAAGAATGGACAAGGTGCAGATCAATCATTTATGTGGCTTAAAAGGGGAAGAATGAAGCCTGAATCGGAAGCACTTGTAATAGCTGCCCAAGATCAGGCCTTGAGAACACGACATTATGATAAAGCGGTTCTCAAAATTTCCCAAGATGATAAATGCCGCATTTGTCAGGAACACGTAGAAACCATTGATCATATTGTCTCAGCTTGTCCAATCCTAGCAAAGACAGAATACTTGAAAAGACACGACAGGGTGTGTAGCTGGCAGATCTGTACCGCCCTCGAAGTTCCGAACACATGCCCCAAGTGGTACGAACACTCACCGAAACCGGTGACGTCTAGTGGATTGTGTACGATATTGTACGACCAAGTTCAAACTGATTGCACGATAGCGGCAAACAAACTGGATATAGTCATCCGGGATTTGAAGAACAAATCGTGTTTACTTGTCGATGTTGTTGTATCCTGCGATCAAAACGTCGTTACCAAGGAGGCAGAGAAACGTCTTAAATACAAGAGTTTGGAAATCGAGATCAGCCGAATGTGGGGCGTAAAAGCACAGGTCGTCCCGATAGTTCCGCAAAATTTAAATAAGAACTTGTCTAAACTCCCAGGTAATTCAAAAGACTGGGAAGTGCAAGAAATTGCTTTATTTGGGACAGCCCACATTTTGCGCAAAGTATTGTAGGGGCACCGACAGTCCCTAGATCTGCTCCTTAGGTAGCTGGTTGCAACCTGGAGTAGATTTTATATTCAGCCGACACATAACATCTTTAGTCGTGATTTAGAGGAATAATAATAATGCTAAAGATATCCATTTGCAATGTAATTTATTGCTGATATATATGTTAAAGATTACTTGAATTACAAATTACATTTTTTGGATGTCCAAAGGTCATTAAAAGTGTCTAATGTTTGGGGAAGAGTAAATCTACTATATTTATAGTTCAGAAACAAAGGTTTACTAGAGTATATCTGATAGGCAAGCTAGGCATTCTGCTTAGGCCTTATAAAACTTTTGAGGAAAAATTTGCTGGGAATATACCTTAAAATAAACAATAGTTAAATCGTATGTACATGTTTATAAAAATTACAATATTTAAAAAATTAACTTTAATAATTGATTTACAACTTTTTTATTTGTACAACAATATAAATTAATTGTTTGTGTTCTTAATATACACATTTTTTTCAATTTTTAGATTCTATAAATTCTATATTATTGTCAAAATCTATGCTTTTTAAAATATCACACACTTCTTACTGAATTCAATATGACTGAAATGTACATTCTGTATCTTGTATATATTATTTACACATATAGAAGAGCCCATGAAAGGTAGTGCCTAAGGGTTAGGACTATGAAAAGAATTATCTGGCCTTGTTAAAAACACTGTTATATGTATAGGTTATATTACATTAAAATATAACTAGCGTACCTGTGCGAGAACTCTCGCATGTTAAATCCCACCCTTTCCCTATCCATTTGTCTATCCGTTCCATAAAGGAGAGGAACTACAAATGTACTTACAGAATATCAAAAAAAATAACAACGCAATTGATGTTTGAAACAGATTTTCAATTAAAGTTTATTCAACATTATAGAGAAATGTTCTTGGAACAATTCATACTCTATAAAAACAACACTTGAACAAATTTTTCAATCTTCCTTGAGAGTTAGCTTTTCGCTTTCCTTGATATTCAAATAATAGAAAAGGTTTTTACTATTGAGAAAACCAAGTAAAGTAGTGCGAAAATACCGGATCGGACAAGAACAGACCTACTTGTTGCAATATTATTTAACTTTCCTTGATTTGTTATGAAGAACTGAGTGGGTTTTGGAGAGTCAGGGTGCCAGCTTGCTGGGGTGAGAAAATTGAAAAATTATTTGTTTACTAAAAAGTATTGAATTATTTTCTGCGTCCTTACGTACCTCAAGAAAAAAAAATTCCGAGCCAAAAAATAATCAAACTAATGTTTTCACCTTTGAGTACTAAATACCATTTGTTAGCATTAGAAACAATTTAGTAGGCATTAGTAAGCCCACTTCGGTACATGGGAATGTTGCTCAAACGATGTTTGCATTTTTAATGTCTTAACGAACCGACACCTTGAGTTTAATATCAAACGGTGTTTTATTTACAATATGAGTTTGCAGCTGGGCGTTGGTGTACATACTTCCAGATACCGCCAACATTTAAATCGTGCGTTTGGACTGCGATCGTTGGCAGTTGTCGGGTGACTTGCACTATTCTTTCTATAATTTTAAATTTAGCTGTTTTATAATTGATTCACATAGTATTGTAGGCTAGCGCGCTTTGATTTTTGTTTTCCATTTATCTCAAGCTATTTTACTTTAGCTACTTTAAAAAGTTTGTTCTTTGTGTTGTACCATAGCACAAGTTTTCCCCCACTACTTCTGCGTACCCGTGCGAGAACTCTCGCATGTTAGACCCCACACTCGTTCCTTTCCTTCTATTTTCATTCTAAGAGGGAAAGTAGTTAACGAAACATGTTTATTTGTTTAAAATCTATAAAGGGAACTTGCAATGTACTAACACAATTTCAAACAAAAATAAAAAACAATGCAATTAATGTGTAAAAGAAATTTTCAATAAATATTTATTCAATATCATGGAGAATTTGCTTGGAACAATTCTCAACACTTACTTAAAGACATTTGAAGAAATTATTCAATATTCTTTGTCAATTAGGTTTTAGTTTTTCGTGATAGACACAAAAATATTAGCTTTTTACTTTTGAGAAAGCTACGTGTCTGAACCTGTTGACTTGAAAATTTCATCGAATGATAACGAAAATATTGGTACAGGTAAAACACAAACACAGTCTTCACTCTTCACTGAACAGCCACATCCCTCCACAATTAAGTACACAGCACTTATAGACCACGAAAAAACGTTAATTGAATAATTTCACTACACGCGTAAGAAACAATCTTCGTAGGTATAGGTATCAAGCAACTATAATCATACTTCTAGTTGTAGCTGGAGAGCAAATCTTGAATTAATGATTAAGCAAATAAACCTCGTCAGACTGCACAAACTACGGTGTTAACAGAAAGCGTAAATAACTATGGTCGAATCTAAGCCTTCTAAGCGTGTCGCCCCAAAAATTGCTACCAGCAGGAAAGACTGAAATATTGAGGTGGCCTTGATAGTATTGAAGCGTGGAATCAAAAATTTAACTGAATAGATCGGAGAATGTCTCATCTTGTAGATTATAGTGTGGAAAACGTTTCTTTGAGGCCTTTGGCCTCAAAATTTTACTTTTTAAGGCTCTAAAACGCTTTGTTTATGAGTTATTTGCCTATATAAGTTGACATGTGATGTGGATTGCATTTTACATGAATAACTCGATGCGTTTTTTTAAAGAAATCATCCATATTTTTAAATTCACAATGGAATTCGTCAAGTCTCCGTGAAATTCTCTTTCTTTAGAGCCCTCATTTATAAAGATTGGTTGCGTGTGAGAGCCGGAACCTAAAGGTATACTACTGAAATAATACAGGAGACGATAAAATAATCATAGACTAACCACGAATTTGAATTGATATTGTGGCAGAATCCATTCCCAAGTCATTTTCTGCAACAAGTCTGTAAGGTCCACTGTCAAGTTTACTACCATCATGAATTGTGAGGATTGTGTGCCTTTCCTATACATAAAAAATACATAAGTAGGAAATACCTAAAGAATACATAAGTGGGAAACATCAGAAATAAATATTTTTGTGCATATGTTTTGTAAATAGTATGTTTTCTTAAGTAGAAATACTCTTCAATGCATATATGAAAAGATTAAAGAATTACTTTAGACATCATAATAACATGTATAATAAAATAACTAAACTTAAATGTTTAGTTAACAAGTACCTTGACTTCAACCGCAAAATGACCACCAGATTCTATTGTTTCACCATCTTTGGTCCAAGACATTCTTGGTCTGGGATGACCAGTGAAAGGAATTTTTATTACTACATTCTCACCCCTATCAAAGAAAGCAGTATCACGGAAACGTGGAGGTTTATTCAGTTTTGGAGCAGCTATTAAACAAATAATTATTTTATATAGTAAAAGCAAATGATTTAAATAACAATAAAAATTCAAATAAAAAAAGGTGTTTTTATTTGTGGCTAGTACCTGGCTATTTGGCCTGTTCTTTTTTTCCTCTGATCTCTTTCAAAAATTACAATGCTTTAATTTACATGTTAAAAATAAAATGAAAACGAAAAGAAAACATTTGGAAAATGGAAGGGGATTAATCCTCGTTCTTTCCTTCCTTTGGTTAAATGTTCTATAAATTTTGTGTTTGAATAATTTTAAAGCTTTCTCATGATTATCAATTCTGTTCTGGTAGATTTAATTCCACCCTTCTTACTAGCTCTACACACATACTCATCAGCATCTTCTCCATAAACATCATTCACCACAAGTGAGTATGTTTCGCCTTCTGTACGCATGTGATACTTAGAGCCTTGAGTAAGTTCTCGTGCACCTTTGTACCTGCAAAATAAAGGAATGCCTTTATTTGGTTTATTTATTTATTTTTTGTCAAAAAGCAGTAAAAACTGTATATGACGTGTGGGGAAAGAAATTTATTATATTATTTATTCAACTGTAAATGAACTACAAGCAAAAGGAGTGCTCAACAAAACGTGCACACAGTGAAGCTACATTTACGTCCAGAAGCAAAACAAGGGGCCATCTCAGCATTTGCTCAATGGATCAGGTAAACTGGACAAAAACCTGATCGAGATGGAGGTCATTGACCCGGAAGCTGAAGTACATTACTTGTTACAGGCGTATTAAATATTTTTTAAAAATGTATACAATGCAAACGTAAACTAATTCATTATATATCTTTGTTTTGTTACATTTAACATTATTTTTCTTTTTCACGATCAGTATAGTCTCTAATTGTATAGAAACAGTTTTGCAGCAGAAAAGATTTTACTTTAAACTTAAATTTGTGTACCGACTTTAATTGTTTTATGTCATCTGGCAATGCATTGTAAAGTAACATACATGTATTGTATGCTGATTTCTTGTACTGAGCTGTTGATACTGACACTTGATGCACGTGATTTCTACGGCATGAGTTGTAATTATAAATATCAATATTGTATGAAGATATGTTTCCTCCATTAAGTAGGTCATTTTTGACAAATATTACAGATTCGTAAATAAATAGACAAGGCAATGGTAAGATTCCCAGCTCAATGAAAAGAGGCTAGCAGGAATCACGTGGAAGGCATTTTTTTCATTATTCGAATAATTTTCTTTTGCAATCTGAAGGTCTGAATACTACAGGATGAGCTCCCCCAGAATATTATGCCGTATCTCAGGCGGCCTTATGTAAGTAATGTAAGAAGAGCACAGCACTCAAAGTTAATCGTTGTCTTTCTAACCATGTAATGGTGGGCTTGGGTTTGCCAGTAATTGTGCACTGGAATTCTGCATTTCTGTTCTGGATTGCATTGATATTATGCAGGGGTTTCACAATCTCCAAAGGCTGAGCAGCTATAACAAATTCATAGGAAATTTCATTATTGTTTGTAATTAATTTTATAGTTCTAACTGAAATTAATGGAAATATCAGTTTACCTAAAGGATCTTCACAGACGTGGATGCTGAGGATGCAGGACGAAGTCCAGCTACATTTTGAGCAAATACACGGATCTCATATTGGCGACCCTCCATCAGATTTGATATATTTATTTGTGGAGCAAGGCATATAGCAACATTGACGCGTTGCCATGCCTCACTACCCACCTCACGCTTATTTATCCAGTATCCCTGAATACGTGACCCTCCATCTGATTCTGGTTTATCCCAAGACAGATTGACAAAGTCACCACCAACTTCAGTGACTTTGGGAGTTCCAGGTGCTGATGGTGGATCTGAAGAAGTAAATAATGAATTATTATTAATAATAATAAGAAGAAGAATAAGAATAATAATATATTTATAATCATGGAAAGAAAAAGAAATGTTCGTTAAAATTGGAAATTCCAAGATTTCAAGAACTTAATTACCTATCTTTTTCACTTACCGAAGAGTGCTTTGGCCTTAATTCGATTAGTTCCTTCAAGGGGCAGACTCATTCCATTCTCATTGACTGCCATCATACGGAAGAGATATTCTTGTCCTTCGGAGAGTCCCTGAATGGTAAAAGTGGTTTCTTTGCAGAAACTTGAAACAATAATCCTATGAGATGAGCTTATATTTCTCCTCTCAACAACATAGTGAGTAATACGAAGACCACCGTCATAGGAAGGTGGCTTCCAATTAAGAGTACAAGTATGCTTGGTAATATCTGATACTTCCAAGGGCCCGATAGGTGCACCAGGTAATCCTATAATAAAGAGAAAATGTTTCACATGTAAAGGTCATTTTTTAACAAATAATATTGCCAACAAGATACATGTGCTTTAATACAACAATTTTTCAATGATTTATATTACCTGCAACAGTAAATGATCTGGAAACACTTCCACTATCATTCTTACAATTTAATGTATATGTGCCTGCATCAGATTTATTGATTTCTTTGATAAATATGATAAGGTACTCATCAAATACTGTATATTTAATATGAGTGGTTTCTTCAATTTGCCTTTCGTCTTTAATGTCACTTCCATTGGGTAGTCCCCTGAGTAATAAATCTTGATCTTTGTATTGTCACCCTCAGGCAAATACAAATCACCTGGCAATCTTTCAATTCTTGGAGGAGCTGAGGAAAACGAAAGATAAATGTAATATCTTGAAAATAAGAACAAGAGCTGCAAACCATATCTGATTTCTTCAATTCTTATTTTTTTAATGAAAATTGGCTTTTAAGATCATTGATAATAGTGATTTATATACTTCTAGTAAATGTTTTTCTCACATGTGCTGAAGGTTTGTGAAGTACTTACCTCCTATTTTCACTCTAGCTGTAGTTGTGACATATCCAAGAATATTATTGGCTTCACAAGTATAATCTCCATCATCCACATCAGTAACTCCAGAAATAATAAGTTTGAAGACCCCTTTTTTAGATTCAGCTCGGAATCTGTCACCAAGCATAATTTCTCTGCCATTCTTCAGCCACTGAGCAGAAGGAGCAGGTTTACCCTGAGCCTCGCATTCCAATGTAACTCATGTTCCCAATGGGACACATTGATTGTTAAGAGTGTGTATAAATTCAGATTTCTCTCCTCCTTCAAATTCACAGATCTTGACTGGAGTAGTACATGAACTAGATTCACTTTTGCCAGCAGCATTGACAGCAAAAATTCGGAATTAGTAATCTGCTCTCTCAATGAGATTGAGAACTGTGTAACTGCAACCCAGTACATTGTACTCATTGCGCTTGGCCCATGGCTCCTCCAACTTCTCTCTTTTCAATGATATAGCCAGTGATGAGGCTACCACCATCAGAAGCTGGTGGTTCCCAAGTCAACTCAACATAGCTCTTTCCTACTTTAACAACTTTAGGAATACCTGGTGGAGATGGTACACTGAATTTAACCTTCAGTTTAAATCTTGATGAATGGGGAGATATTTACTGAATCCAGCAACAGTTTTGGCACGAATTCTGAATTCATAATCTCGGCCACTCAATAAACTATGAACTTGGTATGTTTGTCTTTTACCAGATAGTCATTGGCTACACACCACTGTTGATCTTCAGCTACATCTCTGAAAAATTAAAAGAAGTTATTTATGCTTCATTACTGATCTTTTTATTTTTGTTTTCATTTTTAAATTATTACTCCTTTATTATTACTACACATTCTGATATTATCAAAGACCTAATTAGTAATTACATTCATGGTTTACTGGTCTATCCCAAGTGGGAGTGACATTGCCACTAGCCCAATCAATGATGTGCGGTTGACCAGGTGGATCAGGTACAATGAAAGCAAATTTAGCTGTGATGGGTTGGTCTGTTTCCAGAGGATCAATGACTCCATATTGGTTTTCAGCTCTGACACGGAAGCTATATTTCTTGTTTGGTTCCAGTCCAATAACGTCATAGTGACAACTTCTTACAAAACTGCTTACCTTTGACCATAACTGTAAAGTAATTTGAAGAAAACAATTATATATACTTAAAGAAGAGTGACAGTGTTGGTAAATAAATATTAATTAGGTACTTCAAAAATGTTAAAGGCCCCCAGTGCTTCTGCATAGAGTTCTATCAAAGCCCAAGAGGGAGGTGGAGGCTAGTTGCCTTCGGCATTACACATCCCAAGGAATTCTGGAATTCTTATTCGCGAACTTAAGGTTTGAAAGCAAACAACTTAATCATTGAGCTACCATGACCCATCATTAATAGGTGTATCTATGTTTAATTGTTATTTTGAATGTGAATTTCTAACCCCAGTTGAAAAATCCAGTTTTTCCACCCCATCGTTAGCAATTGGAGCACCCCCATCATCAAGTGGTGGTTTCCAACTAAGTGAGAAGGTCTCAGGTGGAATATCAGAGACATCCAAAGGTCCTTGTGGAGGCAAAGGCTTATCTGAAAGTCAAGCACACCATTTATCAAATCCTTGGAGTGTATTGCTGGTATGTACATTGTATTAACTTAATGAGGTAAGGTGTTTTTTAAATAAACAAGTACATAAAAGTGTATTTTTAATAGGTGACATTGTTGCTCACCAACAACCAAAACTTTGCATAATGCCGTATCTGATCCTTCACTGTTGACAAACTGAATGGTGTAATTGCCCATATCACTTCTCTTTGCACACTTGTTGTAGAAAATAGTAGCATTAGCTGTGGTATCAAATTTAATTCTATCACTAGTAAACACTTCTTCTCCATTGATGGTCCATGTTGGTTTTGGAATGGGATTACCAGTGTAGGGAACAGTAATAGTAAACTCTTTCCCAGCAATAACAGTCATATCTCAAATACTGGGATCACTGGTAATCTTAGGTGCACCTTTAGGTAAAAATATTAAAATTAGTAAATATAACTTATTTTATGGTTGATATAATTTGGATACTGCATAACATTTTGAATGTATTAAATTCAAAATTCTATTGTCAACATGAAAAAATAACAATAACTTACTAGGTGGAGGTCTGCATACAATTGTATCAGACGATCGAACTCCAAGGTCCCTGGCCAGCAGCATTGATGGCAGCGACACGGAATTCATATTCATGATTCTCAATCAAACTGCTGACCCTGCAATATTTATGAATGGTTAGAAAACATTTTTGTTTCAATCACTTTTTCTGTCAAGAGCATTTCCCTAATTTTGATGAATACCTAAATTTCTTTGTATCCTAAAATAAAGAGATATATTATACATGGAACTGGTCCTAAATCATACTTTGAAATTATTAGTAATACAGTAAATTAATATAAAGTGCATTAATACACTCATTAATGCATTCCCTCTCCCTATGAAAACATGAAAATATCTCTCCGTGCCCAAACATTCCTAACTGACAGAAAGTTTTACTGTAATATTCTCAAAAATAAAAATATTTGTCTGCACATCTCAGTGTATTTCTAAATTCCACGCCAAAATCTATGCAGTTACAGGGAGTTCCATGGAAATATTTGCTGTAGAAGTTGTAAACATCTGTGACCCACATATAGTTCAGGGTCATTAAGTGTTATGTTTTGTGAACCAAATATGGATCATAGGACAGGAAACATGTTAAACAATATGATGAATTTGAAATTCTAATTCAACACTTACTTATAACTCAGATCCAGAACATGAACATGATTAGCTTTTGCCCATTTATCCTCACTAATAAGACATTTTTCAATGACATAGCCAGTAATAGGAGAACCTCCATCATGCCTAGGCTTTGTTCAAGCAATTGTGATAGAATCTTCACTTGAATCAATTTCCCATGGAGCTCCAGGAGTCCCAGGAGGATCTACAATTAACACAGAAATTACATCCTACAACTAAATAATATGAAAGTAAATAAGGAATACTTTCCTTTATGATGAGTCTCATACATACCAAATGGATGTCAAGCTCTAACAGGATCACCAATTGTGAGAGGATCTGAGGTACCATACTGATTTTCTGCCATCACACGGAATTCATATTCTCGGCCAATTGTCAAATTGCGAATACGACAGAAGGGTGTTGTTATATAGCTGCTCACCTATTGTAAAAATATTCTCATACAATGAAAATATTTTATACAATGAAATATATTTTCATTGTATAAAATACAATGAAATTCATACAATTTCATTGTATACATTCACACAATTTCACTGTTTTCATACAATGAAAATATTTTATGTACTTTAAAATATCAACAACAAAATTCACTACTATTTAACAAAATTACGATTGGATTTTTAAATGTCCAACTTCTTATCAAAAGTCAGAATAAATTATTTTTATGTACTGTTGAAAAACTAATAGAAAACAAAATTTAATCTTCTATTTGCATAAATATTAACATTCAATACCTTAGCCCATGTAGATGAACGAGGTTCTTTCTTTTCCACAATATAATTGATTATATCTGCACCACCATTATCCTTTGGTGGATTCCAGAATAATGTTAGGACATCTCCTGCAAATTCATCAGCTCTGAGATTTTTTGGTGGACCAGGCCTGTCTAGTACTCGGACATTCACAGTAGCAGTGTCATAACCAGATTGATTTTGCAGTTGTAATCTGTATTGGCCAATGTCAGATCCCTTGGAATTTTTCACAACTAAACTGGCAAAGTCATCAGCAAGTTAGAAAAATAAAATAATAAAAATTTTCACAAAAGTATTTACCTTTCAAAATTGTAATTTGTGTGATGGTCATTATTAAAAGTATTGTTGTATGTTCATTGCTCAAAAGAACTTGAATATTTCAATCCTTACAATGTGAAATTTCTTTTCTTTACCATATGATTAAATTTTAAGTTCCAACAACAGGTTAGATTATTAAATTTAGCTATTTCAAACACTTAAACTAACAGAAGGCAAGTAATATACCTGTTGGAAGATGCGACTATCACTGTCGTCAAGAATCGTATCATTGCTAAACCAGCTTGCAGTTGGCTTAGGGAATGCAACAAATGGAACATGAATGGAGAAATCTTCTCCTGCCCGCACAGCAATGTCACGAAGAGCTCCAAGGTCCATGCAAGGCTTGTTGGGTTGTTCTTCAATAAGAACATTACCACTTGGACGACTGGGATCAGACTGACCAACATCATTAACAGCAATTACCCGGAATTGATATTCTTCTCCTTCTGTCAAACTGGGAACCTAAAATAACATGTTATTTGCAAACACTAATAAAAATGTGATTCAATGATATAGGTATATGAATAATACCTAATATTATCATTAATTTTTTAGTATTGATAATATTCTTTTAAATAACACATTTTTGATAATAAATAAGAAGCTTTTAAATAATAAATAAAGTAACAACTGCATTAGTGAATGAAAATTAGTAGAAAAGTGTAGCAACATTTCAGTATATATACATAGTTCTTAGAAACTAGACACTTTGATGATAGGGAGACATGAATTAGACCCTGGACCAAAACCATATAAATCCAACAGTAGTGTATCCAGCAGCAGTTTTGGGGATACATTCTTTAAATTGAAACAGTCTGATTCTTTCAGTTTGATGAACTCATAAAAATTAATATTTTTAGCATAACAAGGGAAGTGTTGTATGCAGGAATAACATTAACTTTTCTAATTAAATTTTTACAAAGAAATGTCACCCCAACTGGGTCTTGAACCCAGGTCTCCTGGTTTATGCCCAGTTGCTCTAATCACTGAGCTACTAAGATGACCAATTCTTTGAACAGTTTCATAGGTCTGATGTACTGTCCGTTTATAATATAAGTCTGATGTATTATCCCTTTATAAGAACTGGTCACTTCTTTAGCTCAATGGTTAGAACAACTGGCCTTAAATCTGGGTTTGGGTCCTGGTCAGAGTGACAATTCTTTGAACAAATTTAATTATTAAAACACAATTGTTATTCAGTAACAAGGTCACAACTTGGATTCATTTACCTTTGCTGAACATACTTCTGGGTGTAATTGCCTCTCTAATAAGGAGACAAGGTGGTGACAATTATATTAGCTTTTCTACAAGATCTTATTTAACAGTACTTTGTAAGTCATCAACAGAAATTCCCAATTTCTATTAATATAAATAGTTCAATTAATTCAAGTGAAATAAATTACTGTGAAAACTGTGTCAGGAATTGGAGATGAGTTAACATCACTCCAATCATCATCTCCCTTTGCTTTCTTCTGAATAATATAGCCTCTGATTTTGGCTCCTCCATCACTACAAGGTGGCCGCTACGATAGAGTAACACTGTCTTTTGTGATGCGATCTGGTTTAGGTGGCTCTGGAGCATCTGGCCTCACTTGAAAGAAAACAAATAACAATATTTTAATACCCAACTCAATTTTAAATTAACAACTTTCTTCTCAATGGTGTAATTTCTTATGTTGATCTTTGCATTACATAAAATTCAATTTGACAAGTAAACTTACGTCTTTGGTGCTCAGCTACAATGGAGTCTAATGGTTTACTTGACTTTCCTGGTCCAGCTTCATTTATGGCAATGGCTCTGAATTCATAACGATTACCTTCTCTTAAATCTTGTACAGTGAAGCTGGTATTAGGTGTAGGATAGTTATTAACTTTGATCCATTCTCCACCTCTTTCTCTCTTTTCCACATAGTAGCCTAAAAAATGGCTCAATTGAATTATGAACATAAGAAAAAAGTTAAATCAGTAACAAAATTAAAATGAAATGTAGTAATACTGTATCTTGTAATTTTAAAGGAGGTGAAACACACACAAAACAAAATACAATATAATTTTATAAAAATAATAAATATAAATGTTTTTCTGTGAATTCAGTGAAGAAATATTCCAATGATAGAAAAAAAATTACAAAAAACAACAAAAACAACAACAGCCGATCAAATTTCATGAAGTTGAAAAATAAAAATAGGATTAAAATAATGTTAAATGTGAAATGAGTTAATGTTATGATACGTTAAACATTTTGGAAGGTTTCCCCACAGAAGAACTCATAAGTTTGATCATTAATTTTCTTTTTCCTCTCCTGTAAATGTTCTTTTCTTCCAAACATTTGATATACGTTTTTATAATTCAAGTTACCTCATTAATTAAAATAAAGTATCTGTCATCACTGATGTGCTAATTATTTAATTGTACAATTGAGCTGAGAGCTGAGGAATTCACCAGTAATGGACTTTCCTCCTGTGCTTGTAGGTGGTGTCCAAGTAAGACTACAATTATTAGGACTATAAGCTGTAATTTCTGGTTGACCAGGAGCATCTGGAGGGTCAAATGCACTCTTTGCAACCACGGGCTTTCCTTCCAGTGGCTCAGACAAACCATAAAGATTTTCTGCTCGTATACAGAATACATAACGTTTTCCTTCAGTGAGACCTTTCACAGTGAATGATGGTTTTGGACAACCCTGGGACCTGCTTCCAGGTATCTGAACCATATTCAGACATTTCAATAACATAACCTGAAATTAAATTTAAGATATTAAATCAAAGTCATTAACATATAAAAGTTTTACTGATATAATTTAGAAAAAATACTGTGGATTATAGTTATGTACACATGATGAATAATTGAAACATATGAGAATTTTTAAAAGTTGACTTTATTTTAACTCCAATCCCACCTTAAGTGTGCTGTTAATTAGAAAAGTATCAAAGTGGAAATACCTTGAATATCACCACCACCACCATCATCACTTGGAGGATTCCAAGCCAAGGATACACTGTCTTAGGTAGTTGCTGTGTACTGCAATGGTCCTTTGGGTGCTCCAGGTTTGTCAACTACAATAACTTTTATGTCTGCTGAATCTCTACCATAATCATTCTTGGCTGTAATAGTGTATTTGCCTGAATCTTTTCGTGTTGAAGCCTCAATTCCAAGTTGAGTGCTGTCACTTGTAGTGTTCATCTAAACATGTTTATTTTGATTAATATTTATTTTATCTTGATTAAATTTATTTTAATAGAAAATGAAAAAAGGAAAAAGCTTCCACATTTATTTTGATATTAATATTGAAAGACATTTACATAGAACTTTCAAAAAAATAGAACAGTTACTGTACTTTCATACTTCCTCTCCTGACAGTTATTGAGAATGGTATAACCCAGGTATAACATTGCAACTTACTGATATCCTATTGGACTCTGGTGATCTTGTTGTATTCTTTGTCCAGTCAATTGTTGGAATATGTGCTCCAGACAGAGGAATTTGAATATTGATTGGTTCACCAACACAAACTTTGATTTTCTTTACAATAAGCCCATCCAAGTATAATTTGAGTTTCTCTGTAACAGAATTAAAAGAAATAAAAATAAATGTACTTTGATCTTAAAATTTTAGATTTTATACTGCATCATTTGACTGATGCTTGTACTGAAAGTCATATGCTATATAATATATTCTTGAGAAATAAACGTCATTATCTTATTAGAACTAAAAATCTTTGTGTTCTTCTGAAAAATTATTGATTTATGAATTAATATTATTTAATATCACAGTGTTTTGGTCCCTGAATCACTTCATAAAGATAATCCATGAGCCATGGGTCTGTTTAAAAACACCAGAGTTTGCCAAAATATCTTTTTTAAAAAAGTAATATCCATATGTTATATTTTGAACCATAACAAATTATTGAACTAAGCTTTTTAATCAACATCAAATATAGTTTTAATTACTTGAAAATATTTTATTGAAAACAATAATACGTTACTATTCAACTAATTTTAATTACCAATCAAAAAATGTTTATATGCTGGGGACTTTTCAAAATTCTTCTTTCATTTATCTACCATTTCATACATTTTGTTTAATGATGCCTGCATGCTGCCACTTGATGATGTTTTTGATTTTCACACAATGATCTTCTTTTCTCAAATATAAATACCCTCAAACCAACATTGACTATTAATTTACTTAGGACATTTTAAATATATTTTAAGTAATGAAATACCTTATCACTTATTTTGTCAATAACATAACATTAAAAAAAAATTCTGCCAATTTAAAACTCTATTAATGAGAATAATTTTAAATATTTCTGGCAATAATTTCCTTGTTTAAAAAATTAGTCCTAACAATGTCAAAAGTCAAAAAAATATTCTTTATCTTCAAATAATCATAATTATTTCTTATTTACCTTTCATTGGCTTAGCAGTAATCAATGCAGGTGTGTCACTAGATTTTCCATGACCTGCAGCATTAATAGCTGTAACACGATACTCATATTGATGACCTTCCTGAACGTGATCATCATAAAATTCAAGGTGCTGCAGAAAAAGAAAATGAAGATTTTATTCATAAGCTTTGAAACGAGAGCTGAAGTTAGTGGAAGATTAATGGAAGTTGCCATTTCAGTGCTGTCTGAGTGTTCGTGTGTGCGTCCGTTTTTGTGTTAAATAGAACATTGGAATTATGTCTTCTTTGTGTAACGCCTGCAACAATAGTGTTAACATCAAGAATAAAAGTGGTGAAGCAGATTGCATTGAATGTGATATCTGTGGTCAAACTTATCACCCAGGTTGTAAGGGCCTCACTGCCTCAGAAATTAAAGTGTTTGCTCGGAAGACAATGAAAAGACAAATGCTGTGGTATTGTGCAGATTGTAGGGATGAAAAAAATGTTGTAAATATTAAAGTGGCTCTGGTAAGTTTGAACAGAAAAATTGATGAGCTCAGTCGCTCGTACCAAAAATTAATGGATGAAATGAAAGCTCGTGATTCGGTGCTTTCTCAGAAAGATCTGTGTATGGATTTTGAATCCCTATACGAAGAATTTCATGAACGAGAACGTCGATCGCGAAATATTATAATCTACGGAATTGAAGAAGACCAATGTTTACAAACAGAGCAATGCCTGATTCAAGATAAATTGAAAGTTAAATCCATTATCACAGAGATAAATGGAATGGATGTTGGTCCGGATTATGTCGTGTCCACGATGCGATTGGGAAAGGTACAACAAAGTCATGATTCATCGGTTTCATCCCCTAATGGAAAACCCAGACCCATAAAAGTCACTTTGCTAAATACCGATTTTGCCCTCAAAATATTGAGAAATAAGAAAAAATACAAAGGAATGGCTAAAATTAGCTCAGACCGCACACCTCGTCAAAGTGAACATTTGAAAAGTTTACTTTCTCAACTTGAAAAGGCTACAGAAAAAGGTGATAAAAGTAAACGAATAAAATATATCAATGGAGTTCCGAAGATAATTGATGGCCTTGAGAAAAATGCTACTGGTGAAGCCCCTCCGGAAAACTGATAGCCAGGCAATCCCAGCTAGAAAAAATCTCAGTTTATTATCAAAACTGTCGTGGTTTGAGGACGAAGATAACTACATTCAACAAAGCCGCAGCCACTTTTGAGCATGTCGATATTATGATATTTACAGAGACATGGTTGAACAACGATATCTCAACTGAAGAGTTTATCCTCCCAAACTTCAGTATATACAGATTTGATAGAAATTCAACTACTAGTCAGTTCGAGAGAGGCGGTGGAGTCTTGGTTGCTGTTCATCATAAATTTAGCAGTATTGAAATTACATCGATTCATAATTCAGTAGAACAACTTTTTATAATGATCAAAATTGGTGCCTCAAGCTTAATTGTAAATGCAGTTTATATACCTCTTAATTCACCAGTAGATACTTATGTGACTTATACAGAATGTCTCGAACAAATTTTTGAATTAAACCCAACATCTAAATTTTTCATTGCTGGCAATTTTAATCTACCTCATGTAATCTGGACTAATGTAAATTCTGAATTAACGTGTAAATTTTCGGATGCCTCAAATGATGAACTCATATCAACTTCATTACTTTTGAATTCATTCAATTATTTAAATTTATATCAATCTAACAGCATCTTTAATGCTAATAATAGAACACTTGATTTGATATTTGTTCAAGATGTAAATAGTGAAACAATATGCTCGGATTTCTCTTTTGTACCCTGCGATCCACATCATCCTGCCTTGGATATATTATTCTCACTGAATGAAAAATTCACTAGCCTTGATTGTCAAGATATTAAATATAATTTTGAAAAAGTCGATTATGAAAAGATAAATAATGATATAATATCACTTAACTGGTTACCATATCTTCAACAAAATTCATTGGAATCAGCACTCTCATATTTTTATAATGCGATATTTGAAATAATTCGTGAACATGTTCCTGAACAGATTATTTTCCCTGATTCTTATCCACCATGGTATTCACGTGAGTTGAAAAAGTTATTGTCAGAAAAATCTAATGCTCACACTTCCCACAAATTGTCTGCAGATATTAATGATTGTAGACTGTTTTCTAGTATCCGTAAACAATGTAAAAAAAAAAGCTATTGATGATTATAATTCTTATGTATTGAAAATCAAATCCTCTTTAAATTATAATATTAAATCTTTTTGGAAGTTTACAACTCTGCGAGGGGAATAAGTGGTTTACTGAATGTTATGTCCTTTAATGATATCAGAGCACAAACAGGAGAAGATATAGTAGATTTATTTGCGAACTTCTTCGAATCTGTGTACACCAATGAAGATGTAGATGAAGGAATTGAAAATCATTATAATTACTCTGAAATTAACATATCTAATATTGAACTATCACGTGATATTTTTATGTATATAGAAAAATTAGACACTAAAATTGGCCCCGGGCCAGATGGAATACCACCATCATTTTTAAAAAACTGTAAAACTAATTTAACACCAATATTGCACTATCTTTTTTCAAAATCACTTCTTGAAGGTTCTGTTCCGGCTATCTGGAAAAGAAGTTTTATAACTCCTATCCATAAATCTAATGATCAATCTGTTATAGAAAATTATAGACCGATTTCAAAATTGAGTACTATACCTAAATTATTTGAAATGATCATAACAGATAAACTTGCACTATCTCTGAGAAATATTCTGATAGATGAACAACACGGGTTCAGACACCAGCATTCAACAATAACTAATTTATTAACATTTCAACACTATACATTAGAAAAATTAGAATTAAATTCACAAGTTGACACAATTTATACAGATTTTTCAAAAGCATTTGATACCGTTAATCATAAAATATTATTAAAGAAACTATATAATTTAGGTATACATGGTACTTTTTTGAAATGGGTTAAAAATTATCTGACTGGTAGGGTTCAAAATGTAAAATTTAAATCATTTATTTCAAGAGCTATAATAGTTACCTCTGGTGTTCCTCAGGGCTCCCATTTGGGCTCTTTATTATTTAATTTATTTGTAAATGATTTCAAATTTCAATTAAATACATCATCATTCCTAATGTATGCCGATGATCTGAAGTTATATTCCGAAATAAGAACAATTTCAGAATGTCATGACTTACAAACTAGTTTAAATGCGCTATTTTTATGGTGTCAAGCAACCAAACTTCGACTGAATATACAAAAATGTAAAATTATGACTTTTTCTAGAAAGAGGGACAATATTCAGTTTCCATATGGGATAAATGGGCAAAATCTCGAACGGGTCTCACTGATGAAAGATTTGGGAATCCTTTTTGATTCTAAATTGAAATTTTCATATCATATGGATGCAGTGATTTTGAAAGCAAATCGTATGTTGGGATTCATTAAACGGATGACAACTGATTTTCAAATATTTGGTCACTCCGGATCTTATACTTGTCGCTTGTTAAACCAATCCTAATGTACGGATCCCAGATATGGTCACCCATCTATGATAATTATATTCATAAAATAGAATGTATTCAACATAAATTTTTTAATTCTGTAGCATGGAAACTGGGATTACCCTCTACTAGAATCAGTCATGATTACAGCCAAGTTTCAGTGTTGCTAAATATTAGCTCATTAAAATCTTATAGAAAATTTGTTGAAGTGAAGTTCTTATTAAATCTGTTGGATGATAAAATTGATTGTATATATCTTCATGCTAAATTATTTTGGAAAGTACCGACAAAAAATCTCCAAATAAATGAACCTATTACATTTGTAGTACCATATACGAAGACAAACCAATTTTTATATGCGCCACTATGGAGAATGTCTAAACTTATGAATGAGTTAAATATCGACAACCATATTGCGAAAAATTGTATTGATCTAGTGAGAACTTTATTACTAAATGATTTTACATGATAAATATCATCAAAAATTTGTAACTTATATAGTATCTATAAATTTTACACTATGTATATGTAATTGGGCGATTGCCTGTTTTCTTCTTTGAAATAAATAAAAGATAATGTGCGTGCAGATATAATAAGTGTACCTTTGTTGGCTCCTTGTTGAGTTTTACCCAACGTCCAGTCATTTGATCACTCCGTTTAACATCATGACCCAGGATTGGAGTGCCACCATTACTAATTGGTGGAGTCCAATTGATCTTAATGTGATCTTTATCAGACTGTTGCTTCTGGCTTTCCTGGTCTTCCAGGTACATCTATTACAGAAGAAGAAACATTTGAATATTTGATTATAATACTATTCTATTTCCTTCACAAAATTCTAGGAAAAGTTCTCGAAAAATCATGTAAGCATTTAACAAGACATTGAAAACTCACCAAATTGGTTCGTGGCCACAACTGGTTTACTGGTGTTAAGAGGATCTGAATGACCTTACAGATTTTCAGCTGATACTCTGAACTCATATTTTGTTCCTTCAATGAGACGTGGCACAGTAGCATGGTTTAAACTTTGGATTGACATAGTTAACTGCAGGAACCCAGCCTCCACTCCTTGTCATAGCCACTGTAGAAGGAAAAATATATATTGAATGTCAATCTAAAATTACTAATTTTAACTTTTTACTTTCAATGAAGAGGTAGATTGAGTGTCATTTATTGACAACTTAGTCAACTGTTTATGAATGAGCTTTAATTTAATGAAAGAAAAATCTTATATTAAAGTTATTTTCTTTTCAATAGAACGAAACTTACGTAATTTCACTACCCCCATTGTCTTTAGTGGTTTCCATGATAAAGTAACACTCGATGATGTGATTTCTTCATATTCTAATGGAGCTTCTGGTGGTGAAGGACGATCTAAAAAGTAGACAATTACATGTAACAATACAGTACACATTCATGAAAAATTCTGCTTGTAAACTTTATAAGTTAAAGAATTTGAAATATTTTAATCCTCAAGTAAAATCTTACCCAGTACAATCAACTGGAATGATCCTTCATCCATGCCAGAACTGTTATGCAACAAAAGATGGTACAATCCACTATCAGAACGCTTTGTGTTCACTGTATGAATTATTGTGTGATGTCCAATAGATTTATTTATTTATTTACGTCAAAAGAACAGTTAAAAACTGCGTATGTCGAGGTATGGGGAGAAGTGAATTTTGTGCACGTTTTCATAATTCTGTGGTCTCTATCCCAAACCATATTCTAGTCGAATTTTGAATACAGAAAAGAGAGTTTTTTTTTCGAGTTTTGTTGACAAAATATTCGCTCCTATATAATAAAATATATTTTCAAAGGTAAATTAGCTATAAATTCCTGCCCTGAACCCTCATGTTCTTCATGAAAGAATAATACTTTTTGCCGCGATAATTTGAATAACTATATTTCCCACTGAAATTCAGAAGACGTGCACAAATAATGAAGTTACATTTATGTCCAGAAGCAAAACAAGGGACCATCTCAGCATTTGCTCAAGGATCTGGGAAACTGGACAAAAAACCTGATCGAGATGGGGGCCATCAACCCATCAACCCATGTATAACCCATGTATGGGGGCCATCAACCCATGTATATTATAATAGTAGTTCTGTCATCAGTCTTCAGAGGTTTACTATCTACAGACCATGTTACTTCTGGGGCAGTTTCTCCAATGAAATCAATATCAACATGGAAAATAGAACCAGCCTTCAGACGAACATCATTAAGAGGAGTCTTGATTTTCGGAGCCACTATACTATAATGATATGAGATATGAAATGAATGACTGATCCAGCAATGACATGTAATGATTGCAATTATTGCAAATTGAAAAAAGAATAATTCAAAGGGAAAAACATTCTACAGAGAACTACATATTTTTTGAAACAAAATGATGGCATAAGAGGAACATGACACCTGCAATGCAAAAGGTATGGGTTGAACCAGGGTTTAGGGTGGCACGGTTCATTTGGTTCCTTTTGTGAATCACTTACTCTCGTGAATCGCCCGCCACGGTTCACTTACGGTTCACTTCAGAGGTGGCGATAAATAATAAGTGAATTATCTTCGGGTTGATTAGCTTTGATGGGTCAAAGCATAAATATACAAGCAATGACCAATTTCATATTTTACGAAAACTTTCTTCTTCATCACGACACTTTTAAAACAACTTCACTTCACGTTGAAAATTGCACTTCACTACACTTGTTTTTGTTGAATTAAATATGTTCCTAAGCAGATTTGATTGCTGCTTGAACTCAAATATTAGTATAGAAATGTTTTTAGATTTTAAAAAGCCTTCTAGTAATGCCACTTTCAGTTGTTCCCATAACAACAAAATTATTTACTGGCACTATTGAATGCAATTAGCAACTGTTCGCACGCAAAGTTATTTTCTTCGTGTAAGTTTGTGTTTGTGTTGTAATTTTAATTGTGTTTTATTGTTATTATTATTATTATTTTTATTAGACCGCGGAACTTCATGCAATTGCAAATGTTTTGACTGTGCATATCGAAAGGAAATGTATACAACTTTATCTATCACCAAAAATAAAACAAATCTACCTTACTTTTATTTTGCATGTGTGCAATTTTTTAGTTTAAATGCGTATTTTAATGTATGCGGTATATTTTAGTGCATGTATTCCAGGTTTTTGTGGAGAAGAAGATCGAGGTCAGATATTTTCGGGTATTTCTCTTTCAACTTAGAAGTGGCTTTCTTCTGACAACGCGGCTAGGGAAATTGAACTTCCTTAGTTCCCTTCGCACGGTTTCGGGATTTAGTTTCTTGCCAATTCCAATTTATAACTGTGGAGTAACTTTTGGTGCATTAATACGAGGGTCCCTCTTTATTATTTTCACAAGATTCTCTTCTGGATCAGAAAGTCTTCGGACGATCTCTTCCGGGTTGCAGTTCAATCGCCTATTCATTGATTGTCACTCACTGTGCTTTTTTCATTTATGGCATTTGCAAAATTTTGGGCATCATTAACCCTTTTCATGATGGTAAATAACCAGCTGACGCTGCTCAAAGTTGGTGTTCATTCCTCAACGATTCATTTCGCTTAAATGTTCCCACGTATCTGGTTCATCAACTGAAAGGTGACCATGGTTTGTTTTATTTTTGGTGATAGGTGAAGTTATATACATTTCCTTTCGATAGGCAGTCAGTAAAAATATGCAATTGCATGACATTCCGCAGTATAATAATAATAATAATAATAATAATAATAATAATAATAAGAAGAAGAAGAAGAAGAAGAAGAAGAAGAAAATTCATAACAATAAAGCACAACACACTCAACAACAAAAAACACAAAATATTAATTTGTGTATTTTAGGTCTTATAATTTGAAATAAAATGCATTTTAAATCAGTAAAATCTAGAGTAAGTAAATATTGTGCATTTTAAATAAAGATTACCATATGAACCCATTGCAGTCCCATTTTTAAACTTTCACCATCTATTTGGATATATACAAGGATTATTATAGAATTTTTTCAATTTTTTTGAAGATGAGAATTTTGAAAAAACTCAAAATCAAAATTTTAAATTCAAATTTGAAAATCTTTTTGAACGCAACCCCTATTGAGTTGTATATCATATAAAAGGCCATAAAGCCATACACCTGTTCCAGCTCTCTATCTTAATTTGGTGAGGTTCTACATCAATTTAAAAATTTTCGGGAATCCAATTTTGCAAAATTTTGCATGGCTGTATTTCAGAAACGGGTGGAAATATTTTACTCAAAATTTGTAGTTTTCTTATTCTGCATGCATACTACGTATGTGTCAAATTTCATCTGAATCTAAAATGGTGAGGTAAAATTTTAATTAAAACTGTGTTCATTTAATATGGAATGACCCGCATGTTAAACAGGTGAATTATTTCTGTTTTGTCAATGAGGTAAGTTAATCCTAAAAATAATTATTTTCTGAAGATTGTATAAATATAAAACATTTATATAAAATATAATACTAAAAATAATGTGAAAATATTAATGTAGATATAAAATATAAATTCCACACAGCAAAACAATTGTAAAATCTGTTAATGAATCAGTTGTGTTTGTTGTAATAATGATATTACAAAACTTCTGAAGAAGAGATGAATAAATTTCAAATCTAAAAATCATTCATGTTATTTTTTTTTCATTGAACACAAATTATTTAAAAAATCCACAAAAACGCATAGAAAAATCAGAAATGTGACTATCTAAACATTTGAATGAAAAAACAAAAGAGCATTGTTAGCTTTTATTCTGTTTTCTAGTTTTTTCTAACAAGGAATTAACAACTTTCACATTTCACGATCCCTAATTGCACTGTTGTGGAAAAAGACAATATAATGTTAAAAAACAATATTTTTTTGTGCTAACTCTTTCATAATGAGCAATTAATTGTAAAAGTATGATATGTAATGAAAGTTATTTTTATATCAATTATTTTAAATAATTGTGTAATAAAAGTTAAATGACATTTACCAACAATATTAAAGCCACCATCTGTAACCACTCTAATGCATACATCATAGTAGCTGGGGTGTTGATGTTTGGTTGCAACTGAAACCAAATGAAATGGGAATTTTCTATCATTTTTTCCAAGTTTTTCATCTATGTATTCATGTCAAATATTCATTAAAATTGTTATATGTAAACAAGAAATTATTTAATGGTCTACAGATCCCAATTCATTGTGGAGATTGTAAATTTTCTACTATAGAAAATACCCCCTTCTTAGAAGTGAGGTTCTGTCTCACCAATCGTATCCAGGTGTGATTATTTGATTAATTTCATTCGTACATACAATTTTATTAATTTTTTAAATATTAAATACATATTTTACCAATTAAATCTTCGCGATTTGTTTTTCAACTATCGTTCTGGCCCAAGTTTATTTTTCGGGAATTTGTGATACGGCAACCAAGAGGTTAAATAATACAATTATTTGTAGTAAAACGTACGAAAAGCAGATAATACCCATGGATATTCCCTACACTCACCATAATCTGCATTCGCGCAACTTTACTCAAAATGCGCGCGAAAACGCAACAGCAGCGCTATGTTCGCTATCGTAGTGACCGAGGAACTAAAACTTTGTCCCCCGCTTTTTAACATGAGTGAACCAGCCCTGATGGCAACCAGATGGCAACCGACCAGGACTTGACTTTTATGAAAATCAAAAGTTTGAAAAAGAATTTTCGAATGTTTATAGCGAAGCCTTTTGTTATGTGGAAAAAAGATTTGAATTCGATGAACAGTTTGTAATCGAAAAGTTGTCAAAACTTAAAGTTAATAATTCAGAACTGCCAGAATTTGAAATGTTTTCTGAAATTGTGAAACTATTACATATTTCAAATATAAACATGAACAAGTTGTCTTATGAGATTGTATTTATTTACAAACATTTAAAACATCTTTTGAACCCTTAACTGGAGCACCAGGGACCTGAGGACCCTTCATAAATTCTTTTGCTTCATAATTTTGCCGCAATGACTTCTACGCAACCGAGACTCCCATGTAAATTCACTTCAGTAGTTTTGTCTAACTAGTGTAATATTTGTCCCTGTTCTAATGAGTGCTCCGGTGAGTTACTCTATAATTATATATTCGTAGGCAACGGTAAGAGTCCCGTAGACCCTGGTGCTCCATTAGTGTATTCTGCTTTGTTTTATATATACAATTGTTCGCAGGACATTAATTGCTTGTGAAGAGTGCATTATGCCATTATGTAATAGTTTTCCAGGCAATCTGTAAACATTGCGTAGATTGAACATAATTTATTTTCCAAATTATGATATTTATAGAAATGTTCCCACTGCTCTCCATCTTTACAACCCAACTATGTATACACCAACAATAAAAATATACATCCAAATATACCTCCAAACCAACAATATAAATATAATGCATACAAGAAACAATCCCCATTCAACAATTTACATTTATCGTGTTATTTTTTATAAATATTTGACGATTTTTAAAATGTTCATATAGTTTTTACTTCGTTATTAAAAACATATATCTTAAATACATGCAATTACTTTTTTATTTAAAGCATTGTCATTACAAAAAGCAATAATAATAATAATAATAATAATAATAATAATAATAATAATAATAATAATAATAATAATAATAATAATAAAAATAAAAGTTTCCTTATCAAATGGCGAGGCTCGGAACGTGAGGACTGCTCTTCAGTCTCTTCATCATTGTATTATTTTTATTTTTAAATTTCTAAATAACCAAAAGTCTCTAAATATTCCCCCTAGGTTATTTCAATAAAATAAATTTCTAAATGTTATGTCTTTGTATATTTCACCCTGTAAAAACTTAATTTTAAGCCAGGGTCTTCAGGACCCTGGTGCTCCAGTTACGTAATAAAATGAAGGTGGTCCAGTTAAGGGTTAAATCACTTAATTGGCAAACAAAATACAGTATGACAGACAAATGGACATTTATTTTCCAAAAAAATACTTTCAGATAATAGTGACAATTTTTCAAAATTGTCTTACATACTAAGTATGCCTGCATTTATAAAGCGAGTATTTTCTACAATTATTACAAAATGGACCGATGAAAGAAATGTTTTCAGTAGCTTTAATCAAAGCGGAATTGCTTGTAACCGTTAATTGTAAAGAATATTGCGTACAATTTTATGAGAAAGTTCGAAACAACATTCAATTATTAAAATGGGCGAAGAGTGATGAATAATGTAAGTTTAGGTATTGAATGTAGTCGTTAAATAAATAAAATTAGCACTTTCATCACCTACAAATTTATATATATAAGCTATTGTCCTACATTGAGCATCTTAATGTGGCAACCCTGGTTAAAACGTAAGATTTCAAATGAGATTATCTTGTAAAGTATATGATAGAAAAGCTTAATATTTTGGAAGAGCATGTATAAACATATAATCTTTTGATAATTTCAGTTGCAACGTTTAATCGTATTTTTGACATAACGTTACAACATCCTTAACATCTGGTTTCTTCAATAGACACGAAAACGGTAACGATCAAACAAAATTTGATGATCTTGTTACAAAATTCTATGTTAATGGAATTAGGCTCTTATTAATTACAATTACAAGTAGAAATACAATGTTTTAAAAACTAGTACTGTTGAAGGGAAATGTGTCAAATTGTACGCAATTGTAAATTACAAGCAAGTTTTGAAAAATAAATTGTAAAACAGGATCACTATTGGTTGTATTTTGTATTTTCAAAAGTTTAAAAAAATACTATTTGTATTTATCTAAAATGCTTTTAAGGAAGTATCTTGTATTTGGTATCAAAATACTTTCGACGAAGTATTTTTTCAAGTATTTTGTATCTGAAATAATTTTTTCAAGTATTTTGCTTCTATCTGATTATCATTATCACGTTTAAAGCTATCCAATCACTCGCCAGAAAGATCTTTAATCAGCGCGCCAAGAGCAGTTCTCTGCAGAGTAAGAGAGCTGCTTCTCAGTGGCTAGTAAGGCGTGCTATGATTGGCTAGCCGGAAACCTGTGGTGGCAGTTCCGTGGCGCAAAGTATGAATTACATGTACGAATTCAAAAATTAATATTCGTTCAATTGCAACGTCGGACACTGGATGTTGCGAAGTTTGGCATCCTTCCGGATTCTGCAGTGGTACTTCCGTTTGCAAAGAAATAACGGATGTACAGCTCACAAGTATGATCTGGATGTGCACGTGCTCGTAATCTGCTTCTAATTTGTTGATTTGTGCGTGATTCCGGTGTATTTTATGGTGAGCTATCTGGTGTAGTAATAATAATAATAGAATAATGATTATTACTGAAAGTATTTAATTATTTCAGATATAGTTTTAGAAAGAATTTAGATAATACTCGTATTTTTATTGTGTTATTCTAGCTGTAGCAAGTGCAAGTCTTCTTCCACTTTTTGTCATTGGTGCACGGTTTTGTTTCAGGAGTAACGCGGAAACTATTAAATTACACGGTACAGTAATTAAGTAATCTCATACTTTTTGATGATGCATTCAGCAACAAATGTCTGTTTCCATATCTGGTTATGGCTCTAAGAGAAAGTTTCCACAGTTGGTGTAAAAAGCTAGCAGAGGAGTAATACCTTGCCCTCCGATTAATGGAATGAAATTCAGGTTTGCATTTACATTATTTTGTCTTTATATTAAATTACAAACATTTCTTGTGCAATGGCATCAAACTGAATGGATATATATCAGAACCGTAGAATTCTATTTAGTAATTAAATAATATTGCAAAGAGTCTCTTGTAATATTCTTTAAAAATTGTCTTGCAGTGAAATCTTCAGAATTTTTAAAATTTTTACTTTTACCAGTTCAGTTTTTATAATTTTTGAATAAAAAGTTTTGTTACATCATTTTTTGGCAAATGCCAGTGATTTACATATTAGTTATGTATTTTTTTTAATCTTTGGTTGAACATTTATGATTTTCATTATATTATATTTTTTAAATTAAATACTCTGTTGAAATAAATTATTAAATGGTATGTTTGAAAAGTTTGAGAATGTGTATATTATATTTGTGACTGTTTGAATTTAAGGGAGGGGGTAAATATCTTTGGGAAAACGTGATTTAGTATAGTGAGAATTATAATTTAAACCTAGATTGTAGTGTTGGGAAGTGGGAGCGGAAGTTTTAAAAAATGTGTCAGTTTGAAGATTGAAATAGTTTTTAATTTTGTCTATTTGAATTTCATGGTGTATTTGTTTGTTAGAAGTAAACTATTTGTTGGGAAATTTAGGAAAATTTGTTTTGTATTGTTCGTACTTTATTTATGTGTTGTTGAATCATTGCACCAAATGAGGCATGCATATGCTAGGGTTGGACAAATTATTGATTTATTTAATAACAAGCTGCAGACAATGTGTATTTTAAAGTAATGATTTATAAAGGATATAATTTAAAATTTTGTTCTAAGTTGAATTGGATACGTTTTGAACGTGATGTTTCCATGTCAATCTTTTATCAGTATATAAACCTAAATATTTAACTGGAAGGTTATTTTCCATCCAGGGTATGTTTGTGTTATTTATTGTTAATGGAGGGGGATTTATTGGTGTATAAAGTGTAAAGATTTTGACTTGATATTTAGAAGGGTTTACCAGAATTCTCCAAGTTCGTGTCCATTTTCCATTTTTTTGTTTTGCAGCCTGTAAAGCATTTTTAGCAATTAGAATGTTTTTGAGTTCAGAATTGAGCAGTCATCAGCATAATGGACAAGTGTAGTAAAAGGTGAAGAAGGAATGTCAGATGTATGTATATTAAAAAGCAAAGGAGAGAGTGTGGATCCTGCTGTTATTGGTCGTTGTGAAGAAAGATGTTTGAATTTTAACAGGAAAACGGCGGTCAGTTGAATAGATATAATGGGGTGTCGATGTCGTGTAAATTGTAGAGAAGACTTTGATACCAGACTTTATCAAATGCTTGAGAAATGTCAAGAAATAGACCAATACTGTGTTCTTTAACATGAAAACCATTTGCAATTAGTTCCACAACCCTAAGCGACTGGTTAGTTGTTAAGTAGTGAGTTCTAAAGCCAAATTGACAATGTGGAAGAACTTGTATTAAGAGAAAATAATCATTTAAATGTTTCAATAATAATTTTTCCAATATTTTGAATTGTGAAGATAATAATCTAATTGGTCAGATAGTTAATAGGAGAATGAGGGTCTTTTCCAGGTTTGCAAATGAAAAGAATAGATGCTAATTTCCATGGTTTGGGGAAATATGATATCCGAAGCATGGAAATGAAGTTGTTAGTTTATTTTGCTCACATGGGTAGATTTAATTCTTTAAGCATTTTATTGGAAATATTATCATATCCTGGGGCTTTGTGAATTTTCAGTTTCTTGATTAAGAGTCTTCAGGACTGGAGAGAGATTCATTCACATCAGTAGTATAACGTAAAGTGTGGGCTCGTCTGCAAAACTTCTATCTGGGCCCCCCTTAATGAATGTGTGTAGCAAACACAAGTACCTTAAATAATAAAAATGTCCTTTTAACAAATTCGTGTTGATCAGTCTGTCACATAAGATGGCAAAGCTCAAAGCTAAACAACAACAACAATAATTGAAAGATAGTTTGTATGGTGTGACAATGGTAAACTGCTTATAACCACTTGTGGAAAAATCTATTGTTATTAAATTTTATAAAATTGAACAATTTCATACTGTTAAAAAAGCTAAATGAATTGCTTACCTTCATTGATTTAGAAACAGGATTACATAAGCTAGGAAATGGGGAAAAAATTGTTGTTTTGGGAGATGCTTTTTTTAATCTTTGATTGAATCAACAATCGCAAATATTAGAGAAAGTATCAAATAATAAGTTCTCACAATAGCCAAACATTCAGCCTAAAAATAGACTTTTATCTGGGCCTGCCTGCATTGCGGGCCCAAACATATTGCCACTGATTCACATTATTTTGTCCCAAAATAATTAAATTACCCTCATTTCTTAGTAATGGCATCAAACTGAAAAGATTTGTGCCAGAACCGTATAATTCAATGTAATTAAATAAAATAACAAAGAGTGAAGATGGTTGCATTATCTCATAGCAAATCTGTTCATAATTTTTCAGACATTTTAACAAAACCTGGAATTGTGAAGTAGGTTTCTTCGTTTGTTTTACATATTTTCAGTATAGTAGTAAGTTTTCTTCAAATGAATTTTTGCAATAAAACACTGCGAACTTTCCACTTCTTTCAAGTAAATGAACTTCTAATAAAAGTAATTAAATAATATAATAAAGTAATAATAATTAATAGTATACTAGAGCTGAAGAAATCGTGTGCAGGTGATACTTTCCCCACATGTCACATACACTTTTTTCTATTTATTTGTGGAAATGAAACAAATAAAATTAAATTAATAAGTGAATTTAGTGAAAATATTGGTAATTAATTGCCACTTTATCTTCATTGGTTTCAATGTTTACCTTGTGTCGTGAATTAATTTTCTTTTGTTTTCTGTATTTTTCTGAAGAATAAGAATAAGAATAAGAATAAGAATGTTTTGTTACTGCTCTGTAAAGTAATTCATTACCTTTTGGGCTTCCTTAAGGTTTCTATGTTACTTCATTTAGGTTTTTTTTTTTAAGAGAGTAGTTGAGTTTGCTTATAATAATAATAATTGTAATATATAATTATGTAAATTTAAAATATTATTTATTAATACATTATTGTAATTTTTGTTGTTTATTTTAGTGACTTAAATGTGCTGTAATTGAAAATAAGGAGGACAATATGGTATTAGAAGCGAGAACATGAATAGAAATGAGAGGGAAAAATTGGAACAGTCAGCATCATCATGAACTGCAGGCATTTAGGTATAATCCTGTTTTGTTTGTGCTGATATATTAGACCTAGGAGATTAATCTTCTAGGTGTTCCTGATTTTTTTTTATCTCTTTCAAGGTGTTCCAATGTCTTCTTTTCTAATTCATTTATTATATTATTATATTTCTAGATGAGTTTTAGATTAGAAGAATCACAAAAGAAATGGAAAGAACACATTTGCAGGATGGAGAGTAACCAAATTGGAGTAGTTACTTTTATAAAATAAATTAATATGCATTTTATGCAGAAGAGATACAGGGTCAGTAGTATTTGGTATCAGCTGTGCCAGAAATTCAGTGCAAATTACTGAATGTATGCTTAAAAAATTCTGTATATTTAATTACATAATATTCTTGAAATTTAGTAAAATAGTCTTATTTTGCAGACAAGTTATTTAGATTCATCTGTAATGGTGAACTCACAAAATTAACCAAGAACCTGGCATTGACATTAGAATACTTGCTACATTTTATGGTAAGTTTGATACCAATTTATGTATGATCTATTTTAGAATGCAAAATAGTATTACAAAATTTGTATTTAATGAAATTGTAGGTATTTTTTCAAAAAGTATTTTCGGAGCAACAGAAATGAAATTCCGTGTGGAAATATAACCAAAAACTGAGGAAAAGTTTGTATGTTTTTGGTTGTTTTTGTAATGGATCCTTGAGAGCTCACTTTTGAAATTATTTATTGTGGAAGTATTTGTAATTTCATTTTTATTGTTTCGTCTATACTTTCTCAATGAATATTAATTTTTAATTATTTTTTAGTAGAAACATCCAAAGGCTAGTTTATTTTGCTTGAATTTGTTGTATTCCACCGTTGTACGTAATGTAAGAAATTCAGGTTGTTGTGAAGATACTCCATTTGATGTGCTGTGCCGCTATTTGCTCATAATTCATCTCAATAAGTTTACCAAATTCACAGCTTGACCAATGCATATGGCTTTCTATTTACAATGTTCTTATTCGGTGTTCTCTATGGCTTTTAGCTGCCTCATGTTCATTTGTGTTTTATCGTTTTGTGTAACTGGGAATGTTCATGTGCTTTTGATGGGTAACTGGGAATGATCTGTGTTAAATCCATTTGGTGTTATTTTCGTAGAAAAAAAATTTTTTTTTCCAACAAATAAAAATATATTTTTAGGAAACTTAAAAGGAGGTTGGCCATTTATTTATGATAAAAAGAGAAAATGGGCAGCTCAGTGCAAATTGAAAAAAGGGGTGGATGTCTGTCAAAATGTTTGTCTGAATGACAATATGCCTGCATTCATGAACTTCGGTCTGTGTGGGACGATGCTACAACTCTGAAATATAGGACACCAAGACTGCTAGCATCAATGTTGTGATTTTCTGTGCATTTTGTTTGTATTATGTGCTTTTCTTTTGAGCTGGTTGGCACTTCTATCTCCAAAATCATGACAAAAAGGCAATGAAATTATTAGAATGATTTCTGCAACTACACACTATTAGAGCTTAGCTATATTACAAGTGGTAAATTCTTTCTTTTCAGAGTGCAGAATTACAGAAACATTACCTTCTAGAATACAAAAAACAATTTTGTGGAGCATTATGTAGATATGAGTAGAAACAATTTAAGAGGTGGTGAAATCTTACATACCCCTAATCGTATTCATGTGTATTGAAATATCAACGTAGGAATAATTAATGATATATCGCATTTTCAAAAGATGTTGCTATTTTCATTGAAAGAATGTAAGAGTTAATCGGATGGAACAAATCCAAAAAATTATTAAAATTCTTGTTCGTCATTCTCAATTAACAAGAAAAATTTGTTTGGTCATTTGTTTGACAAACAGATTCTTGGATAAAATTACTGCAGTTAATTTTTTTTCAATTCACAAGATGCAAATAAAATATAATTAATTAAATATGAATTGTTTGATTGTCTCTAATACATGAGGGTACCATTGTACATAATACTACAGTTCATATCCATTTATTAATATTTCAACAGTGTAACGTGTCAAGGCTGAATTTGTCCCATCATCAGGCTTATTATAACTTATACCACATTCAAACTAAGAAATAAAAAAAACATTTTACTGTCTCTAAAAGTTGCAAGAATCAAACATCCCAGCTGGCATTGCAAACAAACTGGTGGCCTAATATGCTAATTGAATTAAGTATTTGAATTTGCATATCAAGCCAACAATTTGTTGGATGAATGGCCAAAAAATCAAAAAAATGGTGAACTGTATGTCTTAAGTGAGAATGAGAGAAGGTATAGTACATTGGTGTCAGTGATGCCAAAAATTGAATGTAAATTTCTGTGTAACTCTTTCAATCTGTGTCTCTATTATTTACATGGATTCCATTTGGGATCAGATTTGACTCCACATGTTTTACACAACAGTTTACAACTATTTTCTGCACGGATGTTATTTGGAATTATTAGTTGAGAAAATAATGGTATTTATTTATATTTTTTACTATATCATACTAAATATTGAAGAATAAGCGTATTATTTCCAGAGAAACAAAAGATCCCAAACAGAGTCTAAAGGTTAAAAAGGTCTGTAAATCAAATTTGTTAATATTTTCAATATTGAGTATAAAAAATCTGACAATTTTGCAGATTAACTGGTGTTCTTTGGATTAATCTGGAATGGTGAACCTTTGATATTAACCATCTGCCTCGAGTTCTGGAATTTGGTAAGTAGTTTTTCAGTACTTGCAGTTAGGGAATGTGGGCCCCAAATAATTCGTTTCATTTTACAGAGCATACAACAAAACTTATTTTTATTGAAATTTAATATATTTTTCAAAAACTTTTCATAATATATAGCTGCTTAAGACAATTTCTATTATTGTTCAATAATAATAATAATAATAATAATAATAATAATAATAATAATAATAATAATAATAATACCTAATACCTAATTACCTAAAAAGAATGGACAAGGTGCAGATCAATAAAGATCAATCATTTATGTGGCTTAAAAGGGGAAGAATGAAGCCAGAATCGGAAGCACTTGTAATAGCTGCCCAAGATCAGGCCTTGAGAACACGACATTATGATAAAGCGGTTCTCAAAATTTCCCAAGATGATAAATGCCGCATTTGCCAGGAGCAAGTAGAAGCCATTGAACATATTGTCTCAGCTTGTCCAATCCTAGCAAAGACCGAATACCTGAAAAGACATGACAGGGTGTGTAGCTACCTCCACTGGCAGATCTGTACCGCCCTCGAAGTTCCAAACACATGCCTCATGTGGTACGAACACTCACCAAAACCGGTGACGTCTGTTGGATTGTGTACGATATTGTACGACCAACAAATTCAAACTGATCGCACGATAGCGGCAAACAAACGTTATCCGGGATTTGGCGAAAAAATCGTGTTTACTTATCGATGTTGTTGTACCTTGCGATCAAAACGTCGTTACCAAGGAGGCAGAGAAACGTCTTAAATACAAGAGTTTGGAAATCGAGATCAGCCGAATGTGGGGCGTAAAGGCACAGGTCGTCCCGATAGTTATCGGACCTCTGGGATTTGTTCCGCAAATTTTGAGTAAGAACTTGTCCAAACTCCCTGGTAATTCAAAAGACTGGGAAGTGCAAGAAATTGCTTTATTTGGAACAGCCCACATTTTGCGTAAAGTATTGTAGAGGCACTGATAGTCGCCGGATCTGCTCCTTAGGTAGCTGGTTGCAACCTGGAGTAGATCTTATATTCAGCCGACTCAAAACATCTTTGGTCGTGATGTAATGGGAAAATAATAATAATAAAGATAATATTAATAATGTTTTATTTGCTCATAATAACTCAATATTACAAATCTTGAAGAATCGTCATACAGAAGTAAACATTCATTATTCTTTCAGTTTTCTTTTTTTTCTTCTTTTTCCTTACAATTTTCTATAGTGTAGTATTCACAGATTTAAATTTTATATATTCCTCATTATATAATCCAGGGGTTTTCAAACTGTGTCAATTTGACATGTGTTCCAAATTGAAATACTTTTAATTAACATTCAGTACTGAGTCGGTTAACTTGAGTTATATTTCAGAAAAAATGTCCATAACTCATTTTTGAAATTCTTCAATTGTTTAGTTTTGATCTTTCTCCAAATCTGTGCCAGTAGACAGTTCATGAACTCTAATATTACTAAGGACAAACATTCAAACAAATTTTTTAGTTTTTTCCCTTGAATTGAAATACGCTGTTGTCTTTATTTATATGCACTGCTTAATGAACAGAAATTAGTGTGAAGATTTCCATGAAGTTCTATTATGATAAGTTACGTGTCCTGTTCTTAAACTTATGATGTGAAAAAGGGAAACACCACAGCACTATTGTGAGTAGTGGGTAAAAAGCTTCACTTTTTGTGATACACTATTGTGAATGTTATTGATTTTCAGTGGTTTCAAGTGTCAGTGCACGATTGATTCTGCTGCTAATCTGATTTGACTGTTTTGTGAAGAGGTGATGTTACCTCTTTTTATTGTTTGTTGACAGTGGCCACTTTCTGGAAAACAGGAAAATTCAGGGAATTTCATTGCTCTGGAAAAATCAGGAAATTGTGAAATAATCATCAGAAGTCAGGAAAATTTTTGAGATGTTATAAAACTAATACTATTTCTCGAATCAAAAGGTACAGAATTATTTTTCACTCGATTTCTAATGCTGGTGTATTTTTAATTTGTTCTTCATCATGGCAAAATCTGAGAGCTGACAAATAAGTTTCTTGCTTTAATTGTTTTAATGTTTTTCTTCAAATAGAGTGAAATACTCTGCAAATTATATTAGTGAAAAATTCTTCAAATGCTCTGGAAAACCAAGAAAAGTCAGGGAAATTTGTTTCAGGAAATGGCCAACCTTATTGATTGTGAAAGGGCAAATGATATGCTCATGTGCTTTTCTTATGAATAGAATAGAATTATTTTGATTTTTAAATAGCTAGAGGTAACATTATTAAAGGGTCTTGTTAAGAGAGATTCACTCTAAACTGCATAGTGAATCATTCCGGAGAGTAGTGAGTTGTGAAAGACAAACTGATAACATAACTACTATTTGTTTTTCTCCATGCTGTGCAGCAGGGTATTGGACAAAGAAGAACCAAAATTTTTATAATTGCCCAAAACAAAGGTCTGAATTTTGAAAGCGAATAAAAAGCAGTATCGATGAAAGATAACTCCCTCTTGACATTTGTGTATCTACATTTTTTGAATCCCCAAATTTTAAAAATAGACAAATTTGTTCACTTATTAACTGAGAATCTTGATTCAAGTAACAAGGAAGAAGATATTCAAGAAACACAAAAGAAAATTAGTTCATATAATTTCAGGAAACCAATTCCATTGATGACAGAAATTATTTGTCATTTATTGGTGGATCAAAGTTAACTACTGTGTTTTTAGATTTTTAATCCAGATTTATTTTAGACAGTCAATTTTAATTAAACCTTTTGAAACCAAAAACACTTGAATCCGAAACTATAATTTAGATTAAAGAATTTTATTAAAATGTTCTTTTAATTTTGATGTTTTTACATCTGTGTTTCAAGGGCTACTT
Organism: Acheta domesticus; assembly: GCA_031308135.1. Lineage (NCBI taxonomy): Eukaryota > Metazoa > Arthropoda > Insecta > Orthoptera > Gryllidae > Acheta > Acheta domesticus. The sequence continues at coordinate 590,078 of JAHLJT010005437.1, read as the reverse complement.
TTCCTCTTCTTCAGGAGTCTAAATTTAAGATAACAGACATTATTATAAACAATGTTAAATTTTCTAAGATTAATTTTTAAGATTATAGTTCAGGTTACGTAGTTCAATAAATTCAAATTATTATAAATATGTACAAGGTACAAGTGAACTCACCTCAAATTAATTCTGTAATTTTTAAAAATTATTTCTATTCTATGGAAGAAAAAGTTCCTTTATCATAAGTGGAAGCCATTTCTCTCCTTCCGTGGTAACAGAGTCCAGAATGAGGATACATTTCAAAAATAAAGCGAATCAGGTTATACATGTTAGGGAGAAGATCTATAGAAGTATGGAGGGAGCAAAATGGTTACATTTTGCCCCCTCCAAAAAGAACAAAGAACATTAGAAGACATTAGATATTTGAATTTGAATAAAAAAAGAGGGGGGGATTTGGGAAGGAAATTTATACAACTTGAGTTTTATTTTATGAAATACATTGTCATAAATACTAGATATTTCACTACTTTCAACTTTTGTACTCATCATGTAATTCAATTTTATAAGTAAATTCTCTGAAATCATTCTTCCTACTTTCATGGTCTGTTATAAATATGTTTTCTAAATCAAATCTGTGATCAAGGTCAATTGTATGTTTCATTAATGAATTTTTTGTTTTTTAAATTGGTAAACATGCTTAGCACTTTAGCATTCAACCATCTGAATAATACATTAGGAGTGCGCCCATAGCAACAGCTGTCAAAATACTCAAGAGTCCATTAAAAATATTTTAGCGGACTACCAGTGCTCATTATCTGTGGATAAATGCCATTGACACAAAACAACTATTAGAAATAAATGTAAACCAAATTTATTTTTAGAAATATTTAGGCACACACATATATTAAAGATACAGTTTTTATAATTACCACTGATTGTAATACCATTTGAATCCATGTCATTTATATTCTTTGTATTGAAAGAAATCAATTCTGAAATTGTTGACCCTTTTTCTCCTTTGTCCCTTGTTTCCCCCTACTGCGTTTGTCCCCTTGCCCAGTTTTGTCCCCATTGGTGCTTGGTCTCATTTTGCCAAGTTTTCATTTATCCCTTTGTCCCTTTGCTACATATTCCCATTGTGTCCCTTTGTTCCCACTCTCAATTGCCCATTTTGCCCCTTTGTCCCCATAAATAATGCCAATTTTTAAGAAAAAGAAAGTTGTTGATGCAAAGTTTAAAATTATCCTTCTGTTTTGTTTGGAATGAGTATATTTGTAATCCAATTAGAAAGTGTAAAAGGGATTTTATAATTAATGAAAAATTGGTTGCAATCTCTTTAATTTACAACTATTAATCAAATGTATACAGGGTGTCTGGGGAGGAAATGCTGAAATTTCGAAAATAAGCTCTTAAGACAATTCTAAGCATATTTTGTCTAATAAACTACGTGGATATTCTGAATGGTTGAGCCGCATTAAGCACTCAAAAGTTGGTTTGAGAAATTGATTTCTAGGCAAAATTTGGCTTTATAGAAGCATAGAAACACTCCAGAAATATATAAGTTGTTTATTATTTACAAAAGAAATGAATTTATTTGTTCAGAAAGAAAAACTAAGCAAGAAATAAAAAAAGCACCGAATTTACACAATTCGACTGCTTTTTTATTTCTCGCTTAATTTTTCTGTCTGAGTGAATGTATCCATTTCTTTTGTAAATAATGAACAATTGAAATGTTTCTGGGAGTGTTTATAAGCCTCCATAATGAACATTTTTGCCTCAAAATCATTTTTTCAAACCAAAGTTTCAGTGCTCATTGCGGTCCAACCATTCGGATTATCCACATAGTTTATTAGACAAAATATGCTTGGAATTGTCTTAAGAGCTTATTTTCAAAGGTTTGATGTTTCCTCCCTGAAAACCCTGTATCTTTTAAGAACTGACAAAGGAGGAGAGAACATGGCTATTGTGTGACTAGAATGTTATGCTTCAACAAAAGTTGAAGAGCAGTTGAAGAATTGTAACAATTACAAAATAATTAGTTAAACCAAAAGTAACATAAATTAAAAATTTACAAATAATTATTAAGAGATGGAAAGAATGACAATACATAGAAGAAAGGATGTCTAAGATTGTGTATTCTGCAAGTGGTAATGCATTGTGAGCATACGGACTTATTGAAATGTGTACAGGAGATTACCCCGTGCACCTGGTAGATTCTATAATAGATTCTCCAGTATATCAAATGCCAAACTTCTTAAATTATTGAAACCTGTAGTTTTAGATAGTGAATATGAATATTGTGTAAAAAATTGTTAGAATTTGTTAGAAGAATGGAAACATCTATTTCCAATACACATATTTTAATTTCTGTGGATGTTGTGGCAATAATCACATGATAGATTATTTATTTTTACAAAGAACGGAAATTTTATTGAATGAAAATAATCTAGAGATTAGTACATCAAAAGAAGAGATTAATCTCTACCACTAGGTATTTGTTATATAATAGTATTTTTATTGATATTTGGTATCTTTGGATTACAGGCAATCATATATTAAAATGGAAAGCAGACGCAAATGGGTTGTTCAAAAACCCGTTTTGTACCCACAGTTGAAACAAAAGCACATAATGAAATATAAATACGAGTTTTTATCAATCAATAAACTAAACTGTTTTAATATTACTTTTAAATTCAACAATAAAACATACCTGCAATCGAGTGGTACTCCTAGTTGAGGATGTCTCTAGCGTGTTTTCAGAGATTATTATAGAATTGTTGGAAAGTATGGTTCTGAAGAAGTAGGGGAATGTGTGACAAAATGGAACTGTTAAGCTTGTTGCAATAATACATTGTGCATTTTGTTTTAAAAAATATTGATACATACTTCAAAAATTATTAGATACTTTCTGCTACAACATATAGAAAGTCTGTGCAAAACTATGCTGCTTTCAGTGAAAATGGTTTGTGCTTTCTTTTTTCCCCCTTTTTTTTTCTTTCTGGAAGTCTGCATTTCTTCCACTTTGCCCCATTCCATACAGATGTAATGAGGATTTAATTTATCTTTACATACAAAGCTTTTTTTTTTAACTGTTTTATGTATATTGAAGTGGGTCCCTTAGCAGAACCTATAAGATCTCTGAGACAAGGAGATTTTTGAAGTTTTGGAGGTGGACTTGCTCGCATTTGATCCTGATTTTGTGACAGGAAGAATTTCAGGGACTGAGAATCTGCCTTTCCTAATGACATAATAAGGGTAGCTTACAAGGCATCCTTTGAAGATTCTGCAGACAGATTTTGTTGCTTCTGCTGGAGGAAAAGCTTCAGAAAAAATTTGAGTGTACATCCCTGTTTGTAAATCCAGATAAATATTGTGTGTTGTGGCTGCCCTTACAAATGCTTCTCCAAAGAGAGATCTGGCTGTGTGGAGAGTCACCACTTTCAGTGGGTGGTTTCAAAGTCAATTCTTAACAGTTTGTCAGTAAAATGTACTGAGGGGTAACGTAAAAACACGTGCTCCTAAAATGAACAATAATAGTAGTAATAATAGGCAGTCAAAAATTTCGGGGCAAAGTCAAATAGCAATGTTTCACTTTGCTTCAGTTGACACTAGCCCAAAATGGTTGAAAATAATGGCATTAACCTTGCTTTTGTTTGAGGAATCCAAAAGCAATGAATTATACTGCGAGCAAAACTTCTGCCGACTTGACAGCCGGGAGTGGGGGAGAGCGATGTTGCCACTTACTCGGGCGGCAGACACGTGTTCGTCCTTGCGTCAGATTAGCTGTTGAGGCATACACGTCCAACTTATTGTATTTTTGGTAGAATTGTAATAATGACACTTGTTTATTTGATGAAATTCTGTTACACAATTTTATCGCAGTCCCTAACACTATAATCCTGCCAAAGCAAGGAATAACGAAACATTTTTGCATAACACGCGCAAAGCAGATGAAAGTAAGTACAGTGAGACGCCGTAACGGCAGCAACTCTGTAGTGACATCAACATAATTTGAATCATCTGATTGGATAACGAAACCCCCTCTCCCCTGTCAGCCTGGAGCTGTCAAGTCGGCAGAAATATTACTCGCAGTATAGGCTATAAACATAAAACTAAGGCAATAAAACAAATACTTTCGTACTTCTGCATTGTTGTGCCAAAGATAATGTTTTATATTACTTACGTTTTTGTAAGGCAGAGGGAAATCAGGGAAACAGCAATAATTTGCTCTTCTGACATTCTAGCCTCATGGCACATTCGCACATCGTGCACAATCTTCTCGTTAAAATACTTGTTCTAGAACTGAAAGGCACCAAATCTGTGGGTTTTAAATGCAGATTCCATTTTGCCCCACCTTACCCTAGATATAATTTTGTACTTTATATATTTTGATATCTTACTTGCAGTGAAATAAGAGGTAGAATATACTTTGACTTTGTTTCGTTGACATAATAACAATATAAACTTGTCGTAGAATTGGAGAAACAACCATATGAAGTTTCTGGATATATCTAGTTACAAGTGTAATAATAAAATTGTCACAGATTGATATTAAAAACCAAGCAGCATGGGAATAATTTAAACTGTGCATCAAAACCTCCTTTTTCAAAACAAACAAACAAAAAGAGAGCGAGAGAGACAGAGACACAGAGAGAGAGACAGAGAGATGCAGAGAGAGACACAGAGAGAGAGAGAGAGAGAGACAGAGACAGAGAGAGATTGATTACACAGGCCGACGTCAGTTTAGTTACAAAAAGGAAAACCACTAATTCCGATTGATTTCAGGATACTGCATTCGAAATTGGCAGCCGTTTTTCTAGATTAGCTCATATTTTTGTGTAACGCTTAGTTGTCAGTTTTTACCATTTTTGTTTCAGTTATCATCAAATTAACCATTTCTACAATGTTACTAGAGTGAGAAATAAATAGTATTTCACTCAGTTGTTGAAATTCAGGAGCTTGTAGTTGTTACTTATACATATATATACAGGGTGAGTCACGTAACTTTAGCACCTCCTGTAACTTTTGAACGGTTGAAGTTATTGCAATGCAGTTTTCACGAAAGTGCATGAGGGAAAGGGGCTAATTGATACGTGCATTAATTTCTATTTTATCACTTGTATTTTACGAGATTTTTTAGGTAACTTTGTTTTTTCAAATGGAACTATACATATTTTTTCAGTCCACCATGACGAGCGTAAAAAGACAAATCCAATGATGTACATATTGTCATATGTTAGATAAGGATTTTTTTGATTAATTTTGATTTTTGCGACCGGGGTTTAACGGACGTTTTGAATAGTCCACCACACAAGGTCATGCAGCGCTCCACCAGCACACGTGCACCCGGCGAAGGGAAGGGAAGGGGAGGGATCTTATTTGAAAATACGAAAAATAGTATTCCAAGTATTCACAAAACCATTGCAGTTTCTTCCTGAACTGTGCTTTCCATCCATCTGCATTTTCTCATTTTCGTCTTTCTTTGATTGAAGGAATTAAAGGATGGAAAATAAGAATTTGTCATAAGTTTGTATTGTAATAAAATTGTTTATAACTTCAACTCCATTTAATGGGATTTCATAAGATACGTAGTAATGGGATCTTGAAACAAAGCACAATAAGAATAAATAATTAAAACTGTACAAAAATATATTGTATATTTTGAGCAAACAATTTCAATGTTAATACGAATATAATAATACCTTAGGGATAGAAATAATCTTATTTCAATAAATACTACTTAAGACAAATCCGTATTTTCAATCCCTAAGAAACACAAAATATCTGAAAATGGATCAGGATGGAAAGGAGAGTTCAGGAAAAAGTGCAACAGTTTTGTGAATATTTTTCGTATCCTCAAGTACTTAAATCCCTTCCCTTCCCCGACCCCGCGTTTGCTGGGGGAGCGCTGCGTGACCTTGTGGGGCTGACAGTTACAATGAAAATATCCGTTAAACACTAGTCGCAAAAAATCACAATTACTCAAAAAAATGCTTATCTAACATATGACAATATTTATATCTTTGGATTCGTCTTTTTACGCTTGTTATGATAGGCTGAAAAAATATGTATAGTCCCATTTGAAAAAACAAAGTTACCTCAAATAGCTCGTAAAATAAAAGTGATAAAAGAGAAATCAATACACATATCAATTAGCCCCATTCCCTCATTCACTTCCGTGAAAACTGCATTGCAATATCTTCAACCGTTCAAAAGTTACAGGAGGTGCTAAAGTTACGTGACTCACCCTGTATATAATCTCTCAAGTGTGAAAATGTTTGTCGTGGGAATCGACTTACGAAGTTTTACTCAGTAACTTGAGTTATTGTACCGTATTTTCGTAAATATTTTGTTACCATACAGTGATTTAGTGGTTGTTCTGTGGTTCTAAGTTTCGCTTTCCTGTGCAAAATATCAAGTTCTTCCCGCAGAGGTTGTAAAATTTCACTGGGCTGATTTTGTTACATCTGTGGCGTGTTTATGGTTAAGTCTCAGATTAGATCGATGAATGATGTCGTCAGAGAATTATATTGTTTTTATTTTGACTGGAAGAATGAGGATCAGGATAAAAGCTAGATCCCTCTTGTGCGTTTTCTGATGTGTCTGAAGACCTGGCTGAAAAGAACCAAGAAAAGGAGCTGCAAAAAAAGCCTTTTGCTGTTCCGATGATATGAAGAGAACCCCGGAATCACTATGACGACTTGTGTCTGTATGACGAATACAGCAGGAAGTAACAAGAAGAAACAGCGTGCCATTGAATATTCAAACTTGCAATCCGCGATCAGACCAGTGCTTCATGGAGAAAATTTACCTGCACCTACTCCTCCGAACGATTGGGAAACTATCGATATTGCAGCACCTACAGGAACCGATGAGGACATTAACTCAATATCTGCAGATGCAGATCTCAGAGATTGTCCCTTCCACATAAAAGATGAGACTTATTTCATTCTTCAACATGAATTGAACGATTTAGCAAGAGACAACTTTCGAAAGAGAAAGCTTAATTTTTGGGTGCTAGACTTAAATAATGGAATTCACTGGCTCCTGGAACTATTTACACTCAGCACAAGAAAAGGAATGAGCCTTTTTCAGAAAATCACAGAATGAAATATTCCCTTTGCTCTTGCACGGACATCAAAGGCCTGATGAATGAGTTAGGAATCCAACATAATCCATCTGATTGGTGTCTTTTCATAGATTCATCTAAGTACAGTCTGAAAGCAGTTTTGCTTCGTAATGGAAATAAGCTGCTTGTTGCACACTGTTCAAATGAATGATACAAGGATCTCACACTCATTTTAAATTGTATCAAATACAAAGATCGTGGTTGGCAAATTTGTGGAGATGTAAAAGTATTTTCAATATTACATATTGGTCTGGAAGGTGGATTTACAAAGCACTTTTGTTTTTTGTGTCTTTGGAACCCAAGAGCTACAGGAACAATTTCTCACAAAAGGAATGGCCCCCCAGAGAATCATTTAAGCCCAGTACCAATAATGACAAGTACAAGCCTCTGATCTATCCAGACAAGGTACTGATTCCAACTTTGCACATTAAGTTGGTCCTCATAAATTTCGTAAAAGGAATAGACAAAGAAGGTGAAGGATTTAAGTATCTTAGACAGTATTTTCCAAAACTAAGCGATGGTCTGTATACATCTGTGAACATTATACCTTATAACCTATTCTGAGTGTGTAAATGTTTAAGTATAGTGCTAGTAAACTAACTGAATGTATAGTTTTTAATTGTTTAGATTTAATAAATTAATTTATAGAAATTTTAAAATAGATTGTCTTTGACACAAGTGTCAAAACGAATTTGATTCCCTTTTTGCGGTCAAAAAACTCACTCTCCGGTACCTTCAAAATAGCTCATTATGCCTATTATGGTTTGGCAATTATGCGTTACACAAAAATACGAGCTAATCCATTAAAATGGCTATCATATTTGTATTCAATGACCCAAAATGGGTCAGAATCAGTGAGTTTTGCTTCTGTAACTTTTCAAAAGTTTAAAAATGTCGGCCAGTGTTATTAACAGTCTAGGTGATAGAGCTACCAAATTGGCAAGTTCTTACTTTCATGAAGAGAATGTGAATAAGGTTTTTAATCCATTAAGTTACAAAATAATTATCCTACCACCTGAAATACATTAAGGAACTCGTTTACCTGAGTTTAAAAATTTTTATTTGTGGCATGTATCTGAATTACATCATAGATTAGGTATTAACAAAGTCAAAAATATTTTTAAAAAAAGTATTAAAATTATTTAATCAGATATGCTTGTTTTTCCTTCCAAATCCAGGGTACAATTTGAAACATCATAACTCGTGAACAGTTAAACATTTTTTGATGATTTCTTTTAAATGTTTTTACTTGGATTATAATTTCATTCCTGAATGTAAATTTCAAGATTCATAAGGGACTTGTTTGTACTTTGCAGGGATTTGAAATATACATTTTAAAAATCATGGGTAAGAATAAAAATTAAGGGGAATTTATTATTGCTAATTTTCATTTTCTACAACAGTTTCAGGTTAAAGCACAAGAATTGAGTTTCTGCTATTAATTAAAAAGCAAATCTCCAAGAAATGTTGACAATAGAAGAGTTAAGATGTTTAAAGATGGGTCAAACAAGAGAATAAGTAACTTTAGGAAAAGCTAGTTTAAGAATCATTGCCCCTAAAGTGGTTGTCTGTGAACGCTAATTTCTTTACAACAAGAATGAATTTGCCCAAAGGATATTCTGGTTTTGAAGTGCCGACATAATGACTTTACATTAGTTTAAATTGCATTTTTAAAATTTCCCATGGAATAACTTTAATTTTTTACGATCATGGCTGTTTGAACTGCAAATGGCCAAGGGACATGGCATACACACGTGCATTCAGAAAAGTACAAAGAAATGAAAAAACTAAGAAATATACTTTTAACCGTAGAACTGCACACTGGAGTCTTTTGGACCCCAACATCATTTCAAATTCACATCGAGTGGAAATTCCTAACCACAGCCACATAATGCTTTACATAAATTTGAATTATACCATGAATTTGCCCTCATACTACTTACAGTCTCAGTTGATGCCAACACTTGTCAGGACAGAAGCTAATTTGTCAGTGGTGCATCTAGGGTCTACTGGAACCCAATGTGTATTGCATACTGAAATGAAAATAAAATACAATAACACACTTTTAAATCATACACAATTTTTCTGAATCTTTTGTAACAATAAAAATCTTTGGGGTCCATGAGACCACAATGTGCAGATTATGTAACAAAAAATAAGTGTGCAATTGCTGGGTTAAGCATGAAAGAAGGGACACATCTCAATGTACAACAAATAATCAAAATAAAACAATCCAATTTTTCACGTAAAAACATTATTTTTGGGAAGAACAGTACCTTAACAAACGAATATTTAACATAAGGATTGATGTTAAAAAAGATAGAGATTGATGAAGGTTCTTTTATTGTACCACCTAATATTAGTTACCTTACTAATGAGGTTTTCGGACATTTGAGAGGACAACAAATTTAATTTAAAATGGAATATAAGCATACTAAAATGAATCGAATTGTTAAAAATCTTAGACAAGGTTGATATTCTAGATTAAGATAACATTGTGTATCAGATTTCTTGTAAAAATTGCTAGCTTAGATCTGTAGGTCAGACAAAGAGTAATTTGGAAAATCAAATTAATGAGCATAAAAACCAAATATAAGAGCATCCAAACAAATAAAATTCGTTAACTGAAAATAGAATTGCTCTTGATCACAGATATGATTTTGAGAATTTACTTATTATATATATATGACCATGTTATATTGTATTATATACAGTAAAACCCCTTTATAAGAGACACCTGGGGGAATGGAATTTTGTCTCTTATAAGTGGGAAATGCATTTTTGACATTTTTATTGAGATGTTACCATATTTTTAGTGGATTAGTATGATTTGTACACTTATTTTAAACTTGAGGAAACATAAATTATTTGATTCCAGAGCCCATTTAACCAGATCTATTGAGTGAACTTTGACATTTAAAGCACATGTGCTCATAAATGGATTATGTGAACAAATCGCCTCTAATGTAAAAATATTGACACGAGAGTTAAAAAAAATTACATTTGTGTAATTTTTGAAAAAACAAAAGAATAGAGCAAAATTATGTTAAGAGTCTTATAAAGTACCTTTATAACTATCACTACCAAAAATTTAAAGAAAAAATTTGGAGCTGTTTTTGAGAAAATCTTGTTTTGTAAATGTTTATTATTTCACTCAATATTACGTGAAAACTTTTTTTTTTAGTACATAATGTTAATGAAAGACCTAATTATAGAGAAAAAAATTTATTATAAACAAAAATTCCTATCTTCAATTTTGTAGCTGAAGAAAAACACCGAAAAAATTGCAAACTTTTCCAATTTTCGAAAATTTAGTTAACAGTGAAAATCCTAACAATGCCACCTCTGTAAGTGAATTTCACTCTATTCTTACAAGAAATTTAAAGAAAAAATTTGGGGCCATTTTTGGGGAAATGTCCCACAGTCTTCACGTACAGCACCCACAAATTTATTATAAAAATTTAGTATGTTTTTCAAAACCGCAGTGTTTCGAGCTGAACCAAATCGATCGCGGAATATTCATTTTGGAAAAAAATGTACGAATAGTTTTGGCGCTAGTGTTATTCACGGACGGACGAAGGGACGTTTTGAAAGAAAAAAACGAACCTTTTTCGGTGTCAGGGATCGGGACCCCAAAACATGCATTCTGTTAAAATCTCGTAGTCGATTTTATGCAGCATTACATTACTTTCTCTATGTTATGTATACGAGAAAGTAACAATTGTTAACACTCGTCAAAACACTAAAAGCAAAATACTGTGATTTATTCAACTGCCTCTGGCAGGTATCAGCTGCTGACGGTTTCATCAAATCGGGAGCTTGAAAGTGACCATCGTGACGTCACTAGCGACACAAAAGCTTCCGATTGGATGAAACCGTAAACAACTGATACCTTCTAGAGGCACGGTTACAAAAGTCGCACTGTAGGCGTCTTCCTTGTTGCCAAGACACGAAGCTGAACTGAACCGAATGAGCTTTCTTCACGAGAACTTCACACACACACACACACACACACGCACACGCACACGCACACGCACACGCACGCGCACGCGCACGCGCACGCGCACGCGCACGCGCACGCGCACGCGCGCGCGCACGCACGCACGCACGCACGCACGCACGCACGCACGCACGCACGCTTGCACTGGTGTTGTGAACTCCTGTTCCATCCTATTTTAAGCACGTGTCTCTACCCTTACCACGCTGAGGAAATTCCTGAGTCACCTGGAGGAAAATTTCGCCTTTTGTCTCTTACAAGCGAGAAGAAACGCATGGCGGAGAATAAAATCTTGTCCACTATACGCGGGAATCTCTTATAACGGGGTCTCTTAAAAGCGGGAAACAAATGCATTGTTTACATACAACAGACCTCGGGACCGTGAATTTTGTCTCCTATAAGCGGGATTCTCTTATAACGGGGTCTCTTATGGCGGGGTTTTACTGTATATATGACCTTATTACATAGATGACCATTATTATATATTATGACCATGGGTAGGATTTATCTCAGAATGATTTCAGAGAATTTACATATACAGTTAAATTACACAATGAAAAGTTGAAAGTAGTTAAATTTCTAGTATTTACGACAATGTATTAATTAAAATAAAAGACAAAATATAAATATTTTAGTACAAAATATTTAAATTTCTTTCTCAAATTCCCCCCTTTTTTTTATTTGATTTCAAATATCTAACGTCTCCTTATGTTCTTCTGTAACTTTTTTGTCCCCCTCCACACTTCTACTGTTCTTCTCCTGACACATAACCGATTCGCTTCATTCTGGTCTCTGATGCCACAGAAGGAGAGAAATGGCTTCCATTAATGATGTAAGAACTTTTTCGTATATAGAATTCAAATAACCAAAACAAAGACAGAATTAATTTGAGGTGAGGTCATTTGTACCTTGTACATATAATAGTAATATAATAATTTCAAGTTGTTTTAATATGTAAGCTTGACTATAATCTTCAAATTAGAAAATTTAACATTGTTTTACAACTTCTGTTTATCTTCAGGAGAGCCAGAATGAACGAAAGTTATGAAAATATACATTTTCACTTTTTTGAATCATTGATTACTTTATAGTTTTCTGTGTTAATAAAGCCAAGTTTCATCTTAATATGTCATCTCCAAGTTTTTATTTTTTTTATTTTGAAGTTTATGTAGCATGGAAGTGAGCGTGGCCGTTTTGATACATCGTGGGTGTTACTTGAATGTCGTGGATGTTGCTTTGTGCTTTCGTTGTGAGAAATGTTTGCTTTCTAGTGTTGGACACACTGTTTCTGGTAACAATGGAGGGTGGAATAGCTTGAAAATACCGGTGTTTGTGTTTGCCCAGCGCATGAACCAGGAATGTACTGAAAACATAAGGAGCTATTTCTTGTAAGTTTAAAATTTTCTTCTTTTGGGGAACATTCAGAAACTACTAATTGGAGGATGCTCACATTTTAACAGAGCATGTAGCACACCAGTTTACATACTTTAATGGGGCGGATTTATAAAATGTTAAATACTTTCGACAATATTTTTATAAATGTCGGTATTTTTAAGAACAAAACCGATTACAGCAAACAAAAATTTAAATTTAAAAAACGAATAATATTTTTTTAAAACACCTTCGTTAAAGTATTCACGAATGTACACTCAGATAAAATTTCAAGAATGTAAATTAAATAATTTCTGAGAAAATGTTCCTACATTGACATTGGCGAGACAGGCCATTCTGGTTTCCCTTCTGGTTTCCCTTAAATTTAGACTCCTGAAGATGAGGAAAAGTAGTCCTTAAAAATGTCTAGATGAGAAAACTTCAAAATTATATGAACATTTTAATAAAATGCTTGAATCTATATTATGATTTCTGATTAATAGGTTTTTGTTTCCAAATTTGTAATTAAAACTGACAAGCAAAAATAAATCTAGACTAAAAATCTAAAAACACTCAGTAGTTAACTCTGATTCTCTAATTTGTAACTACTCTTGATTCCTCTTTCATGTAACTACTATCTCATTGCTTTCGCTCCAAATTTGTCTTGTGTATGTGCTTAAACAGAACATCATAATTCACATCTTTGGTTAATCTGGTTGTGTCTAGTTCAGTAAATTTGATGTTACTCAATTTGATATTATTTGCCATTATTTCAACCTTAACAAAATTATATTTTCTTGCCATGTGTTTATTCTTGGATGTTATTGTTACGCTCTGACTAGTCCATCACAGTTTTACTATCTGTACATAATTGGATTGATAATTGTACTAAATCTGGAAAACCCAATTCAGGTGTCAGCCATTGACTTTCACAAACTGCTTCGCTAACTCATATCAATTCTACTTCCATTGCTGGCAGTGTCCCAATCTTTCGCTTTTTCGATTTCCTGCTTATTAAGGACTTCTCCAATTTTATATTAAATCCTGTAAAAGACTTAGTCATTCGTAAAACTCCAACTTCAGACTGAACTCATTTCTAAACATCCTTTTTCTGTGCCTACCCTTTAATTTCAATTCTTTTGTTGCTTTGAAATATCTCGTTCTTTTTACCCTAAGTGCTATGTCGAGTGGGGCTCTACATTAACCGTTTTGTTTTGGTGAGTGAGAAATGGGGCGCCAAGCAAATTCTGATCATAAACTAATCAATGAGAGATTACATGTAAGAAACTAATTTCCAGGAACTAAGAATAAGGACTGCTGTGTTCAAACAGGAAGAAACTGTTCTGGGGTGATTTGTTCTGGGGTGAAACTGGTGGGGAGATTTTACAGTGTCCTGTGGGACTTTGAGTATATCGTGGAGCACAAAGGGTTTAAAGATACATAATGTACTTCCCTTGCATTTTTAGAATACTCCTATGTTCTGCTGTATACATACACAAAGGCCATGTTGTGGTTACTAAATAACCGATACCTTCTAGTACCTCTTGGTATATTTCTGTATTAATTTTCCATAGGTTTTCGTAATCATCTAGCATTGATCCAACTATTAATAAACATCTTTACTGTGGAGCATTCTCTCATCCCAAATTGGTCTAATATATTTTCTATTTAGTTAGTTCTTTTTAACGGAAATTCATTTGTATCCCTTTCTATTTTTGTTCCTAAAAATGATACTTTTTTTTTTTTAATTATAAATATTTTGTATCTTCTGTATTCATACGTCCACTATTTTTTTTATTGCCTATTATTACTCATTCATCATGTCAAAATCAATTGCTAAGAATTTTTTATTTACTCCCTTGATGAAAAAACATGGAGTCACTTTTTGAAAATTTTAAATCACATTGAAGAAATATTTGACACAGTTTGTCATACCAACAGCTTCCAGCTTCTGGAAGACTGTATAAATTTTCTAGTTTCACAACTTTACCGCTTCCAACTTTACCATATCCAATCCTTCAGGTGGTTTCATGTACACTACTCTGTCTAATGAGACACTGAGTTATGTGGTTTCCACATCACTAAATCTTCCCTCACAGTTTTCCATTGCTGCTAATGACAGTGTTCTGAACGCTTCCACCCTCATCACTGGACTGTAGCCATTGTCGAAGGCTCTTCCTGCTGCCTGCTTGGATCCATCCACCACCACTGTTGCTTTAAATTTAATTCCTTCTGGTGCTTCTTGTCTTCCCATTTATTGTTTAAAATCTTGCCTATTTCCGGTGTCACAACCTCCCCCAAGTCTTGTATTTTTTTAGATCTAATTTTCTGTTCATTGTAGCTTCAATTGCTGCTTGATAATTTTGTGGATTTTTTCTCTTACTGTACTTCTTAGGACCTCTGTTCTGGTTTCTTGATCCTTGTTGATCTTCTTGCTGATATTTTGATTTTGTTTGTTTTCGGTTTCTATTATTCTTCCGGTTTCTATTATTCTTTCATCTTAATTTTCTTGTTCGTCATTGTTAACAGCTTGATACAAAGCTTCAATTTCTATTGTGTCCTCTGAATGTACTGCATCAACATCTTCTTGATGTCTCTTACTATTGTTCTCTTCTGACTCCACACAATTATTTTCTTCTGTACGCACACACTTGAATTATAAATATATTTTTCTTTTACACTGTAATCTTCTCTTCCATCAAATCGGACTTCTGTTGTTTCATCTATCTTTCTAGTATATTCATTGCATACTCTATATGCTTACATACAGGGTTCATACAAACCGCGAAAACGTGGAAAACTTGGAAATGTCAGGGAAATATTAATTTGTGGAAAAGTCAGGGAAATGTCAGGGAATATACATAAATACAGTTCCTTGGAATACAGTTCTGGAATACAGTTCCTGAAACTGACAAATAAGTAATTCTTAGTAGCTTATTTTGATAATATTCACAACAATAGAAATTCAAATTTATAATTACGAAACTTCATTATAAAAATTGCTTATATTGCAGATATATTTGTTTAGTGTTTAGTGATTGACTGATTGCATAGTGTCCACAGCCTAAAAACACTGAATCTGTGACTCTGGGATAACTTAATTATATTTGGATTTATACATAACTGCACTTGATCTAAATCAACTGTTACTGTGTCATCCATTAGGGAGTGTCACTGTAGTTACATCACTGCAGTGATTTGTAAGCTCCTGGTTGGATGACACCATAATAGCTGACGACTCGCTAAGTGCAGCCCAAAATAAATCGAAGTATACTGCGGATTGTCGCTAGCTATATTCAATCTGAGAAATATAAAATTTGATACATCCAAGTCGGTGTTGCCAGACGTGCCAGAATCCTGCTGCTTTTACTAGGATTGTAATAAAGATACCATCTACCAGGAGGAAGACATCCTCGTACGTTTAAATACCGGATTTTAAGTTTACTGTAATTGATAATGTAAGATTTAAGATAAACACTATTTTCTCCATAATTTAAAACTAACACTAATATTACAAATAACTTATGCTATTGGTGAAAACAGCCGTAGAAACATTAAGGGTGACATGACTTACACATGGTGTAGAAGAGGAGGAAATAACTTCTTGGTCTTCATTTAGTTCATTGAATGAATTGATATCGAGTTAAGTTAAACAAACTTCCTGTGCGCGTTAATAATCAAACGGTTATAACATGAACAATTTCTGAATTTAAATTCATTGTCACTGATACCAGAAATTTTAGTGAAAGTTCCGGATGTTAGAAGGTTGGTACTGGGATATACATTTACTCATCTGGAAATGCTGATCAAAATAGCTGCCCTTTCACTGCCGGTGCCTCCCTGCCCACTACTGCGAAAACTACCACAAGGGATTTTTGAAATATGCGGACACATTCCTAGCTATCCAAAACTATCCAAAGCTATCCAAACTTTTTTTGTATAATGTACTTCTAAAATGTCTAGAATTTGAAGTAGAATAATATTGTGTCTTGTGAAGAAAAAAGAATTCACGTTAAATATTAATTCCTTAAATATTCATTGCTTTATATCATTGCAACCATTCTATTACATTTTTGCTGGTTCGACGCTTCTTGATTCTACCCCACCTGTTCAGAGCCTGTAGAACCAGCCACTGTATGTGAAATTACTATTTACTTGGTGTTCTATGCGACTGACTTACACAGATGTACCTTTTTGCTCGATAATAAAGTTAAATAAGAATAGTTTGTATTGTATATTGTTCAATTACAAAGTGACATATAGAACAAGTGAAGGGGGATAAGAGAGTCTTCAAGAAAAATATATATTACTGGCTAAATGTGGAGATGGAAAAATAAGGAAAGGGTGGGGTATAGGATGTGAGAGTTCTCGCACGGGTATGTTAGTTATCTATTACGAAAATAATTTATAAACAAAACTGGAAAAATTTTGAATTGTGACTGGAAAACGTGGAAAAGTCAGGGAATTTGAAAATCTAGAAAGAATTTGGAACGATGAACGCTGTATGTATTTCTTAAATACCCAGTAAATATTCCAGGTTTTTCTCTTTCATCTTGTTTCTTGATGTGTGGGTTCAAATTACTTCTTACTGATGGTATCTTTCGACTCCTTATTTCTCTTCTTATTTTGTAACACATTAAGTAAATAGGAAGCTAGTGCCGCAGCTTCTTCCCAGAATTTATCTGATGAATTTGCAGCAGTCAGTGTTGTACCTGCTGCTTCTAGGATTGTCCACTTAGCTCTGCTATCCCATTGCTCTGAGGAACACGTACTGTTGGATTTCATGTTTTATCCCCTTTCTTTCATCATAATCACATGCCCATTCAAAGTATTTCCACAAAGTTCTCCTCCATTACCTGATTGAATATATAACACTCTTTCCTTTTTCCTCCTCTTCTTCTAACACTATTTTCTTAAATAAATTTTTACTAGGGTAGACATCGAAAATAGGTTTGCACTCATCTCTGGTGTGTATAACACACTTTTGATTTTTATATTTACTGGTTCTCTTCCTTAAATTCCACTCCTTTGTGTAATTCCTCATGATTCTTAAGATATTTGTCTTCCCATATGTGCTGTCGAAATGTCTACTATTTCAGACTTTGCTTAATATAATATTTCGTTCTGGTGTGTTGTATGTGAAGTACATGCCGAATCCAAGATTCAAACTGTATCTTCACATGATTCATTGCTTCGATTTTCCATAACTCCCATTATTTATTCAGTATTATTCCTTCTATATGAAGAATTTTTGTTCTTACTGTACTTTTTTCTTTTAATCTTCGATTTCTATAATTAACATTATTGTAATAATTATTTTAAAAGTTCCTTTTTATTCATAATTATTTTTATTCTTTTCTCAGCAGTTCTTTGCATGCACTGTGTTGTAGTTTACCACAGTTGCAACATTTGAAATTTTTCTTCTCTTGCTTTATATGCTACAATGTCCTTACCATATTTATTTAACATTTTTCTTTTAAATTCAAGTAAGTTTTCTCTCATAATTTCATGGCTTGTGCCAGTATTAGAATTAATTGCTGTCGAAACCTTGCTGTAACATGTAGGTAATTTATTTTTATTTTATTTATTTGACAGGTTGTATAAATATGCAATAGTTAACAACATTTATGCATGTATTCACTACTTCGCCAGGTAGTAAACCTGTGTGCAAAATCTGAAAACAATTGTAGTTACTTAAATACTGATTTTGAGTTTTGCATTTTTTTAAATACAAAATCATTAAATAAAAAAAAAATTAATTATACAGAGTAAATGTAAATTCTGAACAAAATAACTAATGAATACAAGAAATATTTTATATTTAGAAAAAAAATATACAGTGAAAAAGAAGAAACATTTTTTTTTCCTATTTTGGATTAAATTAATTATTGAAGCAATTGGTGTAGAATAATTCTATCTTCTAAAATTATTAGCCACATTCTCAGTATTTTTCTTTGCTTTGGTCTATCAATATCTCAATTTTTCAATGCAGTTGTAAAGAAAATAAAAGCCGATGTGTACACTGATGGGGCAAAAATTAAAAATGGAGTCGGATCAGCCATTTATTTGCAAGATTTCAAATTAAAACAGACTCTCCATCCAATAACTTCAATAAAAACTGCTGAACTGTATTTCATATTACTCTCCTTAAGAGAGATTAAAAAATCCCATGAGAATCAAAAGTATATCATATTTACTGACTCTCTCACAACACTTGAAGAAATAAACTGCAAATGAAGATTGGAAATGAACAACTGCATTCATGAAATTCACTACAATATAACAAAAGCAGGGGGGGAAATCGTAATCGGTTGGATACCGGCTCACAAAGAAATTTTTGGTAACAAAATTGCTGATTTAGAAGCCAAAATTGCTGCGACAAACATTAACCAGATCTATCGAACAGAAACAATTAAATTTTAAGATTTTTGGGAAAACAGTCACAAATTAAACCTTCACTGGAACAGCTTATGGCGCAGATATAAATCCAGCAACATCCATCTGTCAACGAGCGCATTTTTCTCAGCAATTATCAATAAAAAGAATTGGCCGCAGGGACCAAACAGTCCTTTCAAGAATAAGATGAGGACATTCCAACTTAAGCCACCTATATCTATTGCAAAAATCATTTCCACCGACATGTGAACTTTGCAATACCAGACTTGACCTAGATCACATCTTTAAAATATGCCCCAGATACAACTACCAGAGGCAGTCATTTGGATTCAAATATGAAGCCATCCTGCATTCATCAGAAGACCAAGATAAAATAATCAAATTTTGTAAATCTATCAACACATTTAATGAAATTTAATCCCATTTTCTTATATAAATGTTCCTCCCAAGTATGATTAAGACCAGTTAAAGTATATTGTAAATTTAAACTGTAATACAATGTTTGGCATAAACTGTAATCGCACCCAATGTAATACAATACTTGGATAGTCGCTAATAACCAGGATGTTGATGGTACTATAAATCTATTAAAAAAAAAAGAAAAATAAAAGCTTTTTGACAGATTTATTTATGGTTTGTTCTCGATATTTTTTTTTATTGAATTGCATTGTTGGTAGAACTACCTGCCCTTTTTGGTTGGCAAGTTGTCAAAATTCATTTTGGTTATTTATGAAGTTGAAAATTATCACTTTTGTATAAACATTTTTTAATAGTAACTAGGGTTTTTTCTTTGAAGAGTGCTTTGGTCGAATGAGATTTCGGGTTTTTGAATGTAACTTTTACTATTTTCCTTTGAATATCAAATTAGGGGGGTTTGAGTGTAGTATTGAATGTCCCTCCCCTAGTTATTATACCAAAAGTTGCAATGGACCAAAATAAGATATAATACATAGTTAGGAGTTGCTTGTGAGTTAATGTGTTTCTTAATTTTATAAAGTATATTAATTAGATACACGACTCTTTTGAATATATGAAATTTGCGAGTTCCATGTGAGAAAGGCATCAACATACATACCCAGGTACTTTGTGGATGCCACTCTAGTTATTTCTAAACAATTACAATGGATTTAGTTACAATAGTTTGCATGTATTTTAATATAACAATTTTCGTGAGTGCTGTCCACACAGCTGCCATGGGTAGTAAACACAGTTTTCACAGTGTTTAGACTGAGGAAATTTTAGTTTAACCACTCAAGAATTATAGTAATTTTGTTTTGAGCATTTAGTCTAGTTTCAGCCAAAATCTTACCTTTCACTATGAGGCATGTATCGTCCGCAAAATAAACTAGTTCATCCTCTGGCAATGTAGCAGAAATGTTGTTTATATACACAAAAAAATACCAAATTGGCTCTTCGACAGTTCCTTGAGGGACTCCACATATGACTCCTTTTTTTTCTTTTTTCTTTTCTTTTTTCTTTCTTTTTCTTTCTTTTTCTTTTTCCTTCCCTTTCAGATCTGACGTTTATTTTGACAATTTGCTTCCTGTCATTTAGATAATTTTGAAGTTAAGCCTCTAAATTTCATTATATAATTTATCGAATAATATATTTTGTTTGACTGTGTTAAAAGCTTTGGCAAGATCTAAATAAACAGATATACAATGTTGAGTCTTGTCAATTGTGTCACAAATGTTGTCAGTCAAACCTCTTGGCATCATCCGTACCCTCGCCTTCTTGGAAACGAATTTGTAATGGATTCAGGATTTTGTGTTTGTCAATATTGTTAATCATTCTATTTTTAATCACTTTCTCAAAAACGTTAGCAAAGTTGGATAATACAGGTATGAATCTGAAGTTTGTAGCTTCATCTTGGTTGCCTGATTTATAGATTGGGACATTGTCAGCTTTTTCAAAGTGATTGGAACAATTCAATATTCAATAAATTTGTTAAGTAAGATGGTTAGAGTTTGTACAATGGATTCAGCAATATGTTTTATTATTTGAATTGAGATTTGATTTACTTCTGACTTTTTGCTATTCAGTTTCCAAATGACTTTCATTATTTTATTAGGATTTATAGGCTTCATAATGATAGCGTTTACAGGGGTATTATCAATCTTTGTATCTAATACATTATGATCAAAATTTTCAGGAATTTTTAGGCCTATATTAATAAAGAAGTCCTTTACATGGTTTTTGGCAATTGCTTGATCAGTTTCAAGAATTATATTTGTGTCTGATAATCCTCTTCAATGATTGCACCCAGCTTTCTCATTTCCGCAATTATACACAACTTCTGACAAGATGCATCTACTGTTTCTCCCTATTTTCACTACTTTTATCATATCTTTAACTGAATCATCTTTTCTCCTTCACGAGTCTGTTTTAGTAATAGCCAATTTTTTCACATCCATCATTTCTTTACATGATAACGCTTATTCTTTAGACAAGTTGGGTATATTAATTGGGTATACATAATTTTTTCTTGACTGTGCCTTCCACTCATATAAACTTTCTATGTTGTGTTCCTTTATGTTAGGCTCCTAACAAACTGCTCTATCATTAAAAAATAAACATCAACCATTCTTTACCTTTTTGTAATCAATGAACTCTTCAATTCCTCTATTCTGTTGAGGAAACTTAAAACATCTTATGTATTAGTATTTTAACTAGCAGCTCTGCTCTCAGACTGGTTGTTATGACTGATTATCTTTTATTATTACTTTTACAAAGATACATAACACGACAGAACAGAAAGAAACAACTTGCATTGAATTGACTTATACCATTACATAGGTACAATCTGTGGGTAACTGTTTATGTTTGAATACTGTGTAATTAGTTGTTACACAATACCACATTGTAAATAAACAAATGTGACAGGACAGGAGAATTGGGCTGCTCTTTGCTGAAGGAATGAAGATGATCACTCTCCCGCCTCATTTTTGACCTATGGCTTGTGATCTCATAAAGCCAGCACCTTAATACATCAGTCTGATTAAAGCCATTCTTACTGTTGGGTCAGCCCAACAGGCCGCACTATTTGTCCAATATTGTGATGATGGCTGTCTCACAGAACTTCCAGCTTGTGGTTCACCAAAAAGTAAAAAGCGATACTACTCCCTTTCTCTTCAGGATGGAGCTTGTGGAAATGCTAATAAAGAACTACAAATCCAATGTAATTTCTCCTAAATAACAAAGACTTGGGAAGACACCGACTTCACTTATACTGACAGATCGTCATTTTCCAGAACTTATTCCACATACAGAAAAAAGACAAATCCTGTAAGACAGTGTGCAATGTCCAGTCGTGTGAAGAATGCACAGAACAAGAAAATACAAAGAAAAACTATGTACTACTGCCCTGATTGTAATATTCCTCTTTGTGTGACTCTGCTTTAGTTTACCACACAGAAACATTTAAGGCCTTTTTAATAGTTTTTTGGTTCAAACTGTCTATTGTATTCGATGTATGAACAAGGCACAATACATAAACTTAAATTGTATCTCTTTAGGTTTTGTTATATGCATTCCATTGCTTGAAATAATTACGTAAATGTTATTCACATCATGCCCGAGATAACTCGGGATAATTATTATATAAATATGCAAATTGAAATATCTCCAAAATTTGTTATAAATTTTCATGATATTTAATAGGAAAGTTAATTTCATTGACGTGATAAGAATGAGATGATAAAAAATATTTTGACAAGAATTTTCGGAAAATACTAGTAAGGGAAGTGGTTAAAGGAAATATTGAAAAAATATTTATGTACGCCACTATAACATTATTACAAACAATAATTTAATGTATAATTTAAGTATTATGCCACAACTTAAATATATTTTATTGTCATTACTGTCCTGCAAATTAGAAGTAAAAGTAATATGTTGAATGGAATATTCAAGTAAATGGTCAAAAGTTTTATGTTGAAAAGTAAATTTTAATATAATATTAATAATATTGATGTGATAATATCAACAGAAAAATGCTATAAACATGACATTTTAAATAATATTACTTTTACACATGACACAAATACGTTTCCTTGCATTGCACTTCTCATACTGCCTCATAATAAGTCAAATTTATTTGAAATATTTTACAAATGAGGCATCTACTGAGAGAGGGAGCTAACCCACAAAATTGAAAACATCGATTGATTGACATATTCAACGTGTTCGTAATCGAATACAATCAGAAAGCAATATTTTGAATTTTGTGGGTTAGCACCCTCTCTCGCTGGACGCCTCAAACGTTTGTTTCAACTGTTAGAAACTTGATGGGTGTTACATGACTGAGTTCTAAAAGAAATTTAATCTCATTTAAATTAGTGGGAGTAGTTCTTGTTCGGGTTTTCATTGTATTTTCTTTCTACATTTCTGACCTTACTAGGCATGTTGTATAATATAAATATATATAGTTGCAGATCTAAAACTGTAATGCTTGTTTGGAAGCACATTTTGTAGCATACTACACATGTTTCATCAACACATACTTTGTTTCCATATGCATGATTCATAGGTACATTTTCCAGGCATTTCCTCTCATTGTCTTTCACAATACTTCTCCAATATTTCCAGTGTACATAAGAACATTTGTACACTCCATTTTTAGTGATCACAATTGTTTGCTGCTTTTGTTCGATTTTCATGCTATGAGCTGTGAAAATTCATCAAATTTGGAAGGAAAAAGACTGCATATAAACTCATTTCCTCTAATGCATAATATTGCTACAATTTGTAAAGGTATTGCTTCATACTAAAGCAGAATATTTTTTCAGATGAAAGCAGTAAAATTTGTCTGTAATTTGTTTCCAAACTCCTGTTATTTTGAAAATCATGAAACAAGAGTGTCTATAAAAAGAATATCTGACCACATCAATACCATCTGGAGTCCGAAATGCCCTCCTGTACACAAAAGATATATTTTATACTCAACCATTTCTCTTTTTCTGAATTATTTGAAGAAATTTATTTTTTCATTCAACCTTTATGTGATAACATTGTTATTCCTTCCTATGACAATTTTGTTTTTGAAATTTAGTAATATATTTTGCTACTGTCACGAAATCACTCCTGAGTTTTCAACAATATATTGAACAAGATTCATGATTCAGGAATGTATTGAACAAGAGGACTAGAAAAATAGAGGACTAGCAATGCTTGCATATTTCTTCAGAAGGTATCCAAATTACTAGGAGAGACGTTTACAAAATTTCCTCATTGAAATATTTGAAACAAAAGCTTCAGGATAGGGACAAAACAGAAGGAGTTGAAATGACTCTTCCCAGGCATTCTAGGTAAATTTGCTAACTTTTCATAAAATATATTTTTTACACGTTTCAATTTTTAGCATACTATAAATATATGAAAATGATGAAAAGGCACAAAATACAAAACCCTATTTTGAAAAACAAAGAAGTTACAAGGACATAAAGATCGCCAGGAATCGATGTGACACCTGTGGGTGCTCTAGTGTTAAATGAAGTGTTTTATATTATTGATTTAAATCACAATTGAAATCAAATAATTCGCAAAAAATCATTGATTTAAATAAAAAATATAATTTATTGTAAATTTTACACAGAAGGATTAAAAATGTTTAGGCAATAAAAAAGAAATACAAATTATAACATTTATAGTATTTATTTATTAATAAACAATGAGCTATAATAGCTTTTATGAATTATTTAATTGTTTATGAAGGAACACCATTTTTGCTGCTCTTTCTGATTGGCAATTCCTAATTTTTGATTGGTCAAGTCCAAATGTGGGAAACATTCATTCCTTACTAGCTGAAGATGCTGATAGTAATGATATTGTTTTACAATATTCATTCTTTTTCTGTAAAAATATTTTTTTTGGCATGCACACTCATTTTTCCACCTGTATGTATCTGAGTTCTTTCATAACTGTTGAATCTTAAGTGTTCAAGTAAAAGGAGCTATTTGCAATTCAAATATCACAATTTTTGTTGCGATTTCTATACCAACATTATCATAAAGTGATTTTAAATACTCAAATACTTGTTCTTTTTTTTAATTCCTGTAAGGTATACGTGTTATCAAGATAATATTTTAGTGTTAACAAAGAGCTTACAAAATGACTGTTAGTTACTGCTTGCCCATAAAGTTAATTAAAAATCTTTAATTGTAAAAAGTTCAAAATGCAAAACAAATCCTTTTTTAAAATTTGACTTGTGTGCACTACATCGCCAATTGTACAGAAATATCCTTGAACTTCCTCTAGGTCAATTGAAAATTTAAAAAGAATTTGCAGTACATCCTTACATTATTATATCCAGATCTCTATTTAACCCTTGAAAGCCCAAGTGTTTTTTCAACTGAATAAGCCTGAGGCGAGTCCGTTGACTCTTGTGGGGTAAACAATAATGTGCTATGTGTTTTTGGTTGGAACAGACAACAATGAAAATGCACTCTTTTCTTACTATTTATTACTAGAGCCCGGAAGTTCAGACATTTATTTTACCAAAAATAGGCTGGCAAGAAGGCATTTATTTTTACTAAAATAGGCATGCAAAAAAGGCATTTATTCTGGCTAAAGTAGGGGGCAAAACTCAGGACACAAAAAAAAATCACAATTTAAAATTAATCAGTTTAAAAAATTAATAATTAAATCGTTTACATTTTTATTTTAACTCTAATATTAACATTAGCACAAACGTGGCAGAAAACTACCTATTTCTTTGTAATCTTGATCATACTTGATCATCCAGTAGCCTGCGAGTTTATTTTCTTGCGACCTTGTCTCTACAAAATGCTATAGTGGACTCCCTTTTGTATCTTGAAATGGTAGCAGTGAAAACTGAATTGTAGATTTCGTTCTTCACACTTGTGCGATTGTCAGAAGGGAAGAGTGAACAAGAAGGAACTGAGATGGGTATAATCATGTACAGGCAGTTCTGTTCTCAAAAGGGATCCGAGGCCATACACAAACATTGCATGAGATTTCTTGTGAGTGAACAAATCTGTAAGCGTCAATGGAAATTTTAAAAAAATCTTCACTGGTATCATCTTCCTTTCTCTTTTAGATTTTTAACACAACCTGACACTGGAGTCTCCATGTCCACAGAAAGACTATATATGACTCTGCTTTCATGTTCAGGATAGCAGATATGCTCTCAACTTGATAGAGATTGGTGCCAGGAGGCAAAAAAAATTAAGAAAAAGGCAGAAAAGGACACAAGGAAGAAAAAGGCACAAATAAGGCAAAATGCCTGAAGTAGGCAATATGAAAATCTACTAAAACAACTCCAGAAGTGCAATTAAGTGATTCTTGTTAAGTCATAAAATTGTAACAATTATAAAAAGGCATTTAGCCAAACTTAATTTATTTATTACATTTTTGAAGATCAAATAATTTGCTCTTTTACACTGAAAACATTCTATCCGGCATGGAGTGTTCTGAAGATTAATTTCTTTTGTGCATATTTTAAGGAGTGTCTTCACACTCAATGTCACTATAGTTACTTCTGACGCCTTCTTTCCTAGAATTATTTTTGGGGTTGTAATCTCTATTTTCTTGCCCAAAATAATCCATCAGATACATTTTCATCATCTAAGTTGAGGTACGCCTGAATCTCACCTTCACTCAGTTGAGACATCTTGGTAACTACACAAATGAAAGTATTTGATTCATGAAGAGGTATAAAATCTCAAGATTCAATTTTGAAAATATTTACCACCCACCTATAACAAAACTGCACAGAACCTCAGAATAATCACACACTGAAGCAACACTGGATAAACTAAGAATGGTCTGTGCAATAAATATAAGTGAATAGTGATAAATGTTTATAAAATTCTCACTAGCAAAAATAGAAATACTCAGAATACAACATCTAACAATCACTACAATAACAAGAAATTCCTTTCAGAAAAATGCAGCAATGTAAAAGCTTATCGGTAACGAGAAAAATACAAAACTACAAATCAGTCTGGTAGACTCATCACAGGCTTCTGTGACCTGAAACTATGTTAGTGGCAATAAGTGAATAAAAAATACAAAAAAATTGAGAGAGATTTTCATGTAACATTTAGGAGGTATATTTAAAAGAATACCTGGATGCTAGGAGCAGAGATCCAATTTCCAATAATTTTACGAGCATTGAAAGATGGAAGTGATACCGTTGGACTTGCCTCAGGCTTTCTAGGGATAAAATATTTCTTTGTATTGCAGACATATTTTGCAGCGTTGTTTGTTACAACACTAATAATATTACATTTGGAAAAATGTTGCACCTTTTCAATTGACTTAGTTACAGCCTCTTTCAAGTAAGTGGCAGAATGATGGTGTTTACTAAATAAGATTTTCCATTTTTTGTCAGCAACACAAAAAGTTATTACTGGTTCATGTCAAATGTTGGATCAACCATTGACTGCTGAGAATACACTCTTATCAATTACAACAGAAACAACTTTCTTTTGTTCATCCTCAAACACAGAATTTAGGATATCATTTCCTCTTTTGTCTTTTTAGGAGACGTATATCCTGGCGTTCAAGTTGCAATGAATTTTATAAATTCAGGATGTTCAATTCTATGAAACTGTTTGTAGTGTAAGCAAGTCAAGTAACCTGTAAATCCAATTCCCTTTGCTTTTGCTTAGTAGTGACGTGAATAAAATTGCTCATATTGCTAGTAGATGATTTCTTGATCTTTCAGTTGGTTGATTAGAATCAAATGATGTTGCTATATTAGGAGACTGTAATACTGTAATTTATAATTTTAAACAAATAAAATTTGTTTTCTTTGCAATTTGTATAATTAATTTAACTGATTAAATAATAATATGTATTATGTAAAAAATATTAGTTTGCATATAAAAAGATTTTTGAGTTGTTGATATTTATTTAATGTAATATGTTTCATTAAGATATATAACAATTAAAAACATTGAGGTTAAAAATGGTACACATCTGTAAGTTCATTGCTATTAACATTTAAATTATTCACTTTGTTATTAGTAGATCAATTGTGTGAAAGCAGACAAGCGGCTTTGATTTGGGAGATGATTCCTTTCATTTCTGTGCTGCAATATTTGCATTTAGCTCATGACTACTTTAATTTCCCTGTAATTGTCCTAAATGAAATCTTTTTTCCATCTAGCTTTGGCTTATTTAGTTTTAAACATTTTAAAAATTTATAATTCACATCAATTCACAATAGAAATTGCACATCAACAATTCTTTTATGTGGGCTCAAACAAGTGAAGATCATGATGCACAAGTAATGTTTAAAGCTATAAATATTACTGTGTTCAAAAATTAACTATGGAAAAGGATGTTCTTATACACATAGCAGTATTTCTAAATTCAAGAATTATTTCTATCTCAATAATTTCTTCATGAAATTGAAAGATTAAGCAATAAACTACATCGAGGAGGTCTGTTGATTGGAGTGATGGTATACAACCAATTCATACATTTAGCTTCATATAGAATTAACTTACAGGTACATTTAGAAAACTACAGTGAACTCTTCTAGATTAAAACTTGTAGATAGAAGAAACTGCATATTAGTTGTTTTATTTTTGACAATGTTAATACAGGTTTTTTTATGTCAGTTTCATATTGGTTGGTATGAATTTTTGGTCTCTTTTTTTCAAATATCTAAAAATTTTACCTAATTTGAATATTTAAATTTTAATAAAAAAACTTAGATTTTTTTATGTAAAAAGACAAATTATTTTGGTAACCCTGATACATAACATGTAATTATAATTTTTTTGTAAGAAATAAATTCCTGAAAGTCCCTGATATATTTTGAATAGTTGGAAGACGTAATGAGGTAATTCACATTACGGTGTACACAGGTTTGATGTTTCTTTGATTTTACATATATTAGTTAGGAAAATAATAATAAAAACTCCTCCTAAACTCAAGGTATTCCATCTAGAAGATAAAAGTATCAAAACATATGAAAGAAGACAGAGAGAAAAACTGCAGAGGGTAAAGAAAACATTGAGATATTTTGGAGTTCACTTAACAATGATTGAAGTAGGAAAAGAGATTAGGCTTTAAACAATATAGGAAAACTAAATGGTTAAGAACATTGGACAATGATCTAAAAGAAATGATAAACCTATAGAAGAAATTTTTTTTATCTCCTTCAGTCCCTTTTTTAATTTCGGACAACCACTATAAATACATGCAACATTTTTTTATATTATAATTTTATTCTGTGAAATCTGACATTTTGGAGACAGTTCTGTCTCCCTCATCAGGTAAAACTGAAAATGTATTTTTAAAATAAGTTCAGAATGACAAAGCCAAAAATGATATTCACAATATTTATTAAAGGATGGAACAACATGAAAATTACAAAAATAAATAACTAAAGCTATACACAGTTGAGGGAAAGCTCATCTATTGTTATATACTTGGAAAGAATATAAAAACATATCGTTAATGGACAACCTTCTAAGTTACAGAAATGGCGATTTTAACATTTTAATATCAACTATTCAGAATTAGCTTGTTCTTTAGTTTGATAAGAAATGATAGTTGTGATAGTTAGCCAGATAAGAAAATTTCCAAAGAAAACTAGAAGTTGTGGTTGCAAAATAGAAAATAAAAAACCTTCTATGTGACCTTTACAATTTATTGATGATAAAATATCTCGTGTGTGGGAAGAGCCACAAGGGAGGTTTTCATAAGGGGCTTTCAGAAAAATGACGATAAATTTAATAATATTATATAGAAAGTGTAGAATGCCTAAACTTAGCCATCTATACATGATTAATATCAAAAGTGTTTTTCCTTCCTTGTGTAAAATTTTATTTTTCCACTTATCATGTATTTCCATGTCAATCATCAACAATGATGTACAAAATATACAGAAACATTTCTAATTAAGTATTTTTGATGTTGTTAAATATCAGTTTTGGCTTCTGAACTCATTGTAAAAATACATTTTCAGTTATACTGGATGAGAGAGACAGAACACTCTCTGAAATGTTGAAATTCACAGAATAAAGTTATGAAATAAAAAAATTTTGGGTATAGTTATCGTGGTTGTCCTAAATTTAAAAAAGGGATTGAAAAGTATTAAAAAACAATGATAATAGTGACAACCAAGATAAAACTTGTATTTTATCAAAAAAAGAAAGCATACAGAACCTACCTCCAGAAATGAACAGTGATAAATTACGTGGAATGTAAAAGGCTATGGGTCAATGTGGGGCACCTCAGTCGAATACGTAGGAGAGATGACCAGAGAAAATTTGTTTAAAGCAAAGTAAGAGATGTCTCAGGCTCTCAACAAATGGGATTCAAAGGTTTGAAAAAGCTGCACATGAATGTGGAAAAAAATCGGACTATATGGCATGTAGAGGAAAGGAGCTGATAGAAATGTTATTAGAATTTTTTAACACAGTATGACAAGAGAAAACAAATCCGACAGAATGGTTAGAAAATATAGTTTTTAATATTTACAAGAAGATCTGTAACAATCGTAGGGGCATTTCACTATGATCAACATCATCTAAGCTTTATGCAAACGTGCAGAGGAACAATCAAAGAAATATGTGAGAATTTCATGGGAGAAGATGAGTGTGGATTCCAAAAGGGTAGAATCATTAAAGATGCCATCTTTACGTTACAAATGTTTCCATTTGCGGGTTCTCGGGTTTTGGTCCAAAATAATAAGCTATGTCAGTTTGCCGATGTTTCGGAGTTTATTATTGCTCCATCCTCAGGGCTGGACAAGTTTTACAACACGGTTATTACAAATATTGTCAACAATGATACTTACAATTGCATGTTAAAAACTATGTATAAACAGCACACATTGTGTATCTATCTATCTATCTATCTATCTATCTATACCTATGTATCTATATATCTAAGTAAAAGGCTGATTATATTCAGTTGTGTTCGAAACCAACAAAACAAAAACGTTTATTTATTTTCATTTATTAATGTATATAATAGTACTACCAGAAATTTATTCATTTTATTCTTATGTTGATTTTTTTTCTTTTTTCCCCCCCTTGTAAATAATTTATATAATATTGAATTATTAAGAATAGGACTCATACCTTGCTGTGCGAGGGAAGTTAAGTAGATATTATGAAGGTTCACATCATGAGAAACAGCCAAACAAGCTAGCATGACCATTCATCCTAACTACACGTTCCTGAATGAACTAGTGTATAACATGGTATAACGTCTTCTTTGTAGCCGGTGGTTGGCTCCCATGTTATGTGTAATGTTTATATATAGTTTTTAATATGCAATTGTATCATTGTTGACAATATTTGTAATAACCGTGTTGTGAAATTTGTCCAGCCCTGAGGATGGAGCAATAATAAACTCCGAAACTTCGACAAACTGACATAGCTTATTATTTTGGACCAAAACCCGTGAACCCGCAAATGGAATCTTCAACAGAAAATGGTCATGAAATACAGCAGAATTACAAATGTTAATAGA
This sequence comes from Acheta domesticus, assembly GCA_031308135.1. Lineage (NCBI taxonomy): Eukaryota > Metazoa > Arthropoda > Insecta > Orthoptera > Gryllidae > Acheta > Acheta domesticus. The sequence continues at coordinate 558,750 of JAHLJT010005437.1, read as the reverse complement.
TCAAAGAAGAGAAAGGGATCTATCAATTTTTAGAATATTTATTGATTATGAAGGGGCATATGACAAAGTTAAGACAGGAACTGGGAAATACTAATGGGTGTCCGTCTTTAAATTCGCCCCATTGAAGTGTGTTCCGTCTCGTTTTGGGTGGACAGCAAATTCTAGCGGCTGGACTAGGAATCCAGCTGACTACAGACTAGGAATATAGATCAGGAATCCCTATACCAAATGATTCCTAGTCCTTGATGCTTCAACGGGGCCAGTTTTAAATGGGACACCCGGTGTATAGTAGAGGAGAAAGTTCCAAATCAGTTCTCAGTTCAATACAAAGTCTACTCAAGAACTCAAGAATTAAAATACTTATGAAGAATACAAGAACTTAATACAAGAATTAAAATAACATATGAGTTATAATTACATTAATTAAAGTTCATAATTATTAGTACAAACGTTTTGACAAGAGTTTCTTCTCATTTTCAGGGTTTGTAGTACATTGTTACATCTAGAGAGAATTTTAATCATCATCATCATCATCATCATCATCATAATCATAATCATGAACTATTTAAGTCTAGGCCCAATGGCTTGTCCTATTCTACCAGTAGTGCCCTAGTCACTGCCAAGGTGTTTCTGGTCTTCCCACGTCTTCTTTGGCCGGCCTTTTTCTCTTACACCTCTCGGTCTGTACTTTAGCACCTGTTTTGGTATCCTTTTTATTGTCATTCTTTTTACATGGTCTTGCCATTTCTTTTGATATTTTACAGTCTTCAATTATGTTTTTGATTTTTAATTTCTTCCTTATTTCTTTATTTCTTTTTTATTATTATTATTTTACCCTTTACACTTAAAGTGCTGCAGGATTATCGTGCTTAGGTTTAGAGGATGTTAGGACTCCTCTTTCAGCCATTTTTCCGGTTTATCCCCACTTCCAAGGCCCTCTGTGCAGAAGAATGTAACTGGTTTCTCTTAGATGGTTGCATGCCTAGAAGTGGGGTGTTGATGGCATGGCAAGCGTCATGCTTCAACCGGACACTTTTTTACCCAATATTTACTAATAATAATAATAATAATAATAATAATAATAATAATAATAATAATAATAATAATAATAATAATAATAATTTATTAAGTCACATATACAATTACAATCGTGTATGACGAGTCAAAGTGATGTTTTGGGTGGAGAGAGTGAAGTTACATTACTGTCCAGAAGCAAAACAAGGGGCCATCTCAGCATTTGCTCATAGGACCAGGGAAACTGGACAAAAACCTGATCGAGATGGGTCATTAGCCTAGGAATTATCCTACTACAATAAGTCAATAGCCTACTACAATACTTGTTACAGCTAGATTAAGATATTATACAGTATATATTTATTTTTAATAGCAAAATAATTTAACATTTCCAGATTGTAATGTTTAATGTGAAAGTAAAATTCACTTGTTTATATAATTTTACTGCTACTAATAATAACAATCATAATTGTAATACTATTACTAATAATAATAATAACAACATATATTGAGTCACTTATACAATTTTAATTGTGGATGACTAGTCAGATATGATATATGCAGGTGCACATGTCAATAATAATAATAATAATAATAATAATAATAATAACAACAATAATAATAGTATTAATAATGGGATAAGTATTTTGGTTTATATGTTGTTAAGGTAAGTAGGGTTGTGATTTGTGTATTCCTTCACACTGTAGAACATGTTGTTAAGCAGGAAAGCTTTCAATTTACTTTTGAATGTATGTATTGTGTTTAAGTCTTTAATATCGCGGCCTAGCTTGTTGTAAAGTGTAATGCCCTCTATTAGGGTACTTTTTTGATAAAGTGTAGTTTCAGAGTGGGGAACATGTAAGTTATCCTTTTGACGAGTGTTGTAGTTGTGTACATCAGAATTTAGAGTAAAAGTGTCTTTGTTTTCCATGAGAATCTTTTTTGTGAATACCACTACTTCAAATATGTACATGCATGGTAGAGGAAGAATCCTTAGTTTATGGAACGGGTTTGCAAGACTCCAGCTTATGAGTGCTGGTCATTGTTCGCAGTATTCTTTTTTGGATAATAAATGTGCGAGTGCTTTCAGGGGCATTTCCCCAGAAAATTATTCCGTATTTTAGGTGTGAGTGCACATTTGCAAAATACATTGTCCTAAGTGTCTCAATGTTGGAGTTCGACCTGAGGGTGTATAGTGCATAGCAAGATTTGGTGAGCTTCTTGTTAAGATTTGAGATGTGAGCACCCCATTTTAGGTTTTCTTGGATTGTTAGACCTAGGAAGGTGGTTTTATGAGTTATCGTTACAGGGTTATTATTTATGAATAACTGCTGTGGAAATTTTTCTTTGGTTCGAGGATTCATAAAATTTAGAGAGACTGTTTTGCTGGTGTTTATGATGAGATTGTTGTCTTGAAACCATTTTACTAGGGCATGCAGAGTTTTCCGAGTTTCTTTTTCTAATGATTGTTGTGTTTTTGCTTTGATGATTATGTTTGTGTCATCTGCAAACAAGATTATTTTGTTGTTCCTTAAAGCCAAAGGCATGTCATTTATGTATATAAGGAATAGAATTGGCCCAAGGATGGATCTTTGTGGGACTCCACAATTTATCATCTGAGGGCAGGAGTAGTATGAGGAGATTTTGTTTTCTTTAATGTGCTGGAGGGTAACTACTTGGCTACGGTTTGATAAATATGATTTGATCCATTGGCCTGCAATGCCTCGAATCCCTAGCATTTCTAGTTTTGTTAAAAGTATATGATGGTCAGTAATGTCAAAGGCTTTTGACAAATCTAAGAAAAGGCCAATGGGAATTTCCTTCTGATCGAGTGCAACAAGTATGTCATTTAAAAAGGAGAAGATGGCTGTGTCTGTGGATCTATTACTCCTGAATCCATGTTGAGCATTTGTGAGGACATTATTTGCATTGAGAAACTGTTTGAGTCTATCGTTAAAAAGCCTTTCCAGAATTTTTGAAAATCCTGATAGCAGGGAGATAGGCCTGTAGTTCATTGGATCAGAGCTATTTCCCTTTTTAAACAGTGGTTTAATTTTTGCCATTTTGAAAACATCTGGGAATATGCCTGATTTTAGAGAATAATTGCAAATATGAGAGAGTGGTTGCACTATATATGGAGCACTGTGTTTGATAAGAAAATCCGGAATATTGTCCAGGCCTGCTGAGAATTTATTCTCCATTTGTCCAATGATTTTAAAAATTTCAGAGGGAGTAGTTTCATATAAAAATATGGTATTTACGATTTGTGTGACACTGGTGTTTGGATGGTGGGTTTTATTGTTTAGAGAGTGTTGAGAGATTAATTTTTTGCCTATTTGTGAAAAGTGTTCGTTGAATATGTCAGCTATTTCTTGTGGGTCCTGTAAAGTTTGGTTGTTGTGGTGGAGCTCTATATTTTGTTTGTTATTATTAGATGGTGCTGTAGTCTTTTTAATAATATCCCACATAGCTTTTGTTTTGTTATATGCATTTCTAATGTACTTCTCATTTGTCATAATTTTTGCTTGTTTGATTACTTTTTTTAGGATTGAGTTATATGTTTTGTAGTATGTAATGAAGTTGGAATTACATTTGTTAAGTGCCAGTATTTTAAACATGTTACGTTTTCTTTCACATGACACTTTGATGCCTTTGGTGATCCATGATTTTGTTTTCTTATTTGGGATTTTTCTAAGTTTTTTTGGAAAAATGGCATTGAAATGTCTTGAGTATATATTTATGAATGAGTTGAACTTATCATTAGTATCAGTTGCCTTATATACTTCGTCCCAATTTTCTAATTTGAACAAGTTTTGGAATTTTATTATGTTTCCTTGGGAATAGTTCCATGTTTCTTGGTAAGTTGTCTGTTCAATGACTTTTGATTCTGTTTGAAGTGTTAAAATCTGAGCAGTGTGGTCACTGAAGCCTGTGGTGAATGTAGTAACAGAAAAACTATGGTTATTTGCATCTATTATTATTTGGTCAATAGCAGTACTACTATTTTTTGATATTCGAGTTGGGGTATTTATAGTTGTTTGTAGATTAAATGATTTGAGAAGATCTTTGAACAGATTTTCATTACTGGATTGCGAGAGGCAGTTTATATTGAAATCACCACAAATAATAATTTTATACTGTCTGCGATTTTTAAGTTTTGTAAGAATAACTTCCAGATTTTTTAAGAAGATTTTTAAATTCCCAGTAGGGCTGTGATATGTGCATAAAACCCATGTTTTTATTGAATTTAAATCAGTGATGGATATTTCAAAGTCTTTTTCTTTTATAAGATGAGTGTGATTGGTGTAGGGTACAAAACTAATTGTGTCTGTAATAAAAATGCATGTCCCACCATAGGCATGATGTGAATTGTTAATGTTTCTACATGAGCTGCTAGCTAGAGAGAAGCCTGGAATATGTGTATTATCTAGTTGGTCTTTGGTCAGCCAGTGTTCGGTGAAGCATAATATTGAAATGTGGTTGAGCTTCTCCTCAAGTAGTATTTCTATATCAGTAAGTTTGTTTTTCAATGACTGTACATTTTGGTGTAGAATGTGAAAATAGTTTTTATTTGTGTGTATTGTCTGCTTTCCTGCTGGATTTACTGTTAATAAAGCCAGTAAACATTGGTACTCGTTTGGAAGGAAGGCTGAGTGAACCTTAGGATCGCCCTGAATAGGACATCATCGGATAAAAATCCCCAGCCATGCTCTGATTCAAACCCGGGTCCCTCAGGTTCTTTATTTCTTATTTCGGTTTTCTGTATCACTTTTAGTATTGGTCTTAGGTACCTCATTTGGCCTGCTTCAATTCTTTGCCTATCTCTTTTTTTTCAGTATCCAAGTTTCACTTCCATAGAGAAGTGTAGGCTTGCAAATGATGTTGAGTCTAATTTTTGTTTCTGTAGTCATGTGTTGGAAGTGTCTTTTTATACAGCCATTGATTTTGTTGTATTTTGCCAACTTTGATTCAAAGTCCTCTTCCTGTATTGAAATTTTGTTACCTAGGTAGGTAAAACTTGACTCTTGTTCTATTATTTTCTTTTCAATCACTATTTTTGTCCTTATGTGATCCTTGCCTTTGAAGTCCATTGCTTTAGTTTTCATTATTGATATTCTGAGACCAAATTTTTTTATAATGTTGTTGAGTCTTTATGTTGCCATTTGCAGTTCATCCTCTGATGTCATTACAATTGCTTGGTCATCTGCATAAAGTATGTTCTTTATTTGTTGACCTCGCCCCATAGCAATGCCTCCTTTCACTTCCTTCTTCCACATCTTCATGATATAGTTCATGTATATATTGAACACTAGAGGTGATAGAGGGCAGCCTTTTAGACATTGTTTTAAAAAAAATATATATACAATTAAATAAAAAGGAAAAACGAGTACTCACTACAAGAGGATTGGGCCCACCTGTTCTTTTATATAATGTTGAATGACAGATTGAATTTGTGGTACCCACATTTTATGTGAGGCTTATTTTATTCCATTTGGGAATTTCGGAGGGCAATCATTACACGAAATTAAAAAGACACTATTTTGTTTATCTAATATATTGATAGGATTTTTCTTACGTTGAATGAGGTTTTCTTTATTGTTTATAGAGTTCTGTATGGCAATGTTAAATATTTAACTTTATTATTAATACAAGGAATATATGGAAGTTGGAAATACATCTCAAGTTTCATGTTTTCCTGTACATTTTATGAAGATTTTAATTTATTATGATATCTGCTGTTATAATTTATTTTATTTAATCTTTGACAAGTGAACCTTACTATACATTTTATTGGACACTCATTTTCAGTTAGTAATTGAAAAACTGCTTCAAGATTAGTGCTATGAAATTGCTTATCAGATAATTCGATAGCTAGGTCTACTAAATTGAAAAGATAGCTTTTTTCTTACTTAGTGGATGAAAGGAATTGTATTAATTATTGTACCTGCGTGTACTGTTTTTGTGTACCAGTTAGTGATGATTCTGTTTTGAGAACTGTAATGATTTCATTATTCCTAGGAATACTTCAAAACAATAGTGGACAAAAGAATAACTATTTAAGATCTATAGTCTATGATGTACACAACGTGTATTAGAATCAATGAACAAGACAAAAGAACAGCGCGCCGCGGAAGGTATATTTCGATCGTTCTGGAGACTTTTATGGGGTCAACAAATGCGGAAAGAAATTTTGAATAACCATTTAGTTGCAGAAGAATTAAACGAACGCTGTGTTTTTGTTTGGACGAGATCGGACGACGAATTCCCTTAAAATTGTAATTTGAAAATTTAGAATGAAATCCCAGTCGAACAGGTCAAATGGCATAACTTGAATTATCGAGATTTTGCGAAGAAATGCTGATTAAACAATGAGATGCGGCGGGAATCGTCGTAATAGGAATTAAACAAAATGTATACATGGTTTAGAGAGTTATAAAAACATTGAACATTCTAAATAAATAAATATTGCAAGCTAACAATACTACCAAACAAGCGACGATTTACTGCTGGGGAATGTCGACAGAAAATTAGCATTTTCGACGGGAAATAAATAGAAAACTGCTGTTTCGACAAGAAATCTTTAACATTGGGGGAAAGCTAAAGCGAACGAACACGAACACAAGTTAAAACGGGAAATAATGACCATTTTAGAAAATTTTGTGGAAACAACAATGAAAAAAAAAAGCGAAAGGGATTTCGCCGGCATTTTTCATAAGCGAGTCAACATGTTAAATCGAAATGATTTTGAGCACACTTCGGTCTAGTCAGCGGTCGAGAGAACGTGATCCCCACGTCCGTAGTATTCGTGATTTGTTTAACTTTTCGGACTTAGATATTTTTGGAGCGGTGGAGCTAAAGTAATTGATGAACGTATAACTGGGCGGACGTTGGCAATGCATTAATACTTGAAGAGAGAAGAAGTATTTTTGGTAGTGAATTTGTGATGCAAGTGTTTGGACAATTTTTTTTGGAGAAATACTGAAGAGAACCGGCCCGTGCACGAGTGGAGCGTGCGTGGACATCCGATGCGTGCGAGTGGACGCGCATAGGATCATCGGACCGACAACAACGCTGTTTTCGACGAGGCAGAGAGAAAGGGAAGTGACGCACTCGCGAAATAATTAAAGAAAAAAAATCAGCTTTGAACTTGTGCACATCAAACGTAACAAACATTCATGAGACTTTTGAAATTTACGGAATTTCAAGCGGAATTAGTATAATATCATAATTTGTAGGCTGGTATTTAGTAATTGTTAGGTTTCATTTTTTTTCCTCATTGTTGCATTGAAGTACGTACGTACCTAGTATTGATTGGCAATAATATTGAGTTTTTTTTTTTTTTGTAAAAGGAATTCCTAAAGATTCATAAACGATCAAATGACTAACTAATGGCCATTGGAATTGTAATGAATTGTAAATTTATGTAATTGGGTAAGGTTAATGTTAAAGAAACCCATAGCAACGTTGCCAAGCGGATGTAAATGCTCATGTGCCGTGTAGTGTTGACGGAAGAATTAGAAAAATGAAAAAGGGGAATTAAAATTCTTGTTTTCGTGTTTGAAATATATGTGTTTTTATTTCAGTATTTAGTAGCCATGTGCATGCTGTGCTGTTAAGCGTTGTTTACAGGTAATTCCCGTACGGGGCCGTCCACGACCTACGACCCAAATAAAATTTTATGCAACACCCTCAGATAGTAACATTGACAGATTGAATAGCGGTAAGAAAGGTATGGTTGCATTGGCTCCAAAGTACAGAGCAATTCGGAGAAAGGGGAATAAATAAACAAGGGAGGTATAGAGAGGGGCAAATTGAACGTGAGGGAGAGAATACCGTTGCATTGGCAGCCCAACGTGGGGCAAATTGAACGTGAGGGAGGGAATACCGTTGCAGAACTAAATAGCAATTTCGCATTTTAAATACTTTAATCAATTTTTATTTTACATATTTTATATTTTTACTTTCCCGTGTACGTACATATATACGGAGTAATATACGTAGTGTAGGGAAAGTTATGTAATACTGCGCGAAAAAACAGCGAAATTTCGGCAGAAAAAATTCATTGCTGGGCCGTGATAACGTAAAAGTGGATAAATCCATTTGCTAAATTAAGGGGGGAAAATTCTCTAAAATCTGGTGTAGGTAGAATCCTTGGTGTGTGCGTCCTTCATACCGAAAAACCAATTGAAAGCAATCCGTCCGTCTGTTCGTTAACAACCCTAGCGTCTAAACCAAAAGTACGATTTCTTCTAAAATGAATATTGCCTAGTGAGTCGATCAGGTTCCACTCGAGACGCCGCGATTTTGACAAACGTTCTTTAATATTTGGGGGTACTATACACGAATCTCCCCGGACATTTTCAAATTTTTCTCAAAAATGGTTCCAATTTTTTTTCTTTAACTTGTAAGAATATAGTAAAATACACTTAAAAAGGTAGCATAGGTCCTAATTTCACGGTTATCTCTGGATTTTCGAAAATTGCAAATGTTTGAAATTTATTCAGCTTCATTCAACAACTACAAATCAACATTTTTTTCATCAAATAAAATTTGTCCTCCATAAAGATTTTTTTCATTAAGGTCATGCTCATTTTTTTGAAAATTTTAGTCGTTTTCGCGCAACATTGCTTGCAATGTGTGCAATTTTAAAAAAGTTACAAAAACATGATTTTCTCAAAAATGGTTTCAAATTTTTTTGAACTTTTGGGTAGGATAGTGATAAATGTACAGCATTAGATGACAAACGCCACATTGCTCTATTCTTTTGCTTTTTCATAAATTGCAAAACTTGTTTTGACTTGCCTCTCACGTCGTTAATATTACATTAGCGTGTATGTACATGTATGTATGTACATATTTTGCTTTTTTATTACAATAAATATCGTTCCCTAGATTAGACATTTTTTTGAACAGTGACGTTTTCTTACATTAATACAACACTCATCTATTTTAATGTTATATGATCTTTGAATAATGGAGTCAATAATTTATAATTAAATATTTAATGTCACATTGCCTGCTATACTACAATTATCATCGAATATCGTTCTTTGGATTTGACTTGTTATTTTACTCACTCGATTAACTATTTTTACTTTCCCTATACTTTACGAACGTATAGTACAGGGAAAGTTATGTAATGCTGCGCGAAAAAACGGCGGATTTTCGGCAGAAAGACTCTTATTACAGGGCTTTGGTAACGACATAGTGGATAAATCCAGTTGCTAAATTAAGAAAAAAAATCTAACACGTGGTGCAGCCAGAATCCCAGTTTGGTGGGTCTTTGTTACCGAAAAACCAATTGAAAGCAAAACGTGTGTCCGTCCGTCTGTAATTTTCTTGTAAGAATAGAGTAAAATACACTTATTAAGGTGGCATAGATTCGATTTCCACGGTTAACTCTATTTTCGAAAATTGTGAAAATTTGAATTATATTCGGCGTCTTCCTCCAACTACAAGTTGCAGGTAGAGATTTTTCCTTGAAATAACATTTATTCTTCATAGTCAGTTCTTCCTTTAGTGAGTTTTTCTCAAAAATGGTTTCAATTTTTTTTTAAACTTCAGGTTACGATAGTGGTAAATGTACAGCATTAGATGACAAACGCCACATTGCTCTATTCTTTCGCTTTTTCAAAAATTGCAAAACTTTTTTTGACTACATGTGCTTTAAATAATGCCAAGTAAAGGTTTTAGAGTACTCAACCGTTTTCTGTGAAAACTACCTCAAAATTCCGCATTTTCAGAAACGCTTAAAGGTCATATTCTCATAAATGGCTTCACATTTTTCTTCAAACTTTTGGAACGGATAGTGCTGATTGCAGTCTTTAATACGACGTAAAGTTCATTTTGACGTATTTTCTTTTTGTTTTCTTCAAAAATGACACAAATGTAATTTTTTTGAAAGGTTTATCAAATCTTTAATATGCACACTACCAACAATTTGTAAACATTATATTTGTAAGTGCTTCAAATGACTTCAAAGTTTTTTGAGAACTCAAAAATATTCTGTGAATAAGAGCTTCAAATTTCTCATTTTTAGTAGCGCGTAAACGCCATTTTCTTAAAAACGGCTACAAATTTTTAAAAGAAAATTACCATTTAGGATGAAGTTTTTGTGTTCTTTAATAATCTAAAATTATAATTTCCGTTCTACCATTAGGAAACCGAAAAATGAAGAAAATGTCAAAAGAATATACTTTGTACGCCGATAGATGGCAGCTGGTTTTCTCCATGAAATGTATTTATCAAAAATAAAGGTACTACTTATGTTTTTTGAAAATACGAGTAGCTTTTGTATAATTTCGTGACAAATATAATAGCCTGCTGCAAATTTATTGCGCTTCAGACAGCCGGATGCGTCGCAAATTAGAATTTTCAATTTTGTATACTATTTCTTTGTTTGTTTTTACATTCGATCTTTTGTTATACATTTACACACTCATCTTTAAAGAAATTATTTATTTTGAAATATTCGAAATAAAAATTGCTAGCTCTTTAAGGGAGTATCAACAATGCATAGAATGCAACAATTGAATTCCGTTCCGCTGTCGCGAATATCTGTGAATTACGTGTCATTGTTGTGACTTGATATAACTGTTTGGTATCAGGCTTCTTTTTCCAATATAAGTTTACAAAACTTTTGTATTAATTTTTATACAGTTATAGAATTCACATAGTTTTGACAACACTGCGATGGAAACAGTGAGTTGTTTACTTCTTGATTGAATTGGACATTTTCAAATAATAGCTAAGATTTTAGTAGGGCAGAAAGTGCAATATTTCAATCCTACGTAACTGTTTCCAATAACACGGGAAAGTATGTGCTGTTGTAGCACCACTAGTTTGACAATACGTTTTGTTTCTGTAGTTTGTCAAGTTTTTAATATTGCAAGCATATTCTTGTTATTTAATACCAGGCATTTTGAAAACTTCATTATTAGTGTAATGTAGTATATGGAAAAATATTTTTATCTACAGGAAAGTTTTAAAACATGTTTCATATTTAATTCCTTGAAATATCATTCATTCAGTAATAACCTTTAATATATTTTATGTCAATTCTTTCACTTGACAGAAGCTCTTGTTCTGAAAGTGAATTTACTTTTGTCACAAAATGATTCAGAGTTCTTCAAAGCAAAACGCATTTCAAAATCAGGGAACTATGTGAAATTGCATGTTTTGAAAAGTAGACGTATAAATACTGAATCAGATAGCTTTTTGTGCTGTTGAGACTGAAAAGGTTGACTGATTTTCTGCCATTTTGCAGGCATTGATCGTCGACTTCCCTTCCTCACCTGCAAAGAAACCTTCAAGTGAATCAATCATCAGGGGCAGTGGTGAGTCAAAAGTTTTATTTCGTAGCAGTGCCGAAGCTGATGTGTGATCTGGGAGCCTTAGAATACCCTTATTATTTTTCAACAAAATCTGTCGTTATGTGTGCTATTTTTTTCAATATTTTTTACTGAATCGTTAAAGAAAATTAAATGTTAACGATTCCTGGCAATTTCGAGTCCATCCACGCGTTGCACAATATCCTTCGTTCTATCAAAATCTGCTGAATGCGCGAAACAAACTGAAGGTGCAAGACAGGGAACGACATCGAGGCACACAAAGGAACAATTCATTCAACGTATTATTTATTAATGTTTTGAAGGAATTATATTAATTTTTAATGTTAGTAGTGATGTAATTTTATTGCCAATAATAATACAAAATCATGCACACAGCGACAATCGCGGGCTGGCCCTTGTCTTGAATATGAAATACTGAGTATTGTGTTAATACAAGAAGGCAAGCATTAACGTAATATTTATATTGAACATGACATCTAGACATAACTTACTTGAAAGAAAGATGATTAATAATAGTAGACTGCCAGTGATGGAGGCGAGTGTTCACAGCCATGACACTTACCTTCGCAATTAATAGTCACAAAATTGTACATTCAACTCATAACAATCAATCTTGATACTGTTGCATTCCAAAAGCCACATTCATTCACACTGCCATTAGCATCAATGAGCTCAAAACTAACAACTCACTATGCGATATACACAAAAGAAATGTTATCGAAGCGCACAATTTTATTTGTAGCGTGAGAGAAATGCTGCAGTAAGGTGCGTTCACATTCACAGAGAATGCAACGTGAAATCAGTTGTCCAACTACCGCTGTGCGAGATGAATACAACTAGTTTCGAGCAGCGTTCGTTCTTCAAGACAGCCGTTCTCCATAGAAGATGTGCTTGACAATGTCACAGGGAATAGGTGGAAGTTCTTGGGAATAGTGCCCTTCCATTCCGGACAGTCGCTAGATGGTCACGAGGATTTCTGCGAGGACGCGTAGCAACCAGTGACCAGCAACGCACGTGGCGACCTGTGAGTGTGCGGACAGACGTGGCATGTGCAGTAATCGAGCACCTGCCGAATTGGGCCTTTGGAAAGAGAAATAATGCTTTTGGAATGTTGTGAACTCGTATATGCTAAAGGGCTTTGCAACAGGAAACCGCTACTGCCATTTCTAATACTTTAATAAATATAACTACACCAAAATTGTCGTTCTCATATGTCCTTGCACTGAATACTCTGCCCTTTCATGCGTATATTTTGCCTTTTCCACCCTTACCCGTATTCTCGCAACAAAAAATAGTGCCATATGACTTATGTGCCAATCCTCGTAGTATGCATCCACGTCCCGGCCAGGCAAATTCACCTCTTCACCTGACGTAGGAAAGTAGAGGGAGTTGTTTGTGTGATTTTTGTTCGTGTAAGTTTTCTTTATGAAACAATTAATGAAGCTAAAGATTAGTGTTGTAGAGAATGTTCCACTATGGGCCATTCCCATAACTTGTAAACGGTTCGTGATATCGAAATGTAGTTTTCGCCCAACAATGCAGAATTATGAGGCAAGTAATACGCCATAGCCTCCTCAGACCTGCCGTCTCCTATAGGAGACATAACTAGTAAGGGCTTCAATGTCCCGCCACATTTCGCTAGCGCGCCTTTTGCGATCGTTTATCGTTCAATATATTGCCAGAAGATGGTATTAGCTGTTTCGAATGCTGTCTTCTTGATTACATATTTGGAGGGAAGAACAGGCAGTTGTGAAAATGGCGGAAGAACGTTACCGCTTTCGTTCACGCATTGCTGTAGGTAAGTTGTGTTTATTCAATAAGTTATAATTCTTTTAATGTGAAAATTATCATACAGCATATCTAATACATTAATTATAAGGTATACATGAAGAAATGTGTATTGCTGTTCGTTATGTAATTAAATTGTGCAATATTAAATTTTGTATCCTATAGGCGACATCGGGTTCTACAGTTTCGAAATTGCATGAGAATCTCTTGTTAAATAAAAATCTAAGTTTATGTGTATATTTTTATTTGGTCTTAATTGGTACCATTGGGTGCTCTTTTTAAAGTATTATTTATATCACTGTTTAGGTGATCCAGATTTTTCCAAGTTTGTAGACACGTTCATTGACGATGAGGTGTCTGAATGTGAAGTTTGTTCAGACGATGAAAATGATCAATCTTTTACTCCATCACCAACTAGTAACGTAAACATTGCTGATAATTCTGAGAGCTCCGAAAGTGACACAGATGAAGAATTTTCAAGAGATGATGCTGAACAATTTGCGGCTTCCACATCACAACGAAGAACATTTTGGAAGAGAGTAAATTCAGATTTATTTCAACCTTTACCACCAGCAGCACCTCCAGTAATTGAAGTAAGGGGCACTGAAATTTCCCCATATGATTATTTTTCAAAATATATACCTGTTAATATAATTATAGACCTGACAATGTACACTAATATGCGATACATGACAGGCAAAGGAAAAGTTTTTGGTGTCACAGAGGCAGAGATGAGGAAATTCTTGGCAATCACAATTATGATGTCATATTTGAAATATCCGAGAATCCGTATGTATTGGATGGAGAAAACAAGGGTACCAAGTATTGCAGACAAAATGCGAAGAGATCGCTATTTTGAAATCAGGAACAATTTAAAACTTCAAGATGATGATAAGATCTCTCAAGAAGAGAAAGACAAAGATAAGTTTTGGAAAGTGAAACCAATTATAAAAAGCGTGCATACTGGTTGCCTTTTAAATACAAGATCAAGCAATGTTGCTATAGATGAACAGATGATTCCTTTTTGGGGTCATGTACCAGCTCGACAATTTGTTAAAGGAAAACCCAATCCTTGCGGTTTAAAATTATTTGTAGCAGCAACTCCAGATGGTATACCTTTAGATTTTTTCTTTTATGCTGGACAAAACAGTTCGATCCTTGATGATAGTGATGGTGAAGATTTAAAATCTTTGGATCTAGGTGGTAAGGCTGTAATTCGCTTAGCAAAAAAATCAGAAGAAGGTATTGTGATATACATGGACAGGTACTTCACTTCTGTTGATCTGTTGGATGCTTTACATTATCACGCAAAATGCCAAGGCACAGGGACTCTACAAAAGAGCAGAATTCCGAAGTCTGCAAATTTCAAAACGGATGGGGAACTAAAGCGCCTTGGCCGTGGTTCATCAATAATTTTAAAAGAAACAATTTTGTATCTTTCGATAATTAGGACCATGAAAGTTCCATTCATGGTCTTCTCTGCTTTGATGCAGATTTCAGTAGTCTCTTCATATCTAACACGTTTTACTACGTATCTCTACTATTTCTATCCTCCTCAGTCCTGAGAAAGTTTTCCGATCTTAGATTTTTTTGAAAATCAAGATTTAGCCTCATTTACATCCAGGAATGATGGACAGATATGCCTGGTAAAGTGGTTTGACAATAAGCCAGTGATTTTTGCGTCATCATGTGATGGTGTTCCTGAAACTGATCATTGTAGGCGTTGGTCAAAAAACGACAAATCATATGTCATGGTAAGACGTCCTTCAGTTGTGAAAAAATGCAACACAAATATGGGAGGTGTTGATTTTCTCGACAGGGTAATAAGCTATTACAGGATATGTGCAAGAACCAAGAAATGGACAATAAGAGCACATGATAGATTTTGCTATTGCTGCCAGTTGGACCGAGTACCGAAGAGACCAAATATCACTGAAGAAGTCAAATAAAGAAATGCTTGATTTGCTTAGCTTTCGAATTGAAATACAAGAATACTTATTGAATGTTGAGCAAAGCATTAGTTCCTCAGACTATGAAGCTGAAGAACCTACCGCCAAGAAATTCAGAGGCAGAGTTCCACATCCGTCAGACCATTTTAGACAAAAAGGTACCCTTCATCTTCCAATGATTCCGACACCTGCAAAAAAAAATCGTTGCAGGTTCCCAGGGTGCAATGCCAACTCAACAAAAATAAAGTGTTCTGCATGTAATGTTTATCTCTGTCTATTAGAAAATAGAAATTGTTTTAAATTATATCATGAACTTTAAAAACAGAAGTAGTTTCAAACTATTTTCAAGTGTCTCAATTATTTATACTAAAGGTGTGTTACAGGTTAATTTGGAGAGTAAATATGACAGTCCTTCAGCAGATGTCCGTTCGTTGATTGTTAATATTTAGAAATATGTTTTGTATTTTGACATACTGTATGTTTTGTAATTGTTTATATCATATATTCTCTTCAAAATATAGCTGTAATGAGAAAATAAACTAGTATTATTGTTGTAAAAATCCAGAAATATTAGTCTACAGAAAATACAAATTTGGTTCTCCTTTGATCCCAATGTCGCCTATAGGATACACAGCATTCCGGGTACTAGGTAACAAAAAAATTTTTTTTTCTATTTTTGCCCTTAATCTTGGATGTAAATGAGGCTAAATCTTGATTTTCAAAAAAATCTAAGATCGGAAAACTTTCTCAGGACTGAGGAGGATAGAAATAGTAGAGATACGTAGTAAAACGTGTTAAATATGAAGAGACTACTGAAATCTGCATCAAAGCAGAGAAGACCATGAATGGAACTTTCATGGTCAGAATTATCGAAAGATACAAAATTGTTTCTTTTAAAATTATTGATACAGTAGTGACTAAGTTGGTATATAGGTTTCAAGATTTGGAAACTTTCATTTTACTGAATTTCGTGATGAAAAGCAGTTTTCCACCTTCAAAACGTTCTTTCGTTCAGAAAAGTTTTCTTTCGTAATAAAACAATATCCATTCTTTGGCAGTGACCAGCTTCGAAATGAACTGACAAATGTATATTGATAATGCACAATACATGCCTGCAGATTGATGCTGAAGAATTTGTTGGACAAAATGGTTAGGAAAATATAAAGACAAAGCACGGGATACAGCTCAGCCTAACTTTCTCTGTATCTATCATAATGGGAAAGGAATATAATTACATTAAAGAGAGTAAAGACATTCTTGAGAAATTCCATGGGAAATATCAGGATAGGTAATTTCAGTACACTGGCAATCGAGAAGTGTCTGCCAAATTAACTTTGCAGAAACGACAGCTTTAAAGAACAATTCATCGACGTTTTTCTGAACAGAAAAACCTATGAATGGAGCTAATTAAAAAAATTAAGATCTTCAGTCTATCCAACTGCATGACTAGCTTCGCCGCTTCTTCGTAGTCTCTCTTGCTTTTGATTGACCATGAAATGCCAATTCATTTACAAAGTTGAATGTGTTGCATGATATGTTGTAACATTAGTTTAGTATTGCAAGACATTAGTTTATGTTTTAAGGGACATTTTTCATATTTTTTGATATTCGGGACTTTAGTACGTATAGTAGTATACGTACGTATCGTACAAGCAAAGTTACGTAAAAAACGGCGCATTTTCGGCAGAAAAACTCTTATTACAGGGCCCTGGTAACGAAAAAGTGGATAAATCCAGTTGCTAAATTAAGAAAAAAAAACCCTAACACGTAATACAGCCAGAACTCTTGTTTTGCGGGTCCTTGGTACCGAAAATCCAATTGAAAGCAAAACGTCCGTCCGTCCGTCCGCCTGCCCGTGAACAACGCTTGCGACTAAATCGCTCAGCCAATTTTCTTCCAAAATTGATACTCCCCGATCGATCTGGTTGATCTTGTGGCCCCTTTCATTTAAAACGGATATTTTAATTTTGGCGGGTACTTTACAAGAAGACCCTCGGATATTTTCAAAATTTTCTCAAAATCAGCTCCAATTTTCTCTTAAATTTCTTATAAAAATAGAGTAAAATACTCTAATTAAGGTGGCATCGGTCCGGTTTTCACGGATAACTCTGAATTTTCGAAAATGTCGAAAGTTAGAACTTTATTTGGCTTTTACAAAATTGCAGATAAAGATTTGCCCTTCAAATAAAATTTGTTCTTCATAGTGAGTTCTTTCTTTAAGGTCATGTACATTTTTTTGGAAATTGTAGTTTTCGCGCATTATTGGGTGCAATATGTGCAATTTTAAAAAAATACGCAAACAAGATTTTCGAAAAAACAGCTCCAAATTTTTTCTTTAAATTTCTGGTTGGGGTAGTGCCAAATGTACTCTATTAGATGACATAAACGCCATATTGCTCTATTATTTGTTTTTTTTTTTCAAAAATTGCAAAAATGTAATTTTTTTGACTTGCCTCTCACGTTGTTAATATTTATATTAGCGACGATTTTTCGACGTTATTATACTAATGAGTACATGTGCTTTAAATAATGGCAAGTAAAGTTTCTCGAGAATTCAACCGTTCTCTGTGAAAACTAGCCGAAAATTCCCCATTTTTAGAAACGCTCAAACGCCATTTTCTCATAAATGGCTCCAAATTATTTCTTCAAACTTTTGGAACGGATCGTGTTGATTGCAGTCTTTAATATGACGTAAAGTTCATTTTGAGGTATTTTTTTTGTTTTCAAAAATTACACAAATGTAATTTTTTTGCAAGGTTTCTCAAATCTTTAATATGCTTATTACCAGCAATTTGTAAACATTATTTTATTTGTGAATGTAAGTACTTCAAATGAAGTTTTTTGAAAACTCAAAAGTTGTCTGTGAAAAAATTGAAAAGAAAATTGCCATTTTTGACGAGGTTTTTGTGTTCTTTAATATTCTACAATTATAATTTCCGTTCTATCATTAGGAAACCGAAAAATTAAGAATGTTTCAAAACAATGTACTTTGGGCAGCGATTGATGGCAGCTGGTTTTCTCCATGAAACGTATTATCAAAAATTCATCTTCAAATAAGGTCATGCCAATTTTTTTGAAAATACGAGTAGTTTTTCTATAATTTCGTGACAGACAGACTCTTTGCTAATTTACTGCGCTTCAGACAGCCGAATGCTTCGTAAAGTAGAATTTGCAATTTTGTATAGGATTTCTTTGTACTACATTTGACCTTTTTTATACATTTACACATTAATCTTTAAAGAAATTATTTATTTTGAAATATTGGAAATAAAAATTGTTAGCTCTTTAAGGGAGTATCCACAATGCATGGAATGCAACATTTGAATTCCGTTCCGCTGTTGCGAATGTCTGAATTACGTGTCATTGTTGTGACTTGATATGGCTGTATGGTTTCAGGCATATTTTTCCAACGCAAGTTTACAAAACTTTTGTATTATATTTTTATTCAGTCGTAAAATTCACGTAGTTTTGACAACATTGCGATGGAAATGGAGAGTTGTTCGCTTCTTGGTTGAATTGGACGTTTTCAAATAATAGGTAAGACTAGCGTACCCGTGCGAGAACTCTCGCATATTAAATTGCACCCCCTTCCCTATCTTTACAATTCCATATTCAGACGGAAAGCTGTTGACAAAACGTGTTAATTGGTTTAAAAATGTAATGGTAACTTCCGATGTATTTTCAGAATATGAAAGAAAAACAATGAAATTGATGTTTGAAAAGAAATTTTGAATAAATTCAGTATTATAGGCAAATAGTCTTGTAACAATTCACAACACTTTCTTAGAAATAGCTTGTGAAATAATTATACAATCTTCCTTGACAGATTTTCGCTTTCCTTGATAGCCATATAGACTTTTTCTGATAGTTTTTACTCTTGAGGAAGCTACGTAAAGTTTACCTTGCAAAAATACAGCATCGAGCAAGTACTACTCTACTCTTTAGAATATTATTTAACTTTATTACCGAATTGAGAGGAACACCCTTGCAATTCAGTCGCCCAGAAAATCAAGAAATTAGTTCAATTTCACTTACAGTTGCAGATTCTGCACGTCTCCGAATAGGTGTTGTATCGAGAAGCGCCGGACCAACAAAATGTAAAATGTCCCAGAAGCTCTCATTCTATAGATTATGGTGCAAAGAATATTTCTGTGAGGCCTTTGGCCCCAAAATTACAAAATTTTAGTCTCTAGAACGCTTCGTTTAGGTCTTATTAAACTAAATAGATTTTAAAAATTCTCCTAGAGTGTTGCAAGTTGCATTTGACGTGAATATTGAGTTGTCTTTTTTTCAACAAATCCTTCATATTTTTAAAGTCCAAGTGCCATTTGCCACGCCTCCGCGAAATTCTTTCTTTAGAGACCTCATTCGTCGCACACGAGAGCCGCAAAATGCTTCTATACTACTGAAATAACACAAGAGAGGATTTTATATAATATGAACAAAAAGCATGATTTGATGAAGCAGCATCTGGACTATCGTATGATGTTAAAACTGTAATTTCGCCTTTGTTGTCTAAGAAATATTTAATACAAACTTCATCTAACATTAATGAACCAATGCAATCTGATTCCTGCAATGTTTCGCATTTTTC